>JARGYA010000128.1:0-375279 GCA_029204335.1 Mycena vulgaris | reverse complement strand
ATCAAAGCTAATCTGTGATCGAAGGGTCAAGTGGTTCGCTTCGTGAGAAGAGCGCAGAATATAGATGACGAAAAAACGGACCTCTAGCCGCTGGTTAAGAGGCAGGATGCGAATCACATCCCCTGGGACTACCTCTCACGTTATATGTGCAAGAAATCAAAAGTCTCGTTCGGGATGATACATCGCTCCGCTAGAACTCCGCCCCACGCGCGACAGCGGCGAGGTGGTTCGCTGGGACTCCGTAGCGCTTCATGAACTCCACCATCGTAGCTCTGGTCACCTTCTTTCCTATCCCCGTCTGCGTAGTAAGAGCAAGGTAGACACCCCCTCCATCGCCGTAACTTCCCGTCGCAGCGCCCGTTGCGACCTCGTTGATCTCCTCGCTGGCGTCTTCCTTCCACATGAGACGCGCATCCTCGACGCCAAAGAAAACGCCCAGGATGTCGTCGCTGCCATAGGTGACGGTGATGTCGCCGCGCTTCATGGTATATCTGGTCATCTAAGTGGGTTGTGAAAAAGTATTACTTTTCGAGAAATGAGACGAACGTACGGTGGAAAGAGGGGAAGGGGACAGCCCACTAATGCCGCTTGGGCTGTTCTTTTAACGACAGGCATCTAACTGAGGATGCCGCAGAACCAGGGCTCGTGACTCTGAGCGGCGTATGTAATTAGCGCCCACTGAAGTTAGAAAGCGTATTGAATCGGCAGAAACCAAGAAGTATGCGCCTCATGCCCTCCAATTTTTTTCAGTGGAGTCAGATCCTGTCATCGAGACATTCAAGGCAGTCCAGGAGTCGGGTCGCCATTGGGTTTTTAAAGTCGTCGGTCGGTTCTTAACGTCGTGTCGTCGCGAGGGAGAAATGGCCGAACAAGCGCGCGCGACTGGAAAGCGCCGCGTCCTCGTGCATTGCCTCGATGTGTAGTCCCGCGTTCCCATGGGGTGACTAGCAAATGTGGCGATTTGCTGACAAGGCTTAGTCATCCGATTCCTTTTTTGGAGCGACCTGGACAAGAGGTGGTCGAACGGAAAATCGATGATATCATGCTCAGAAATCCAAGGAGGGGGGAGGGGTCCACGCGAGCGGTTGATCGGCCCGAAGGCCTACGGACCGTTCTCCGTACTCAGAAAACGCTGGCGAGAGCCGGCGAGAAAAGTTTTTTGGTGGAGGAGTGATGACGTAGAACAGCTCGGACCGAAATCGGCGACAAAGAACAAGAGATCAATTCACTTAGAGAACTGTTTGAAGCCAAAGAGCGATAAAAGTGAACTGGCAATCTTATTCAGAGTGCATGTTTATGGGGGATTCACCTTTTTTACTTGGTGATCCGTCAAGAACTGAGGGAGCTATACTGAGATCGAGCGAACAGCCCTCAAGAAATCGAAAATGAGTCGGACCGGCCTCCGGTGGAGCTTCAAAGCGGTGCATGATATCGCGGCTCTTTCGGCCGACCACCTCTTGGACCTGGACATCAACTGGACATTCCAAACTCTACCGGTGGACTCCCTTTCCAGGACGGACCAAGCGGGCGCGCGGCCCATCGACGCGGCGAGATGCAGGACGGACTCTGTACTCGCTGATGAGGTAGACGGACGGAGCGCAGAGGCTTGCAGCAGACGGAGCGCCGAGGCTTGCGACGCGGCACGTACATGAGACAGCAGTCTCGACGAGCACGGAGCACGGCAACTCAATGCGACAGAGACAGGCGGGGGCGAGAGGGGGTCCTGGGGGGCACTCTGCTCGTCGAGGAGGATGAGTAAAGTAGACTGGGCCAGCCGCTCCACTGAAGTGCACCGGATGTACGCCGCACGGAAGTGAGTCGGTCTGCAGTGTCCCGATGGGGGGATGGGTGCACGGTGGGCGGGGCGTGACGGGAGCCCAGGGGAGTACGCTTCCCGTTGCGCTGTAGACGTATAATAGCCTATGTGGGCGGGTCGGAGAAGCTTCCTGAGGATACAGAGCGTGCGTCCTCGACGACCTGAAGCCTATCCACAACTGCGGAGATACTCGATGTGATTCTGCCGGCGCCACTAGTGCGCCCCTACATAGAGCGCGCGCGCCGTGTCGACCACAAGCGGCGCACTGCAAGTTCGCGGGGTCTTCTACTTCACGACCTCAGGCGGCGCCGGGAACTCGAGGATGCGCCACGGCACGGAGGCGGCGTAAAGCTGAGGGCGGATACGACCTCCGGGGGGCCGCCGTCGTGAGGAAGACTGGAGGGAAGGGGGTGGGTTTCGAAGAGCGGACAGGGGTTTGACTGGAGTGCTGGCCGTGAAAGTGACGCGGCTGCCCTATCTACAACGATGACCAATGATTGACGGAGTCCACCTCTCTCGGACTGTGGAGAAGCACGGGGACTGGATGGAGGGCTGAAGGTAGCGGTAAAAGGCGGCGGGTAAAGCTGCTTGGGGCGGGAAATAGCGGCTTCAAGACGAGGGTGCTGACGATTGGGATCCGAGAATCCGATTTCGCCAGTGCGGCCGAACATGTGAACGTGGTACGGCAGTGGCTGCAAGGACGACCTCAGCTAGCGGTAGATCGATCCGGATCTGAGGTATGCCCATGATTGACGGCGCCCATGCTCCGACTGAAGAGCGGGGACTGTATGAGCGGGAAAGGGCGGCGGATCGAGGTGCTTGGTCGACGGCGAAGATCAGACAAGCTGAGCATCCCCTGCTGCATGCGGAGTATTGAATGCGCAAGGTATCCCAGACGGGCTCGCTGTGCTGCACCGGTACCTTGACGAAGGATGAGCCTGAAAAGTCGTTGGACACCGGGTGAAGAGGAACGTACCTCGACAGGAGTGAAACTCAGAGACGTGCAGGATTACCAAGCGTACAGAGCTGGACAGGTCACTCACAGCGACTTTTGTTCGTATAGGCACTGTGGCAAGCTGAGAGGACAAGATAATGGCAAAATTCACCAGGGCGTCCGAACCGTCGCTCTATAAAAGTTGGCAGGAGCTGGGTCCGGGACGCAACTCTTTCGACCGTCTTTCAGTTTGGCCCCGTCCTCGTAGTCTTCCAAGTCTGAGAAGAGTTCAAAGGAATCAGAAACTCCAAATAACCAAAGGATTGTCTTCCATATCCCACTGTCGACGAATCCCAAGTTTTTACGGTTGGTGGTGGCAGGAGGGATCGGCGTGGGAGCAATCATTTAGCCATCTGATTGATGCGCGCACTCAGCCTCACAAACGAAAAAGGCAAAAACGTAAATCTCATTCATTTGCTGACCGACGTGGCGGAAGGAAGCTTGTCACAAACCGCGAGTCACATTTTATTCAGACGCGTCGCATGAAGCCCGGGATGTCAGCCGCATTTTTTTCCTTTTCCCCGGTCTGGTACGTCCTTCTTTCGTTCCGTCCGTATAACTCACCCTCTGCACTCTGCGGCGTATGGCATGTTCCACGATCTGGCTCACATTCCCCCAGCATCCACTGAAATATGTGGCCCTGTAATCCCACCGACTCCGTACGACGCACACATCTTTCGTACGACGTCACGTAGCGGCCGACCCCCGTACCGCTCCCTTGCACGAAAATCCAGCGTTGACTGGGGTGACCCCAAATCACGAGTGAGAAGCGAGGGGGCTCCCCCCGGTATGGGAAACGATGAGCAGACGCGTCGTACGGCTAGGTGAGAGTAGGAGAGTGAGGGCTTCAACGGCAGAGGACGCTTCCAGCTTTGAATCAATAGTGCGTGTATCCTTCTTACGTTCTCTTTCCAGGCTGACAGCCTCTTCTCTCTAGCACTTGATTTTCCCTTTTTCCTAGCTAAACACATTTTATTAGATGCTGCGTCCTTTCGCGAGTATTTACTTCCATATGTTTGTGTATGCTCGCAATTCGAATTCTCGTTTAGAATCATGACCACTACGCATCTGTCGACCTCGCTTGTTCTGTTTTGTTCGGGCTGATAGTTCAGCCTTCTACTCCATATCTTGCATCGTTCTCATTACACCTCTGCATTTGTTCAATTTAAAATTGTTGGCATCCAAATTCCGTAAATTATATTCAGTTATGAAAACAAAATCCAAAGCCCTACTAGACTGCGACGCTTCAAACGACCTCAACAAACCCATCCCGGTTCCCAACTCTTGCCAGTATCACCCTCTTCTCGCCTCCTTCTTCGAGCTCCTCCTTGCTCAGCCCACGGAACGTGTTCCCCATTCCCCCGGCAGAGGCCGCGGCCATGAGCAGCAGCGGGTCGTTCGGGTCGAAGTCAGCGTGCTCAATCGAGATGCCTCGGTTCAGCCTCACGCATTGGGCGAACAGCACGATGAGGATCGAGGCGAGTGCGACGAACGTGCTGGGGATCAGGATGGCGTTGCTCATTCCCCCGGTGTATTCCCACCCGAAGGTCGTGGTGAACGCGGTGCCGTTTATTGCGCGTCTCATGCTTGATGGAACAGATCCACCAAGGGGACCGGCGGGCGACGCGATCTCGGTTTTGACGGCCTCCATATATAGCGTCAGTAAGATGTTCGGTGCGTGGTAATAAAGCAGGCGTTCCGCTGCACTCACCGTCCCCACAAATTCGACAACCCCTCTGATATACAGCTCCTGAAACGCAGACTATCAGCGGCGTTCTCGCAATAATTGAGTAAGAAACTCACCCAGAGATCTGGATTCGAGCTCTGCGTAGATTCGTCGGCAAAAATAGTGGCGATAGAATCGCCGACGATGTTTTGCGTCGCGCTTTGGCCGTATGAGACTGCCTGGTCAAAGCCGTACAATGCAGCATATGCCATGGAAGCTGGGGCAGGATCTATCGACAAGTAGATCGGCGTGGAGAGGTCCGTGTAGATATATTGGTCCGAGTACGCGACATTGAGGGTCAGTATCTTGGGTATCACTGAGCACACCACTGTGCCGTCGTATAGCCCTTGGCCGTCGATGATCACAGCTTGAATATGGTAGCATCATCAGTTGCGCGAGCGAGAAATTGGCACGGCGTACTGTATACGATATCTCCCGAATCGGCGGTTCCCGCACAGCTGCAGGACAGCAGCGTATTATTGGTACTGGACAGAACATCTTTGAGGGCTCGTGTTAAAGAATAGCTGAACCGAAGATCGGGTTGAATCTTACCTGATCGCAATGTTTGCGCACCACAGGTCGTCGCAATCCCGACAGCAGTGTACAGCGTCGGTTGACCACCCACTGTGATTTCCACGGAATTGGCGAATCGCTCCAGCGGCGGATCCGTGGTCGCATCGAGGTGCTGATATTTGCACGTCGTGAGGGCAGTCAGTCCCTGCTGGACCATGGTCATGTTGAAAGCGCTTCCGGCAGGCGGAAAGGGCTTGGTGTTGGTTGTGAGCAGCTTGCTCGAACTCTGTTCAGTGAACGCATCGACCAGTGTGACGGGGAGGATTCCTCCTGCAAGAAGGTCGGGGAATTCATGGTCAGCTTCTTCATTGTTCCAGGAGGAAGGAAATACAGACGAGTCGACACAGGGTATACCCAACCAGCAAAATCGACGACCGAGAGTGAGCCGGCTAAGGCGGTTGCGTCCGCTGCACCACTTGTGTCCATGACGGATGATATGCCCGAATTAACTACCACATAGAATTAGATTATAAGTGGTACTGATAAGATCTTACTATAGCTCTGGAGGCCTGGTGTAGCATTCCACATTTCATCGAATTGATTGTTGAAGGTTTCACTCAAGAAGTCGATCTCGGTGCCTTGGAGCGGGGTAGGAATGACAATTTGGATCGGCGTTATAAGTGAGGTCCAACTGGCACACAGCATCAGCGGAGGGTGAGCTCGAATGAATGTAAGGAGTACCTTGCTGTTTGACCTAGGTTCGCCAGGAAAAATACACCGCCGGCAATACCCCATTTGATCTGGCGTCGCCGGAATACAAGGGACCTCCTGGAAATTAGAACACCGAAACCGAGAGTCGAGATGGACATCGGGTGGCTAAGACCGACAAGGAGGGCATGTCGGACGGCTTGCGAGAATAGGCTGTATGGGTTTGTGTGACCCAATCAAGAAAATAACTGAAGGTGACGTACAAGGAAGATATTGCTGAAAGAGCGGTCGCCACAAATGTGACAACGTAGGTCTTTGACTGTGGGTTGCGCTGAGCGAGTTCCGAGAGTGACCGGGACAATGGGATCTGTCCTCGGTTGTGTAATGCGGCAAAAAAACCATATGCAAGGGCGAGTAGAACTAACTGCCCCCCGACGACAGCCAGTGGCCACGCAGGACGCCTATCAAGCCGCATTTATTAGCCAACCCAGTTTCAAGGCGATATGCGATCCTTCTACCCACCTCGTCTTATGGGCACGGGGAGCATAGTGCAGCTCGACGATATCTGTGCTCGTGGGCTCCTGCTTTGTGTCTTTGATTGACGCATCCGAAATGAACCCTGAGGATGACATGAGTGGCCTTCTCTCCATCGAGGCCGCTAGGTAGCGGTTGCGGTCCTGGGTGGAAAGGCTGGAGAACACGCGTCGCATTTATATCGACAGCCTGTGTCACAGGAATGATAGAAACGCTGTGTGGTAACTGTTGAGGAAAAAGAAGAACTGACATTTGGCACTGGAGTTCCGGAAAGCTTCACATGACACTAGTACTCACCACGCCGAGACGCCTTTCACTTTCTCGTTCAACTTCAACCGGGCCATTCTGGTGAATTCAGTTATTAGCAAAGATTCGCAAAATTCGGTGGTGGAATCTGTACAAGACATATCCCCTACAGGCGATGCATCCGAGAAAAACCGGAGCACAGCGATTGCCGCAGTTCGGGGCAAGTTCGGCTATAAGAAGGTTACTAAAATAAGCAAACCCAAATCGTCGGAACCCTTCACAAAAAAAAAAAAGGAGGCATAAATGAGTGGAATGTTCTGAAAATAGTACGATGGAACTCACATAGGCTATGATACTCAACCAAGACTGGCACCCGAGGGCTCAGACTATGGACCGCTGGGGATCACCAGTGGTATTATGTCCAAATGTATCATGATTGCATCGCCTCACTCACGACACGACGTGTGTGAGTTCGCGTCATTTTGTTCTTGCTCAAGAGTCAGTTTCACATCAGCGCAGTGTATCATGTCAGGAGGCAGAATTAGATTTTGCACAGGAGCAGACACGCGGGGAGAACGAGACTATTTTCGATGCGAACGGAAAACAAGTGTGAATCCGAGGGGCTCTATTCCATGTCGAGGATTACTTCACCGGCATGCGTATCAAGGTTGGCCAAAGAGAACGGATATCGACTCAGGTCGAATTGCAGCGCCGTTACAGAGGGAAAATCGGTGTGTATCTTCAGAATTTGATGCTTCCATCCATGATAAGATTGTTATCAACTTCCCTATCAAGGGAACGGGCTTGGCTTGAACTGTGCATCGACCTCCATCGGCGCCACCGGTTCGCAATGGCCGGTGTGTGACGTGTCCGGAGGGAGGCGGTGGCCGAGAAGTTGACTATCGCACTTGCAACCTGAGGTAAGGTGGGTAACTTCGACTCATATCTGCCAGTGGACTGCCCAGGCTCCAGAAAATCGGCGGGATGGTGGAAGCGAAAAGGCGGAGGAGAATCGTGGGAGAATCATCGGCGCCAATCATATTGATACGCGGTTTTGCTCATCACAAACGAAATAGGCAAAAAAAAAAACGAATCGCGCACTTACAGCATCAACGTTCGGTAGGAAGTCAACAGATATATTGGATCACACTATACAGACACGTCGCGTTGTCCCATAATTAATCCAACACAGCTGAGAAGCAGGGCTCAACTCGAAATTCATTCCTCGGTAACTATACGAGTGCATATTCGCCCCAGACACCGTGCACTTGGACTGGGCTCGATTCTCGAGGCTCCTTCTAGTCCTAGCGTAATTAATTCAGAATCACCATTGTCTTCCCCTACGGAAATGAAACCCACCTAGGATCCTGCACGCTGGACTACAGGCACTTGGGAAGTCGCGTGAGGTTGACGACTAGCTATTTAGCTCGAGTTAGATTTTTTTTTAAATCAGAAACGAAACACCAAGCGTACCTCGAATGCTAGGCGCATGGGATTCAGTTGTGGGGGGAAAGGGAGGGGATTTCCGTGCCATTCGGCCTTTTGAGAATCCCCGGGGATTTCGACGACGAGTTTTCTTTCCAGTACTGCAAAATCCACGTTAGCATATTATACACGAGTGAAGAAGGAAACACACCTCGTCGTCCAATACCGCAGACCCGGCCACGGCGCGCTCTACCAGCGCACCCCAGGATGCTGCACCATGGGTGCGTCCACGACAAGTGGCTTCTCGACAATATCTCCCACGCGGCGCTGGTTCTTCAGTGTATTGACGGCCGTGAAGTGGGACAGGGCGACCTCCGACTCGGGTGCAGCGTTGTCGACCGTCGTGGTGTATGCGTGAGCCGGAAGGGCGATGACTGGCGCCGCCATCTTTTCCATATACATGGCGGCATCCTCGGCGAGGAGCTTGTCAACTTCCCACTGCTCAGCCTGAAAAGCGAGTTAGATATGATACAATGTGCAAGGAAAATTCGAACGCACCTCTAGGGCAATGTTCGGCGACCGCGTAAGGGTCCAATAAAATTGAAAGATGATGATGCAGGCAAAGACCCCGAGGCCGAACCATCCGAACCAGTCCGGAACAACGATGGGGGGTCTATCGTCGTAGAACGGGTTCGCCGACGAGGTAGGCGCCGGAATGTAGTCGCTGGGGCTTGCGCTCGCGTCCATGGGGGTGATGTGTAAAGGAGCCATGTTGATAAAGTTTTGAAGGTAGGTGAGTGGGCGACTTCTGGGGGAAATCTGTGGAGAAAAATAAGGCATGCAGCCCCGATTTTATATCCCTAGGAGACATAGGGGCTGAGACATTTTGCTTCCGCGGCCATGTCTCAGAGCCGGGATTTGTGGTCTCGCCTTTGGTCTGGGCGCGTCTAGAATTCAGGCTGGGCCCAGCTGGACTTCGAGGATTCTGGTGCTCAGGATGGCTTGCCCTCAGAATTACGGTTAAGAGTGATTTGGCAGCGGGGTTTTACTTTGCGATTCTGAATTCTGGTTGAAATGTGCAAGCGATCGCCCATTCGCCATAAATGTTCGGGTAGTATACCGATCTTGGGACGGCGAGGGCCACAGTCGAAGCCTACATGCTCAAGGAAGCGTAAGACAAGTAGTTGGGGTTGAAATCAAGCTTACATAGAAGTGCTAGAAATGTGGCAGGATTGGAAAGCGATAGAGGCTGAGCCTTTCATTGGCAGAGTGCAACGTAGCTCGAACGAGTGACGGCGGGCCAATTCGGACTCGTCAGAGTTGTTCAATCCAGCCAGTCCGTGGACACTTGCGTGGAAGTGGACGGGCGGACCCCATTGGCAGACGTGTGGGGCTACCGTGAGGAACGAGGAAGCTATCAAGAACGGAGGGCCGAGGCTGTTACGAGGAGACGCTGTGAACGTCGTGAACGTTGTCCTCGAGCATGAAATGATGATGCCGTCACCGAAAGCAGATTGATACGTGCCGAACATGTGCCGAAAGTTGACGGTTGGCTTTGGGTTGGTGTATTTCGCAATATCGGGCCTCAACCAATGAACTCGCCTCAAAGAAACAGGCAACAAAACTTCAATTTCCACCTAGCGAAGCCCGCGGACTTGGCCATAATTCATTTGCGAACGGGTCATTCTGAGTCCAAAATATAATTATCCCAGCAGTGCGATACAACGAAGTCTTTCCAATGACAATACTACGCATCAACTCTACTTCTAATTTGGGAAATTGTCAGGGATAATCATGCGCAGAAGACGAAAACGCACCTCGATACCCGCGGACCCTGCGCACTCTACCAACGCGCCCCAGGAGGCCGGAACATGGGAGGCAAAGGCTGCTTCTCCACAAGTGCGTCATCGGAGACCCCCGCGACACGGCGGCGCTGGTTCTTCAACGTGTTGAGAGCTGTGAAGTGGGATAAGGAAGCGTCCGACTCGGGGGCAGCGTTGTCGACCGTCGTGGTGTATGCGTGAGGCGGCCGGGGAATAGCTGGCGCGGCCATCTTTTCCATCCTCATTTCAGCATCCTCAGCGAGGAGCTTGTCGACTTCCCACTGCTCCGCCTGAAGGCGAGTTAGATGTGAGAGACGGTGAAAGGGAAGGAAAGCTAGGACGAACCTCTAGGGCAATCTTCGGCGAGCGCGTGAGGGTCCAGTAGAATTGGAAGATGATGATGCAGGCAAAGAATCCGAGGCCGAACCAGCCAACCCAGTCCGGGATAACGATGGGAGGTCTGTCGTCGTAATACGGGCTCATCGACGTGGTAGGCGCGGGAATGTCGCTGACACTGGAGCTTGCGCTCGCGTCCCTGAGGGCGATGTTCAAAGGAGACATAGCGATAAGGGAGAGATTTTGGGTGTGGTCGTGGGTGTGGGTGGGAGAGAGAGCAATGTGGGAGGGGCTAAGAGGCTGACGCTCTGAAACATTATTTGCTTCCGCGGTCATGTCTCAGAGTAGAAAGTTCTGGTTTCACCGACTGGCTGGGGCTCTCCTACAGATTAATAGACACAGAAATTGTCAAGGCATAACCCCGGGATTCACCGGTCCATCCCAGCAACTGAAATTTAAGAAATTGAGCCCAGTTGATTCAACTTGAAATGCGCACGTGATCTCACCTCCCTGCCTCTCACCTCTGCCAGCAAAATTCTCGTTTTTAGATCTTCTGTGGAGGAATCTTTCCGTAGGATCATCAGAGTCGGATTTGAAGCAATCTGTATGTAATGGCTTACATTCACGGCGGGCATGATTTCTACCCCGAACAATTCCGAGCGGAGTTTGGTAATTACAGGAAGAATCTGGCAATCACTTCAGGTTGGCGTCCTGGCAAGTAGCACGCAGGATCTCGGGATGCTTTCAAACCCTACCCCGAGTAAGCCGATCGGGTTCGGCGCTGCTGACTGCACCCCGAATCTTACAACGTAATCGTCCTGGTTGAAAATAGTCCGTTCAAGTTATGTAAACTGACATTATCACGACGCAAAGGGGTAAAAACCTGTAGCTACACGAGTCTGCGGGTTGAGGAACGCCCTTTCATGCTCCGTCTTGAATTCGAAAGGGAAAAACTCGACAAAAGGTTGCTGTGATTAACAAGGCAGATTATTCAGAATCGCTCAACCGAACAAAATCATAACTCGGCAAACCGGATATTCGGTCAAGTCCTCTTAGTGGAGTTACTCAAACCTCTGCCGATGGAAATTTCCAGCTCCTGGTCTGTAAATATCGGACTTCAGCACTGCCCGCGGCCATTTGAGGTCCCCGGCCATAACTTGGCAGCCACCGCCGACCAACGCCGATAGACCGGCGATCGGCGCAGCTAGTACATATTGTTGCACTAGCCGCAAAATGATGAGCAATTCTGCTTAAAAGCACGCGCACTGCGGTCTAACCATCTACAACAGCCTCTCCGAGTCTTCCTCCCTCTCCACCCCCTCTCCCACCCACTCATTCTGCGCTCTGAGCGTTAGAAGTTAGAACGCAATGTCCAACGGCGCGCTGAGATTCACGACGGACCCGTCGAGCCAGGGGTCCTGGGCGGCACCGACGCGCCAGCAGTCGGGCAACATGCGCGGGCTCATTGCCTCGGGGAAGGTCATCATGGGCCAGGTCATGTCGTACCCCAGCCGCCACATCGCGAAAACCCTCGCCGTGACCGGCGCGGACTGGATCTGGATCGTGCGTCCCTGTCCCAGCTCAATAAACACGCAATGCTTATTCCGCCGATGCAGGACGCCGAGCACGTCGCATGGTCGCCGACACTTCTCGCCGAGGTGGTGCAGATAATCAACCACGAAAGCCACGGGAAGATGATTCCCGTCGTCCGCGTTCCGAGCAAGACATCCTTCGAGCATATGGTGCGTCGGAGGTCATGATCGCAAAGAATGCAGCGCCTGACGACAGGTAGGCATGGTGCCTAGACGCCGGCGCGGGAGGTATAATTATCCCGCACATCGAGACCGCGGAGGAGGTGGCCGCAGTGGTGGCCGCGTGCCGGTTCCCGTACGCAAGCATCATTGCTATCACCCACATCTGTGGCGCTAACAGTCTAATCATTGAATAGGCCGACTGGACACCGGTCATACCCACCCTTCACATATGTATGTTCGTTCCGGTGCCTGAAGGGGTTATATCGCTATTCACTGATACGTTGCGCTGTGTTGCACAGCTTCCCGGCCTGACGGATACTACGCCCGAAGGGGAGACCGTCTTTAGTCTGGCGAACAAGCACATCGCGATCATCCCGCAAATTGAATCGCGCACCGGGATCAAGAACATTGACCAGATCATGCAGATGGAGCAGGTCGACGCCGTGATGATTGGTGGTGCGTCCTTGCATTGTATTTCAACCATTACAACTAAATCCCTTCAGCCGGCGACCTGCGCTTGGACATGGGACTGCCGGTTGGGTTCGTGGGAACGGAGCCCGAGTTTGTCGCAGCGATGGATCGGGTTACTGCCATGTCCAAGAAATATGGCAAGTCGCTTATGGGCGTCGCCATTGGCCCGGCCATGGTCGAGGAACGCCTGAAACAAGGGTTCACGCTGTTGGTGGCGACGATCGATTTATACACACTGGCATTTGGGACCGTCACAGATCTTGGGACAGCCAAGGCCACAACGGAAGCGTACATGCGCAAGGCGCCTCTAGTTTGATTGTAGACTAGAACGACATCTTGGATCTATATCAACAAGCGGGTCAGAAAACTCGAATAATTTAGAGCGCGAAGGGAGAAGCCGAACCCGCGCCCTCACTGTCCGTCCCCAGGGAAAAAGCCTTTCAACCACGTTGCCTCTTTCACCATCTCCTCCATCGACCGGGCTACTCTGTCCTCATCAGCATCTACCTTGAACGGCTGCGCCATGTCGGCCTCGGCTTTCTCGAGCGCCGGATACACCTGATCATTGTTCCCCCCGGAGAATCTGTCACCGGCAGATTTGCGCGGTAGGATGTGGAAGTGGACGTGCGGAACCGATTGACCAGCGGCCTTGCCATCCTGCAGATCGCAAAAGAATTATGAATCGTGAGATTGCGGGAAGTGAGATAGTTCACGTACCTGACAGGCAACTGTCAGCGCGTCAGCGCCATAGGCACGCTCAATTACGGAGCCGACCTGCTGGACGGCGCGCATTAAGGAGGAGAGCTCGGGCTCTGTATGTGAGCGAGTTCAAAATTGGAATTGATACCCTCGGAGAAGGCATACCACTGAGATCCGCGAGGCGCGGGACATGTCTTGTCGGGAGAACCAGCACATCTGAGAAACACAAGGACTATTATCATTGCTGTAAGTTGGGGGTGATTTGACACTAACGGCCCGGGACGATGGCTAATTGGGATCAGCGCGTTATCGGTCTGTCGGATTGCGAAGGTCTAATTACGCTTGAGATTTACGATCGCGTACGACAAGCTGGAGCGGAAGAAGGCCTGACGGGTGACGTCTATTTTCGAGAAGAGCAGAGAGGCCATGGGTTCTTGGATGGTTGTGCTCGAAGAAATACAACCGTCTTCCGTAAAAGCTACGAAAGGACGAAAGGTGGGAAGCAAAAGCAGTGTCGAGCTGTTGGGGTATGTTGACGCTCACTCGGGTCATCGGGCCGGAGCTGGATCTTGCCTCCCACCATGTTGCAGATTTCAAATTCGCGTTCACCCTGGCTCAATCCTACTGGATTTCTCTCAGCTCAGAGCACCTTATAGCAAGTATCCTACCTCCCCTCGGATTTTTCTCCAAATTTTCTGCACTTTAAAGCACGATATTAATATAAAGGTACAAAAACGAATCCGGCATGCATGACAGGGTTAAAAATACAAGTGCAAGCCCAAGATCGTATCTACAGTATTGCTAGCAGCCCATCCCATAGGTCAATCGTATACACAGGACCCCAGCCCTACCACTCCCTCTGGACACCATAGACTCGCTCCAGCGCTGCGAGCTCCGGGCACACGCCAACCTGCCGTCGCCCATCGGGGCCGCGAACCTGCATCCCATGCGTGCACTGGTGCACAACGGCAGCAGCGAAATCGACAATCGCCATCCTCCTCCCGCTCCGCACGAAATGCCGGCCGTCCATAAGGTCCCCGTGCATAACCCCGGCGGCGTGCACCGCATATGCGGCGGCCATGATCCTGCGGCTGCAAAATGATATAAGCATCGACCAGGGGTAAGTATGCCACAGACAGCCAACGCACTAAGGATCGCGTAGCGACTCCCCCGGAGCGCCCGCGCAATAGTCGAGCACGAGGCACGCGACCTCCGCCCCGCCGACCTTCCCGCGGAAGTGCCCGCGGCAGACGGGCACGGCGCCGCCCTGCAGCCCCTGCAGCTGCGCGTAGAACTGCGCCTCGCGCGCGAGCGCGTCGGCGCCCTCGGGCGCGAACGCCAGTTTCACGATCGCGACGTCTGCGTTCTGGTCCGTGTTGCTCGCGGGCGCGTTGGGCGCGCCGCGCTCGCCGATGCGCACGGTGCAGAGGTTGGGGTGCCGGTCGAGCCGGCGGATGACGCGCGCGATGTAGTGCACGGGGGCACCGCTCGTCCACGACCAGAGCTTGTAGCTTTTGTGCGGCGCGTCCCAGATGAGCTCGAGCGTCGACATTTTGTTTTATTTTGGTGTGAGGGTGAGGGTGGCAAAGTTGGAGTGGAAATGGGCCAGGATACTGATAGCGCTCACCGGGGCGCCTTAGATATATATACAGACAGTGAAGGATGCTTTGACAGAGGGTGGCCGGATAAACATGATTGTCATCTGCAGTGGGTGGCTTTTGAGTTACCGAATACAGCATCTCGATCGCGCTTTGTTATCCGAGACCCAACCGAGACCCTGAATATCACAAGCATTATGTCGGCTGTGTTCTGTTATGCACAGCTTCAGATCTAGACCGAGCTAAAACTTCAGAGAAGCGTTTCACGGCGGGGATATTATACCTCGAGGCCGATCTCCCCTGAGCCTCGCAACTCCGCACCGACCAGGCCGCCATTGTATCAAAAAACGCAAAATCCATAACCAAGAATAGCTCGTATAGTACATGTACCTACCTACTTATGCGTATGCGTACTTTATCAGTCATACTCCTTCAACACATTCTCCAGCGCGTCGAGGTCGAACGACGTCCCCTCGTCGAACGAAAAGTCAAACTCGGGCGACGAACAGTTCGGCGCGGCCCGCGTCTGCGTCTGCATCTGCACCTGTCCCCGCGGCTCCGTCTTCACCCGCTGCTGCTCCGTCTTCACGCGCGGCTCCGGCTTCACCGGCGGATTGCGCACGGAGGCTCTCTCCTCAGCCGCCTCGCGTTTCACCTGCACCGCACTTACATTCGCGTTCGACGGCCCCGCGACGGGCGCGCGGAACGGTGGGCGGAACTTGCGCGCGGCGGGGGAGGACGAGAGTGCTGTGGACGAGAGGGAGGTGGCGGCGAGCGGGGCGGTGTTCGTGCGGCGCATGCCCAGCGCGGGCGGCGGGCGGCGCTGTTGGGGCTGCGACTGCGACATTGGGGCGGGCGCAGGTGTAGGTGCAGGGCGCGTTGTAGTCGGAACGGCGCGTGCGGGCGGGGCCGCAGTGGGGGGCTGCTGGAGCAGCGGGTGGATGCGCGGTTCTGGCGCGGCCGCAGATTTGGTACTTGAAGGCGGGCGCGTCGCGGGGAGCTGGGGGAACGGCTGCTGCGGCTGTTGGACAGTGGGCGAAGGATTGGGTGGGACGGCACGCGGCTGCGGCTGCGGGGGCGGATGCACGCGACGTTCCGGCGCGGGTTTGACCTGCGCGCGCACCGTCACAGGCACCACAAGCATGCTATTCGTATCTAGCGCGGGGAGGCGCTCGTGCGGGACGGGCGGCGGTGGCATGAGGTCCTGCGTCGGGCGCCTGACCTCGTCTGCCTCCGGGCTCGTCATCGAGGTGTCCCCCGAGCCTGAGGCGAAGGAGTAGTTTGAGTCTGGCGAGGACACGGAGTCCGGCGAGATGGACGGCGCGCTCGACGCGAATGATACTGTCCGCCGCATCTCGCGCTCCTTGCCCTTGCCCTTTCCCTTCGAGCCCATTCCGGTGACAGACGCCGGCCGCTTCGCCATCGTGCGCTGCTTAACGCTCCGCCGTGCGTCCGCGCCGCCGGCGCGTATCCCCGCGTTCTCGTCTGCCTGCTTCGACACGCCCCTGACCAGCAGCAGGAAGCGCGCCGGGTCCGCCGTCGCGCCCCCCAGCTCCAGCCCCAGCCCGAGCCCGACGGCCAGGCTCTGCGGGCGGGACGCCTGCGACCCCCGCGTGCGCCGCCGCGCGGGTAGCACGGCGGGCGCGGGTGGCGCGGCCGCCGTGGACGTCGACGCGCCTGGCGAGCCCCACGCCCAGTCGCGTTGCACTGCACCAGCCACAGTCCGTCAGCGTCAATATTGGTTTGGGTGGCACGCAGCCACTTACCCGGTTTCTGTGCCTCGCGCATGAGCGAGTCGAGCGCACGGTTGCTGGTCTGCGAGCTGGTCCATTGAACGGAGTCGCCCTCGTCCTCGCGCGGGTCGATATTCGGGAGAGTGTCGCGCATGGGGTGCATGGCCATGTCGTAGTCGAGGTCCATGATTTTATAGGTGGTTGCGGCAAAGCCAAAGCGTGCCCCTTTGTCAGAGTTCCTAGTTGTTTGTCATTTAACAGTGAGACGGTCTTTGAGGGATAATGGTCAATCGCTTTGTCCAGAGAAAGGTGGGATTTGGGCCCACCCAGTGTTTGCTGCAGAGCGAGAAAGCAGGCTGTTTTCAATCTTGTCGTTTGTCCGCAAGCTATAGCTTGGCTGGCGACGAGATACAAAGACGAAACGGAGCTCTTTCAACTTAACAAGAGCTCGCCGTCGTGGCCAGCCTCCAGAACAGCACAGGGAATCTCTTGAAGATTGGCGAAGTCGCGGAAGAACCACAGTCACGTCACACCAATATGTGACCGTGACGGCGCGTCGCTTTGGCGCGTCCACTAAAAACTGAAGCCAGGCGCAAGGAAATTACGACAAAGTCTATAGTTCAGCAAGTACACTGTATAGGATATTCTAACGAACTTTCATAATCAATACATTTAAATCAGCGGTCCAACTTCGCACTCTACCACCGCGTGAAATCCACCTCCGCCTCCCCAAACACGCTCTCCTTCTTCACCGAAAAGTCGTCCGCCCTCTCGTCCACCCCCTCAACCTCCTCCGCGCCCTCATATAGCCCCGCAAACTCGCGCCGCAAAAACGCGAGCACGCACTTGTTGATCTCCTCAAACTCGACGAGGAATCCGTCGTGGCCCTCGCCGCTCGGGACGACCACGAGCTCCGAGTCGGGGATGTGCGTCGCGAGCAGCGTCTGCTCCGGCGGCGTGAACAGCCCGTCCGATTGGATCGAGATCACCAGCGCGCGCCGCGGGAGCGTCGCGAGCGTCTGCGCCAGCAGGGCGTCCCCGTCTGTGTCTGCGTCCCCCTCCCCATCTCCGTCCGCGTCCGGAGCGGCGGCGGCGCGCCCGCGCGCAATGTCGTGCGTGTCCATCTTACGCGTGATGTGGATGTAGCAGTTCGCGTCGAAGCGCGCGATAAACTTGTCGCCCTGGTAGCGCAGATACGACTGCGCGGTGAAGATCTGCGCGCGCGACGCGGGGCCTGTGCGCGGAGCCACGCTCCCAGCCGACGCGCTGCGCTGCCCGTCGTTGTGCAGCTTCGCCGCCACGTGCGCGGGCGACCGCGGCGGCGTCAGCACCCCCTCGTCCTTCCCCTGCGTCGTCGGCGGCGGCGGCACGGTAAGCTGCATCTTCCTCCCGAACCGGCGCTCGAACGAGTCGCGCGAGCGGTACGTCAGCAGCGCGCACATGCGCGCCGCCGCGAGGCCACTGCGCGGCTGCGCCCCCGGCGCGTACGCCCCGCCCATGTACGCGGGGTCGCTGTAGATGCTCTGCCGCTGGCTCTCGCCCCACGCGATGCACCACGCGGAGTGGCGCGCGGCGGTCGCGAGCACGACGATGCGGCGCACGAAGTCGCGCGGGGCGAGCAGCGGCCACTCGAGCGCGGCCATGCCGCCCATGGAGCCGCCGATGACGACCGCGACGCGGCGCACGCGCAGGTGCTGCGTGAGGACGAGGTGGTGGATGCGCACGTCGTCGCGGATGGACGTCGGCGGGAACGCGGGGCCGTAAGGACGCCCAGTGGAAGGGTCCGTCGTGACGGGCGAGGCGGAGCCGTACGGCGAGCCCAGGGTGTTCGCGCAGAAGATGAAGAACCTGGTGGGGTCAAAGGCCTTGCTGCGGCCCATGAGCGGTCCCCACCTATTCGCCGTTAATATCGAGGCCTTGGAACCACTAGACGGGAAACACACCAGTCCTCGACGTCGGCGCTGCCCGTAAGCGCATGGCAGATAACCATAACATTATCCCGAGCCTCGTTCAGCCGCCCCCACGTCTTGTAGGCCACAGGCGCCTCTTTCAGCTCCGTCCCGCATTCAAGTGTAAACGACGGGACCACGAAAATGTTCTGGTCGATGTGGGGAATCGTCGACATGGTAGGATCGCTAGCTCGAGGTCCAGAGAACTAGTTGTAGCGGTAGATGGGTGCAGACGGAGCGGTTAGAGAAGAGAAGAGGCTCAGTTAGAAGAGTAAACGCCGTGAGGGCATGCGCCGGGATACAGCTTCGAAACAATTCCTTCAGGCGTTCTCGGCGGTGCTGTTACTACAGCGCTACAGCTTCAGAGCTATAGAACCCACCGGCCGGTAAATGGAGGTGGAATGGAAAAACCAGGCATGAATTGTGCTTGTTTTGCTGAGCCGCCGGGAATAGCCGGTCAAAAAGAAATGGCGTGAAGTCCTCGAGCTGCGGCGCCGGAGGAGAGCAAAGAGAATTCATTCAGATTCAGATTCCAGTCCAATCCACGGCCATAATCTATTCCATTTATTTAATTCTATCCACAGCGATACGACGTCGGTATCGGCGCGCAGCGTGCGGTCGAAACGGCTTCGCCTTCCGGTGAGCTCGGACGTAGTCGTCGCAGCTGGATTTTGTTTCAGCGGTGATTCCACACCACTTTGAAAAAAAAGTTTCAGTGCCAGCCCGGGACATGTTTCGTTTAATGGTGTGCATCACCCATACACCGCTACCTCGTGCTCGAGATTCTGTGGCTTCAGTTTTGCCCAGATTTCTTATCCTCTAGCCAAAGTGTTTCTTTTGAGTGTAGGAGTAGAACTGTTAGACATAATTCCATTCAACTTGATGCGCACCACAGCACGGGTCTCTGCCAGTTTTACAAAAAAAGGCCGGCATCTGACGCATTCTGACCTACAAAGCCTCCTTCTGCTGCAACAACTCCCGCACCTTTTCCAGTCCGTAAAAATCATTTTGAGGCTGCGAGACGTCACTATTGTGGTCCCAGTCGATAGTTCCCGCCTTTTTCCCCTTCAGTGACTCCCCTATTTTGTGGCAAGAGTCGAAGTCGATAATGATCGGGATAGAGTCTTTGCCAAGTACGATGTTCCTCGGATTGATATCATTCTGCGTAAAAAAGTCAGGGGAGGTGAAAGTTGACAAGTTGAAGGACAACTGACATGAACATATCCCAGCGAATGGAGATGCTCGAGACCACTACGAACACCCTCAATCACAGTAGTGGCGTTGAAATCGAACTGGGTTTCAACAGCGCGGAGCAAATGCATTCCATGTCGCTCGAAGCAGAGGCCCATGAGATGGTTCCCATCAGGTGTCGGCAGATATCCAAGATAACGGCAGACATTCGGGTGTGAATTCTTGCTCAGCTCCTCGCAAACCTGCATTTCGTGCTCCAGATCGTGTGCAGGTGTATGTGTTTCTACTCGACTTGGCTGGTACATGTACGGCTCGATCTTCTTGAAGTACACTTTCGGGTCCGAGAGGGCGGCAGCCGCCGCGCGTGTCGCCGGCGCTCCAGGCGGAGGAAGCCTCCCGAGATAGTAGTCGCGGGGGATGAGGATCGCCTTCTGTAAAAGCTCTTGTTTCGCATGGGGGGTGATGTCAACCTCCTGTTGGTCGTGCTGATGGTAATAAAAGTCGCCGTCCTTTTCCCAAATCATCGCGGTGAACCCGAATTTCGGCGGGTCGGATGAGAAGTCCCAGGCCTCCACGAGATGGGGTTCTATATAAAGACACTCAGAGAAACATAAATTCATGGAAGTGGTTGGCTACCTTCATTCTGTGCTTTAGAAAGCATATATGGAGGTCGAAATGAGGCTAGGGAGACACGTCAATGATTGGGGTATTTGATCTCTTTAAGCCTGTCCGAAGCCTTTAAACTCCGCTCGGGAATCACTGACGGCAGCGACGGCTCCGAGGCGAAGTGCCGGGCCCCGCGAAGCGCCCCCGGCGCGCTTTTGTGGCTTATAATGCAAGGCTGCACGGGCTTCTTTCGCGCGTATTTCTGTACAAACCAACCCTCATATTCGCTTCCGCCTTGGGTTTCGTTCGGCTTGAGGGGAAGTGTTGGCGGATGTCGCGGGTTTCACGAACTATGTCAGCGCCCGTCCAGCCCCTGGTACAGCTATAATACATTCTACGACCTGAGAGACGGACAAGTGAGGATGTTCCACAGAAATGAGCCCAAACGACCGCGTACAAGACTTCAGAAATTGGCTTCTATACTAGGCGACGGCGGTGCCCCTGTCTTTAACCGTGCTTGGGTTTTCAAATTGAACCCGTAGCGTGTGCATGCAACGTCTTTCCGACTTGACGAAGGTAGCAATCCCTTGCGGAGCACAGGTCCTCTGCTAATTGCTTAATAATAATACTGCGGGTGGACAAAGCAAGGTGACCGGTATTCGCGAGTCAAAGAGAAATTCCCATGCCATTTTAGGCGGCGGCAGGAGCACAGGCAGAAGAGTAATATACAGGGTAATTCAAATACACTATGAATTCCGATATTCAAATACACTATGAATTCCGATATTTCATCATAACAGGTAGGACAGTGGTGGTGCTGTAATAAGGACATCAGCAAAAATGAACCTGGAACAAGTGACACCACGCACAGGGTTTACTGGCCCGGTTGGCCTTGCTGCGGTGGTGGCGCAGGTGGGACATAGTTCCTGCTATATTTGCACGTTGTGAGGCCACAGTCGCCTGCCGGACGGTAGTGGTAGGTCGACCCGTCGGTACGGCGGCCGGTTTTCCATTCACATTCGTTTGCCAAGCTGACCCAAGCTCAGTCAGCTTTCCTGTACTCGTGGCCTGCACTGACCTGGCGGATTCTGCGACAAACATTGGTATGGGAGTGGGGTAGGTAGGTTTATTGTCTGGATCGCCATCCTTCCACTTTATTTATATTTTCTCTACTTTCGGCATCTTCCGAGCGAGTATCCAGGAGTATCCGCAGGCGCTAAAATTCGAGCCACGTTAGCCTTGGAGCGTCATAAGTAGTGTAGTATGATCCCGCTCAAATCGAGCAATCGCCTCACACGGCGTGTCATATATGTGCCCGCCCTGCCGGACGGCATCGGGTCATGTCTAAATATTCACAGGGCAGTAATATATCCCCGGAGAAAGGTTTCGGTCGACGAGCTCCCTCAGGATGTTGAATAACTGCGGGTAGAATTGAAGGAAACCTTTATCGCAGCTTGAGGATGCACCTCTCAAGCCGGAGAAAAATTATAGCTGGGAGCGTCAATATTCCAGCTGACAATGTTTCATGTGCAACCCAAGGTTCTTGGACCTACAAATCATGATTCGGGCTGGATAATTTAGCCCGAATCATGGGTTGTGTACCCGTCGTTGACTGGACCCACAATGCTCCATGTGCAACACAAGGTTCTTGGACCTACAAATTATGATTCGGGCTCGATAATTTAGCCCGAATCATGGGTTGTGTACCCGTCGTTGACTGGACCCACAATGCTCCATGTGCAACACAAGGTTCTTGGACCTGCGAATCATGATTCGGGCTCAATAATTTCCCCCACTTTATCGGTATCGAGCCCGAATCATGGGTTGTGTACCCCTCGTTGACACTGGACCAGGTACAACTCATGATCATCATCCGCAGGTCCAAGAACCTTGTGTTGCACATGGAGCATTGTGGGTCCAGTATGACTGTTGTTTTCGTTGTTTATTCGTAGTCCAAGTGAGAAGCGCGTGTATGACATTTGTTATCGTCGTTTATTCTAGGTTGCAAAGTTGTGGTTCTGATGCAGGACCAACTTCCAGCTCACTCCTGAGTTTCCGCCTCAAACCTTAATCCCAATTTGGGAATTTGATCGCGGCACCTTTTCGGCACCCTCATACCACAGACGTTCTGCCAGTGATGTATCATTCAGGGGTATGGCCCTAACGGGCGGCGCCTGGATACCCCGTTTGCATACCAGTCGACTCGTGCACCTCACATCAATTCTATGTGAGAGGAGATGAACACTACACAAGCTCTAGCTACATGGGTACTGGCAATCGGCCCAGATAAATGTCTGTTTGGTCTTGCTGTGGCTCTCTGCCCAATCCTTGATTTCGATGGCAAATCCATTTTCTGGCTTCCAAAACCTCTTTGGACCCAGTATGAATCGTCCAAAACACTCTTCATGTGTGTAAAATTGTTTGACCAGTTTTATTTGTCCTATACGAGCCCTGAAACAAATGATATTTGCCTTCTGATCTGGTCCAGATTCAGAGTGCGCCTTTTCCATTGTAGATTATGATGACCTAACATCAAGTTGAAGGTCAGAGGACTCAGATACCATATATCGACACGAATTTTTTTTTTAGACCATTCTCCGGGTCCATGATACCCGCAGAAACACACTCTTTTCATAATATGGCAGAAGCCACCAAAATGTGGAATTCAGATGGAATGGAGCTCCCAGAAAATTAGCATATTACCTCTGTACACGCACTATGATCCAATCATCATGAATATTGCATCGGAAAGCCATAAAACAGTCAGGGGAGACCTTGAGGATGAAGAACAGCGCGACGCGACGCGTTTGATGGGTTATGTAATCGCAGTGATGCTGTTTTGGCAGCCGTTTCTTTGGTCCATGTAGCGGGCTCAGCTCCAGCTTGATTGGCTTAAACTAAATTGCAGAGTCATTGGAGAGTCAACCCCTAGGGAATTTCCCAGCCGGACTTTTCATTTAGATCTCCAAAGTCGCTGGTTAATTTGATCCCAAAGTCCAAAACATTATTTAGGCCCAAAATCAAAATTCGGCTCGGGTCATTCTCAGAAGAATGTATTTGAAAAATTATCTCCCATACAAAACTTGTCAAGATGGGTGCTGGATGGATTGGTATATCGGACTGAAGAAATGTACTGTGTTTGAGGGTGTTACATAAGCACCATCAAACCCCTTTGCATTGTCAGTCCCCATTAAAAGAGGTGTTTGACGCGCCAAACACGGTCTATGCAGGCGAGACACAACGTGTCACGTCTTCCCCTTTCGGCTCCCTTTGTCCTCACATATACATACAGTTGAAGTTGTCCTAAACCATAGCTTCAGTTAGTCTAGTTTCACTTGTCACATGATAACCGTAGGTCAACCTTCCGCCACACCTATCGCTCTGTGGGCACTACGTGCATCTATGTGCTGTGAAATAGCAGAAATGCTAGATGGCCTTCCCAGGTATCCTTCTGTATTTCTTTCCCGATTTAATGCATTGTCCTCCCTTCAAAAACAAAAATTCTTGTCGTGTGAATTTCATACACAGCCACATTATTGGAAGCAAAAACATGCCTCACACGTCGAAAATTTACAGTTCAAAGAACATTTTGAAAGCCATAGATCTTATAAACTGCATACAAGTCGCCTCCAGTCTAACACAAACCACCAAACTCTCAGTGAGCTCCAGCACAGGTTTCCCAATTGGGAATTTCCTTATCCGGAAGCCTGACCTACGGCTTTTGGGGCGCCAGTGGAATCAGACCATATATCTGGTTTTTTTTTCCCCTCCCAAAATCTTCAAAAAAAATCTTGATATTATGGTCTGACTAGGGAGACTAAGCTTCAGTAACCCATAATCTATTAAATCCCATAGGTTTTCGTGGTCCACCGACTTGGTTCCCAATTAAACCCCATAAATCTGTAGTACCCCATAATCCATATAGTTTTGGAGGTACATAACCCACACCCCAACGCGCCCCGGCCCATCCCCCAGTGCCAAACGTGTGCAAACACATCACGGAGGGCCGAAACCCACCTGCAAACCCGCCCATCAAGCTTATGCGATGTTGCACGAACTCATCCCCGACCAGAACGAGCCTCCCGCGCGCCAGGTCGACACCTTTGTATGCATTTTTGGTGGTGAAACACATCGGAAGCATGAAAACATCTTATTAACAGGTCAGTTACTGATTGTTTGGTACACAAATGAGTAGGGTCTACATCTACACCACAAGGCTCCAAAATGTTTTGATTGCACGCATCAGATAGCTCGCCTAGCCCATAGAAACTTTTTCAAAAAATTCCCCCCCACCCCTCTGGCAACCCATACACTATGATAACCCATACCCTGAGGTGTCCACTGAGGGGTATGGGTTAAGAGAGCTTCGACTGTATATGCTCTTTCACCTTTGTAGATACTTGTCCTCTTCTTCTACCTACACTCACACAGCTTGATAGACTAGATTATTTTTTCTCCCACCCTTGCCGCTTTCCCTTAGCTAGGTTTTCCTGTAGTTCATGTTCTTTGCCAAGGCCGGCTCGAGCGCGGTCCCTTATAGGCCGAGCGAGAGAGCTCTGGCAACCAAATCGATCCTCATTTGTCCCCAAACACACACTCTCTCTCCCCCAAGACGAGCAAGGCATAGAACTAAGACTGGTACGATGAACCCTCGCCTCACATGGGTCCTGAGCATAAATATGGTACCGTTTCCGTCTCCCCTCTGTGACCTGGCAACATATATGTCTTCTCTGGGTGCATTCACAGGGATGAACTAAGCTCTAACGAGAAAGCAAAGCTTGCGCCTGAGATAGGGGGTGGCGATACGGTTTTTTTTTTCACTGATGGCTTGATTTTGCCCATAAGTAGTAATTTTTTCCTAAAAAGGGATCCCACGTGGCCAAATCGGTGGTGTAGAACCCGGATATTATATAATATCCAGGCATTCACAAATGTACGGATTGGTTATTGTCGTGCTGACTAAGGTATTTAGCTGATGTAATTATTTTGTTTGGTCTGAGGTTCAGTCCGGGCGCTTGTGGTTATTTCTACTCGCCCGAGCATTCGAGTGTCCTGTCCAGCCAGTTTTAATGAGATTAACTTGTGCAATTATAAATAATTACTGTATGTACGATCGAGTCACTGAGGCTTTAACAGAGGACTTCAGTGTACCCTGAGCAGGCTCGAAGGAAAGATGGGAGGCATCAAATTGTTGATCCTCTTCGCGCACGTGAAGAAAACTAGTGTGCGTAACTCCTGTATCATTTTTTATTCTCCCTCTGCGACGATGTGTGAACGCTGAGCACTGGGAAACGGTCGAGAATGCACTCGCACAGTCTTGTGCACTCAGATTATGCCGACATGCCGAACCCTAACCTTTTGCGACCATGCCGTTGTGCCGCGATCAAATTACCAAATTCGGGTTTAAGGTTTGAGGCGGAAACTAAGCGAGTCTTCCAGCTTCGTGGTTCTGTTTAACCGGATCACGTTTGAATCACGGGCCGAGCCTTGCCGATGCCCTAAACAGGAAATGGCCCCTATCTTACATCGCCCAAAACCTCCAAGCTCTTCGCCTCTGGCCCACAAAGACTAAAGGTAATTCCATGGGCGCCTGATGTATAAAATCACTTGATTCGATGAGCCTTCCGACTAAATGAATGGCGGAGTGGCGCCCGGCGCATGGGCATACGGCACATATCGCACAGGGAGCCGTTCGGGTGTAATATCATTGATGTGATGAATTGAGAAGAGCCTTTTCTCAAGCATACTAGACGTTGATCCTTCTTGTCTGTTCAATGTGTGCACTTTGAGTCCCGAGAGACGGCGGTGCGCGGGTGCCGAAACGGGCGCATCAAAAGTGCGGCCATGCCGAGCGGCCGAGATTGATTGATCGAGATGTTGGACCTGCACACTTGGACTCAAATGTTGTCTTCTGGTAACAAACTACGTCGTTCGACTTGGATCAGACCCCAAACCACGAGGTAAGAAGTTGAATCATTCCCTATTCCACGCGTATGACATTTGTTATCGTCCTTTATTCTAAGTCGTAAGATTGTGGTTTTGATGCAGAACCAACTCCCAACTTCGTACTTCTGCTGGTCCGGATCACGTTTGTATCGAGGGTGCCGATGCCATAAACAAGGAATAACCTCTATAGTACAAGCTCCAAAGCCTCCAAGGTCACGGCCTAACACGGGCATAACCTGTGATCAGCAACCTAAATTGATTCAGATACCAAGGTCCAAAAGTTTCCATTGCCGATAAAATGGGATAAATCTATTTAAAAACCCCCTTGTTGGTATCAACCGGGTTGTTCAATAGAAAGTTGCTATTTAACAACCCCATCTTATTTATAAACCGGTCATAAACCGCTCGTCCTGAGATTCAGGGACATGCAGTTAGAATATGGGGGCTTGCATAGACCCCAGAGTCCTTTTGACTTGAGATAGCCTCTGAATTCACCGAGGTGGAATTGTTGGATAGGGTAATCAACATTACAGTAATTGACTCGAGAGTTCAGGGCAACGATCCAATTGTCCGGCGCAGAGAAATATTTTGGCCTTCGGGCCCGCGGAGCCCAGAAATCACCCTCGGCCAAACCTACCAGGCCACAGAAATACCTATAAAGTATATAAAATCAGCCACTGTAGGACTCGGAAGGAATCACGAGATTCAATATTAGTGAGAGGGAACGAGCCGGCATTTGGCCGACGTAAAAGCTGAAAAAAATCGCCGGATAGAGAATACTTTCGCGCAATAATTACCATTGAATACCTAGGGCCTCTTTCAGTGCTTTATTCGAGCGGCCAAAGCGAGGATTTGCGAGAGTTGTGACAACTTGAACCACGTGAAGAGGGTTGTCAAATAGCGGCAACCCGGGTTAGGACCGATGTTTATCGGTTGGGAGGTCGTGTCACGAATCTGGACTTTAAAAAAAATTGTCCGAACTCCTGGCATCGGACGGGCCTATAAATTTGTCCGAACTATGCTCCTGGCCGACCTCCGACTCGAAATTTGTCCGAACTCTGCCTCTAAGATAATTTTTGGCTTCCACGGCTCACGGGCTCAAAAAAGTGGTATAAAAATGCGATTTGAATCATTCTGCTACCCAGTCGTCCTCAGGAAACTCTACCTTACCCTTGTGCCGCACTGTGTTGAGGGTCGCAACCACCTTGCATAACAGCTCCTTCTCCGCCACCAATGATTCAATGCATAAGCCCACAATCCAATCTCCACATATTTGGCGTATATATTCATGCTTTGCCCTTCGTTCGCTTCGATGGGGAGGATGACCAAGAAATAGTTTGAGGGAAGGTGAGCAAATCGCTCTATCGCGCCGAGAGGCAGATCGGCACGTCGGGTGTTCTTGAATTGCCGTCGATCCAAACAAATAGGAAAGGGCGCCGATGCTCTCACAGCTGAGAATGCCACTCGGAACAAAATTTATTGACAACTGCAAAGTGTACATTGTCCACTGGCCAGTTGAGGCAAGTGTATATTGGCCACACTGGCCGGATGAGGCAAGTTTTCCAGCGCTTCGAATCCTTTGATCAGATGTCCGAACGCGGACCTGACTTTGTGCACAGCCATCACCACTGTCCGAACTCGCGACCTGACCTGCCGGCACCCACTCGTATTTGTCCGAATCTGGACCCAACCTCGGTCAATGAAATCTCAAATTTTGTCCGAACTCCGGATCCGACCTACAAAGGGATAAACATCGGTCCTCCCGGGTTGTTGCCAACAAGGGGGGTTGTTAAATAGATTTATCCGATAAAATGGCCCCAAATCCCAACCGATCGTTATCGATGGGTTTCCATTGGCTGATGATGGCATATCGGCTCTGATTTCGGGCCAATTTCGGGCCACTTTATTCGCCAACCGAAACTTTCAGTATCTGAATCAGTTTAGCTTGTGCTGAACGGTGCTGAATCATGGGTTATCCCCGTGTGCCTCTGGCCCGTAAAAGTCAAGATGATTCCATACGGATTATACTTGCTCGATCCAATCAATCCCCGGACAAAATGAATGGATGTGAGTGGCGGGTAAGTGGCGGGCGCATATTGTGTAGGAAGTTTGTTGGGTACAACCCGTCATCGCTGTGATAAAGGAGTAATTTGGTTCACAACGTATGCATCGATAATTAGGTGTCTTTTCTGCTGGAGATGTTAGATCTGCGACTTTGAACTCAGATGCTGTCCTCTGCATTAAACTACGCTGTTCGACTTGGGTCAGGTCCTGAACCATGACACAAGAAGTTGGGATATCCTCTATTCTACAGACTACATGAAATAAACAACGAAAACAACATTCACAAACGGCCCCATATTTTGTTGAACCTGATGAACTTGAAGCTTCATTCAAGATATTCCGACGGGAAACGGACCAGCCAAAGGCCAGCGATCCGCCGCCCGAGATTTTTATTTCGGCCCAAGCCAGAGCGCTCATAGTCCAAGCAGGCTTGCTCGACAGGACCGAGATAGTTGCTTTTGGAGACCTTGGCAGACGCGGTCGACGGTGGCGGAGATTCAAGGCAAGACAATCCGCACTGTCAGTGCAGAGAGAATCAGAGAGCATGATGCGCGTAGTGTCGTGTCAACACGGCAGAGAATTCCGACAGGGGGACCTCCCAGTGAGGCTGGAGAATCGATCTTCAAGCCACTGCGATACTACTTGCTTTCATCAGTTTACAGCGCCGCGCAAGTGAGCCAGAGACACAAACGCTCGACAAGCCTCTGTGTCTGCGTCCCCCTCCCCATCTCCGTCCGCGTCCGGAGCGGAGGCGACGCGCCCACGCGCAATGTCGTGCGTGTCCATCTTACGCGTGATGTGGATGCGTCGAAGCGCGCGATGAACTTGTCGCCCTGGTAGCACAGATACGACTGCGCGGTGAAGATCGGCGGGCGCGACGCGGGTCCTGGTCGCACGGACGCGCTGCGCCGCCCGTCGTTGTGCAGCTCCGCCGCCACGTGCGCGGGCGACCGCGGCGGCGTCAGCACCCCTCGTCCTTCCCCTGCGTCGTCGGCAGCGGCGGCACGGCAAGCTCCCGAACCGGCGCTCGAACGAGTCGCGCGAGCGGTAGGTCAGCAGCGCGCACATGCGCGCCGCCGCGAGGCCGCTGCGCGGCTGCGCCCCCGGCGCGTACGCGCCGTCCATGTACGCGGGGTCGCTGTAGATGCTCTGCCGCTGGCTCTCGCCCCACGCGATGCACCACGCGGAGTGGCGCGCGGCGGTCGCGAGCACGACGATGCGGCGCACGAAGTCGCGCGGGGCGAGCAGCGGCCACTCGAGCGCGGCCATGCCGCCCATGGAGCCGCCGATGACGACCGCGACGCGGCGCACGCGCAGGTGTTGCGTGAGGACGAGGTGGTGGATGCGCACATCGTCGCGGATGGACGTCGGCGGGAACGCGGGGCCGTAAGGATGCCCAGTAGAAGGGTCCGTCGTGACGGGGGAGGCGGAGCCGTACGGCGAGCCCAGGGTGTTCGCGCAGAAGATGAAGAACCTGGTGGGGTCAAAGGCCTTGTTGCGGCCCATGAGCGGTCCCCACCTATTCGTCGTTAATATCGAGGCCTTGGAACCACTAGACGGGAAACACACCAGTCCTCGACGTCGGCGCTGCCCGTAAGCGCATGGCAGATGACCATAACATTGTCCCGAGCCTCGTTCAGCCGCCCCCACGTCTTGTAGGCCACAGGCGCCTCTTTCAGCTCTGTCCCGCATTCTAGGGTAAACGACGGGACCACGAAAATGTTCTGGTCGATATGAGGAATCGTCGACATGGTAGGATCGCTAGCTCGAGGTCCAGAGAATTAGTTGTAGCGGTAGATGGGAGCAGGCGGTTGGAGAAGAGAAGAGGCTCAGTTAGAAGAGTAAACGCCGTGCATGTGCCGGGATACAGCTTCGAAACAATTCCTTCAGGCGTCCTCGGCGGGGCTGTTACTACAGCCCTACAGCTTCAGAGCTAGAACCCACAGGCCGGTGAATGGAGTGGAAAAACCCTAGACATGAATTACGCTTGTTTACTGAGCCGGCAATAGCCGGTCAAAAAAAGGTGGTGCAGTCCTCGAGCTGCGGCGCCGGAGGAGAGCAAAGAGAATTCATTCAGATTCAGATTCCAATCCAATCCACTGCCATAATTTATTCCATTATTTAATTCTATCCACAGCGATACGACGTCGGTATCGGGGCGCGGCGTGCGGTCGTCCGTGCAACGTCCGCGTCCACGTCCACGTCGTCTAAAAGAGCACAAGCCCGCAGATCTGAGCGGGACGACGCGCCGCACCACCAGGCGCATTTGAGGGCGCGATGCTCAACGTGTGAATCCGAGCCGAGGCTCGAAGCGGGATCCACACCCACCGAGGACCTACTCGGGCTTGACGCGCCACAAGACAGCGCCGACGGCGATGCCAAGTATGAGGACCCCGAGTGCGGCCTGCACGACGTCGGCGCGCAAGTGTTTCTACGCCGAACAGTGAGCACGCAGGAGAGAGAAGGGGAGGGAAGGGAAATCGCACCTCCGAGTCGACAATCCCGCCGTTTGCGTTCGGCAAGGCGGGGGAGAACGCAGCCAGGGTCAGTGGCGGTTTGAAGTCGAGCTCTAGCTCCAACTCCGTCTTCTCCTCCACCGGGCTAGGAGTCAAACTCCCACCCGACCCGGACGCGGCAACCCACAGCGCGGGCTCGTGGCCATGCAGCGAGTCCCCCTCCAGCGAGTCCCCCTCCAGCCGCCCATTCGCACCCGCACTGCTGACAAGCCGCATGCGCTCCTCGACCGCGCCGGACCACGCCTCGCGGTGCCCCCGCTCCGCCGCGAGCTCCGCGCGCATCGCCGCAAGCTGCCCTTGCAAATCCTCGAGGTCCGCGCTGGCCACCGCGGGCGGCGGCGGCGGGGTGGGCACATCGGGCGTGCGCGCCTCGAGCCGCGCGAGCTTCTCCTCCAGCACGGCGATCGTCGCCTGCGCGGACGCGTGCTGCGCCTGGAGCGCGCTGGACGCGGCGAGCGCGGACTCGAGGTGGTTCGTCAGTAGCGCAAGGCGCGCGGTGAGCTCGCCGAGGGAGAGCGCGTCGTCTGAGGGCACCGCGGCGATTTGGGCTGCTTCTGGTTCCAAGGCCGGTACTGGAGTAGGGGGCGGGCTGCGCGGCGGGCTGGAATCCGACATGTCTTGCGTAGGCTCCGGCGTCTGGGCCCGCTCGCGCGTAAAGTTATCCCGCCGTTCTTGCAATGCGTCGGCGTCCGCCTGCTCCAACGAAGCCGCCTTATCCCCCCCTTCCTCGTCTCGCTCCTGCGCATCCTCGTCCTCCTCCTCGACGCGGTCCAGCTCATGCGGGGTAACAGTCATAACGCTCCGCGTATCAGAATCGTCGTCTTCACTCTCCTCCCCATCGAGTTCCTCCTCCTCCTCTTCCTCCTCGCTCCGCTCCTCCTCCGGCGCCCGGTCGACGCCGACAAACTCGCGCAGCTCGCGCACCTCACGCTTCATCGCCTCCTGTTCCGCCAGCACGCCCTCGAGCGCGCGGATTCCCTCTACATGCGCCGCGAGCGCCGCCTGGTGCTCGCGCAGTTGCGCTTGCAGCTCCGCCACCGCGTCTGCGTCCGCCCGCGCGGGCTCCTCCACCACTGGCACCAGCGACGGCACCGACACTGGGCGCGGCCGTACGCCCGGCAGAACGTCCGGGAACGACGGTGGCGCGCCATTCGGCGGCTGGCGTGCGTCCATTAATCAGCAGCGAATCAACGGAGGGGCAGGGGGACGTACCAGCGCGCCGTTGAGCGTGTCCTCGATGTTATTGAGCGCGCCGGTGAGGACGTGCAGGTCGTGCCCCGTGTCACGGCTCTTCGCGAGCTCCGCCTGCAGGCGGCTAAAGATGTGGTCGAGTGTGAGCCCCCGACCGGGGGCACGCGCACCGCCACCCATCCCGCCAAGGCCCGCGAGGCCCTGGTGGATCATGGGCATCTGCGGGCGGCGCTGCTGCGTCGTCAGCCCATTAAACGCCGCACCCGTCTGCGAGAGCGTCGCGAACTGGTCGTGCGGGAGCGGCTGCTGCTGCTGCTGCTGCTTGCTGGGGAATACACAGGTGACGCGCGCGACGACTTTGCGGTGCAGCACGGTCTTATTATCCTCCGACACGATGTCCACGCCGAATTCCTGTCACTCGCACGTTGTCGGGGTGTACCGGCCACGTTATCGGAGGACTCACTAGGATGTCGTCACTCTTGAGTTCGTACGGCTCGGACTCGCGGCCCTCGAGACTGAGCCGCTCGCCGTTAATAAAGGTGCCGTTTGAGCTCTTGACGTCTTTGATGAATATCTGCGCACGGTTATTTCCGGGCGTGTCGTGTGCATCCGGGACGCACTTTATTGCTTTCCTCCCAGACTTCCGCGTGCTGCCGGCTGAGTACGCGCGAGTCAAAGTAGCCGTTGCGCTCCCCAGGCTGCGTCTTGGTGTTTGGGGGCCGGGCGATCTTGACGCGCTGGCCCGCGCCGAGAGCAATCCGCTTTGGTATGAATGAGTCATCAAGGGGGTACAGATGAAGCGCAGGGAACGACGCGTTGGTTTGCGGGGGGTAGGGAGAGGACATGGCTGGCAGCAGACGGGGGGAGGAGGACGAGGAGCTCTACGAGCGACGGTGGCAAGAACGGAAGGAAAATGTATTTCATCAAAATCCCACGTGAAAGGAATGCCGATCTGTTCGGCGCCGGCAATCCGCGTGGCACAAATTGGATCGAATTCGGGCCGGTTTGGGGAGAGGAAAGTAGAAAGTGGAAGACATTCGCAGGAGGTGGTAATTACCGTGAAGCTTATCGCTCGGATGTGAGGTAATTCGCGGGATCTGAGCGGGGGGATCTCCGAATTCGCGCGTAGTATTCACTTGTTCGCCTCAAACGCAGGCTGAGCGCAAAGGAAGGCCGACATATCTCTCGCGACAAAGTCATGCACCTTGCTCGTCGGATGGAGAAAGTCGTACCAGATGGAGGCGCCCCCCTTGCGCACGTCCTCGGCCGGGAACCCATGCGCCGCAGGATCGTCGAGAAGAGTATTGAACGTGTCCCACGACGAATAGATCATGACTGTTGCGTCGGGGTGCGCCGTCGCAAACAGCGCAGCGGCCTTCCTGAGCTCGGTATTCCATTTGACGTAGTTTGGGCGTCTTCCTTTCGCTGGAAGCTGGTTGTTAGATGGGTCTAAGCGTGGATGCCTGCATCCTACCCGGCGATCGGTTGATTGAGGGGACGTTGACGAAAAGGAAGTTTCTAGCGCCTGGGAAGAAATCAACATCTGTGTACCCTGTATAGAGCAGACTGACCGGTGCCATACACCGTTTTTTGAGCCTCGAATAGTGTCTTCAAGTTGTCGGCATTGTCGGAGCTCCACCTACACAACATGAAGACAAAAAGATAGCGAGGAACGCAAGCTTACGCAGAGTCATTTATTCCCACCCATGTTACTGAAGCAGACCAAATGAGGACAAGAACCATGGCCGCGTCTGGTACTCACTGAACAGCGTATCCGCCGCCGTCCACGGCGTCGAGTCCAGGTCCGTGCCGATATGCGGAAGGAACATGTTGTGTATCTGATTCTTCACATCGTGCACCCGTGCGCCACCCGTCGCATAGTCGTACACCAGCAGCTGGTTCACTCCGGGGCTGTAGTTCGTGATGAGGTGCCCGACCCAGTTCGGCTCTCCCTCCTCCGCGTACGTCGTGCCGGGGAATTCAATACCAAGAGGCTGCTCGCGAGTCGGAATTGGGGAGGATTTGTAATCGTACCCGACATCCGCGTATGAGTCGCCACTACGAGCCCGAATTAAATAACAAGACTAGGAGAACCGGCAAAGGAGAACGCGATGCGCGTACAAGATGACGAGAAACTTGAGCGATTCGAAGCCGCCCCAGCAGGAGCCCTTGTTCAGGACAGTGGACGGAAACTCAGAACTCATACGTCTAGAAATTGAGCGAAGACACGCCAAGAGCAAAGAAAAGATCGAGGAAGAAGGTGTCGTAGGAAGCAAGTGGCCGCTGGGCATCGCGCCATCACCGTGACGGTGACACCTGCGTCACAGCGGCTCGTCTTCGAATGTCGTCGTCGAACGCGCTAGCTGCTGTAATTATCCTGCATTTTTCGCTGCCATCGCCGTCCGTACTCAACAATATGTGAGTCTTCGTCCTTAATTCCGGAGTTTTTATTTATTTACCCCAGCTAAATTAGCCGTCTCGTTGGGCGTAGAAACCAAGGTTTAACCAAGCTGCTTTCTTTTGGCGACTGTGTCACGAAGCTTGAACTTGCGGGCCCTACCGTGACTCCCCTCTCACCTCGACCGCCGACCTGACGGAGCAGTGAGCACCAACGGCTTCTAAGCGCTTCTTGCCTTGACCAGTGCCACAAATTCAGATTCAGCATGTTTATTTTCCTCGTCGCGCGGCATTCCGACTAGACTGGATATTTTATCCTCGTGATTCGAGTTGGATTCAAGCCTGTTCGAGCCCGTTTATCGGAGGAGCAGAATTTCGGCTCAATGCGTGGCTGTGCCTCTACTAAATCCGGTTATCTTCGGGCGCCGACTGTGACGGTTCAACCTTGCTCTTGATCTCATGCCTCCACCACTGGGCGATACCGGCGGCTCTGGAGAGGACACCCCCCTCCTGCCGGCTGTGGTCCCACCAGTCCACCGGAGCAGGTACTCCCCAATCACCCTTATCATCCCCGTCGCGATGATATGCCGTCTGGCAATCCGCCTCCCCTCGACGACCACCTTCCACGTTATCCAACAGCTAATCTGCCGCCTCTGGTACGCCTCCACTGATCCAAGCAGCATCCCTCCGGACGGGCGGATCCCCGAAGCGCTGTGCGCGGTGCCGATGGTGCAGCAGAAATACGCGGCGGCGCTCACCGTCCTGGCGGTTAGCGACGGGCTCGGATGTCGGTGCATCCACCGCCTCCTCTCAGCACTGTGACCCATATTCCTTTAGCCATGGTTGCGTACGCCGCCCTCAGCTTCATCGCCTCGCGCCTCGGCCGCAAACCCGCGATCTTGTCTGTTATCGCGGTCGGCCTCGCCGCGAACCTCGTCATAATCGCCGCCAAAATTGTCACCAGTGCACGCGTCCAAATCGCGCTCCTCGCATTGTGGATGGTATTCAACTCCTTATCGCAGCCGCTAATTATCGTGTTCGCCACGAACATGTATCTCGTCGACTTGGTCGACACCGAGCAGAGGTGGGACCATACGTATACCCTTTACACCTCGTTTACTGAAACTCCGTAGGACCGCGGCGCTTAGCTCCCTCTGGGGCTGGTCTACCCTCGGTAGGATATATTTTTCGGTTGGTTTTCTTATTCAATTTACCACGCGCCCAGGCTCCGCCCTGTCGTTCACAATCGGTGGAACGATAACCACCCGCTCTGACAACGACTTACCAGTCTACTTCGTCGCTGGCGCCATTTGGGTCGCCCTCTTCGCGTACATAACCCTGCTCGTCCCGGAGTCCTTCCCAAAACACAAGCGTGACGCGCTGCGGCGCTCACTCGCCTCCGGGGCGACCGCGGAGGGTCTCCCACCGAAGAGCCACCTGCGCCACGCGCTCCAGCCCCTCGTGGAGCCGCTAGCTCTACTGAAACCTACGCGCGACGCGACAACAGGTGGGCGCAACTGGCGGCTAGTGCTCTGCGCGCTTCATGTCTTCCTTGCGGACGTGGGCGGGGGATACGGCGCGACAGCGCTCATCGTCTACCTCACCGCCGTGCAGCGATACACGCCGCAAGAGGTGCGTTTCATTACCTTTTCCCGCTCCTAAATGTTGAATCTGTCGTTTAGACTGGGTACGCGCTGACGACGCTCAACCTCGTCGGCGTAGCGGTCCTGACCGTAGCGATTCCGTGCGCTGTGCGTATTCTGCGCCCGCGGTATGCCGCGCGCGACCGCCTCGACGTGCACCTCGTCTTCCTGTCGTGGTGCATCGACGCCGCAGCGTTCGTCGCTCTCGGCACAGTAACCAGTCGCGCCGCCCAACTCGGAGGTACGTGCCCCGCCCCCGAAGCCCCCACCCGCTCACGCGTACGCCTACCAGCGGTGACCCTCATCGGCTGCAGCGCCGGCCGCGCCCCCGTATTCCGCAGCCTCGCGGTCTCCGGTGTCGACCCCTTGAAGCAAGGTAACACCTTTCCTCGCCTCCCCACTGACTCGGCACTTAAATCAACCCCACAGGTCAGACCCTCGGCGCCATCGAGATGGTCTCGGGTCTCGGGAAGCTGCTCTCCCCACTCCTCATGGGCGGGATCCTCTCCGCGTGCGTACTCCATCCCCTCGCACTTGATCTAATTTAAATATTCGCCGCAGCACGATATCGACGGTGCCCCAGCTGGTGTTCTATGTCCAAGCGGTGAGAACTCTCATCGCCTTCATTCATCTGTGGGCAGCTGATCGTGGCATGCGGTGCAGGGGATCGTGGTTTCGGCGGCGGCGGTGTTGTTTCTCTTGAGGGTATAATGGCGTTGAAAGCGAGTTGCGGAAAACAACAGTTTGGCGTGAGGTTACTGTAAGTATCCTGATACAGGCACGGTTGGCTCGAGAATTCCGTTCTGTAGCTCCGTTCTTGCTCCGTCAGCGATTATTAGATGCCAGCGCCTGTTCTTATATCATAGATGTTCTCTACACTTCTCTACATAATTCTTTAAGGAATCAAGGAGAAGGATAATTCTAATCAGCAACCCCCCGTACACGTGTACAGAGGTGGCTCCTATTCAACAACCCGCCATCACGGAAGGCTGCTTTGCATAAGTAATTGAATCGAGGGTGTTCCGAACAAATACCCGATGACAAAAGTTGCTGCGAATCGGAAATAATCAGGATATGAGTTTGGCACCACATACGTGTCTATTCCTCACCCCAAATCCAGAGAAACTGCACCGCTCTATTTTCGTGGTTCCAAAAAGAACATTCGGACCGCGCAGGGAAAGATCTTCCCAGAAAGCTGTAGGCAAGCTGCACTTATCTGTCGGTATGGTGAAGCGCTATGGCGGTCTCTCGGGGAATCAGGATAGGTTTACCCTCTACCATCCGTTATAGCCTTGCAAGATCAGGGATTTGATTGGAAGAATTGGTTCAGGAGCTCGATCGTGAAGTACCGTTGACTGAGTGACAATTGAACATCTCCGAGATGGCCGACCATTTCCGGCAGAAGCTTGAGATTAGATCGACGCCTTAATTATGCTCATTCCCATCATCGATTCTTTGGTAACCTTTGAGCAAAGCTCACCAACACTCATTTATCACTGTCTCCGTACTTTGTGATTGATACACTCATCTCAACTTCACGCTGTTGCGCCTTTCTCCGTTGATTACAGTCAATATAATGGTTAATCTACACTGTAACTTCCCAGGCTCATTGCGAAAAAAAATTGAAGACAAAGGTTTTGCGTGCTTCGTGTTCTGTGAGGGAATTGCAACGCGGGGGATTTTTCGCTTTGTTTTCGTAGTGCTACGGGCGAACTACAGAAAACTATAGCAAGACTACAGACCACTACAGACACTACGCAATCAGGCCAAAACTACAGCAAACTACGTAGGACGCCAAAAACTACAGAGCGCTACATAGAGGGTAACCCTACCTACAGCTACTAAGACCACTACAGCCACTATAGCCTACGCAGAGGACCCAGGGTTTGCTGATGGAGGTGTAGGTGTGAGTGTGAGAGACTCCTCGGTGGACGGTGATTGTAATGCTGACGGACAGTGGAGACCCGCTGCCTCTCTGTGTTCTTGGTCATCCTCTGTAGTACGAGGGTCCTCGCCTACATCCACCAGGCGTTCCCGGATGAAGGCCACGATCCCAGCCAATTCTGAGCCAGGCAGCCCACCTTCCGTATGTATTGTAGGAAAGTCTTCATGCCATCGGCGCACAAGGGCTCTGCGCCGAAATAGATGTGCCAGGCCCAGCGCAGACAACGGTCTGTGCCCTGTTTTTTATCCCAGAAATGAGATAACATGCTCGGAATATGCTAACACTTACCCAACGCAAAGTAAACGACATTGGCACCGAAAAAAAATGTGAATGCGCCGTCGACGAAAGCCCAAAAACCACCAAGATCTGAGACACCAGCCGTACGTGACGTATCGGGTACGTCCTGGAGGTATTCCGTGGGATTGGGGTATACGAAGGGTTGACGTAAGGTCAACATCCCAATATCAGATCCGACGATTTCGCTGGTTGGATCAGTTTGCAGGCCGGTGATTTCAGGTTTAAACTTCCACCTCTAGAGGAAGTAGGTGTAGTTTGGTGCGTTAGGAAGACTTCACGTACGGAGTAAGAACCATGCAGCAACCTTGCTTTCCAGGTTAATAGCCCGAACAGGCGGGATCCGGGAAGTAGCGGAGTAGGAGTAGGATGCACGAGATGATCAACACCATTTTCATCCAATAGGTTTGCATAACCTCGCCGAGAATACCACGGTGAGACATATACGTACACACCTTTCATTTCTGGTGTGATCCGTATAGAAATGGACATGCTTTGTATATGTGACCATCCGATCGGACCTAAGGAAACCTAAGTAAGCAATAACGGTTGTTTGTGAAAGGTTGACAATCGACATACAGTGGATTATAATCATGGAGCCCTGGTTATTCCAATCCCCCCACGGGGCGGGTGACGCAGAGCAATTAACCTCAGAATTTCTGAATGTAGGTTGGGGGTCCCTGAACGGATATTGGGTGTGTACGGATGGCCATTCTGGATCGATAAAGGGCCATTTATATAGCACCCCATACACATTGATGTCGTTTAACCATGTGTCATTGCAATGTACTCTGCTAAATGAGTGCTAGAAATGTGATTGGTAGAGGTAGAGCAAAGAAGAGGAAATTGCTACATACAACCACGATGGAGGCATTCCCTCTGAGGGCGCTAGTCAACAGCTCCCGTTGGTCGATGAATGAAGAATATAGGAGGGATTTTGTGTAAATTTCCGCTTGAGTTGGCGTGATCATAGTCCAATAGTATCCCAAGGCAGGTACCGCAATTGCAATACAAATGACAACCAAAGCTCTTGCGAAAATTATCAGTTTTGGCTCTCCCCTGCCCAAAAAAGGGAGAAAAAGTTAAACGCTATCCGCTCATCGCACTTATTTCCATACCTTACAAGGGGACGTGCTAGAGGGCGATGGAGGAGAACAGCAGTGAGAGTGTAAGGTGGATGTGAAGGCATACAACAGCCAAAGAATTCAAGTCGTTGGCAAAAAAACCTCCCTCTTGTTCGAATGATCGTGGATATTCGGAATGCTGCGGAAGTCGTTAAAGTGACCATTCCGATGACCGCAAATATTTGGAAGGAGGAGGCGTAGAAGGCATAACTGAGCGACCGGGAACCGTAAGAGGATAAGAATCTGAGTCCCATGACGAATGCAAGGGACACTACTATAATCATCTCTGTTCAGTGGACCCAAGACATCAGAAGCTATGTTACTCACCGCCAATTTCGAGGAAAACCATTGCCAAATCAATCACTGCCAAACCCCGCACGGGCCATCTGAATAAACTATACTCAAGTCCAAGTTAAGAGTCAACTCGAGATCTGGTCAAGTGATAACACACGCAAGAATGTGGTGGATGCATATCAGGAGGCCCCACAGGAAATACGGCATAACCGCAAATTTTGAGTCTTCGATATAACCGACTGGCAAATCTGAGCCGATGCTACCAAAGAAAGGGAAGTCTGTCTGTAAGAAAGATAGTCCCAGTAATGCCATAAAAGTGACATCTGCCAGGAGAAGCAGGCGTAGGTTGTAGACTCTAACGTTTGGATTGTAGAGGAGAGTGAGCGGGATCATGATCCTACGACGAAGCAACTGTCTTTCTTATATATGTACGTGATATTATCCCTGCACATCGCATGTCCATTACACTGGAAATTAACTGCCATTGGGATGCGACATTAGAGAGGTTGCGCAAAAGCCGCATGCGGCTTTTGGCCGCGCAACGTCTTTCGATGCGGCTTTTTGGCCTTTGGCTCAAGTGGTCTGGGATGCACTGATTAGCCATCCTGGCGATGCACAGAAGAAATAGAGAATATCTCCGCAGGCAGCTTTGTGCAGCCGCATGCGGCTTTACGCAACCTCTCTATTCATGAAGGTTTAGTAGACAACAGTGACGGGTTGCCACTGTATTTATGTCATGCAAAAGTGATGGTTTCATGCTTCGCGAATTCGATTGCATTCACAAACAACCAATCCGCATTAATCACTCGAACAGCACAGGATGTTTGTCAATCGTTACTATAGAAGGCTGGAGCCGTCCGGCCCCAAGAAGTTAATTGCCTAGCGGTCCCAATGAAAGCGAACGGTGATAAGATCGAGGTGGGGAATATGATGTGTGGATCAGAAGAACAGACACCCGTTGGACATCAGCGATGATTACCAGTACCCCTATAAGGGATATGGGCTCGCGCAAAATTTGGCTGGTGGGACAAGATTTTAATCAGCAATTGCCAATCATGTTCTTGGCATTGACAGAGCGACACCATCGGCCTTTATCATTCAGATCCCACCCCAGTCATACAAACAAATCTCCTTCTGCTCCTCGTCTAGAATGTGATTGATATCATGGTCTCTCTGATAGTCATTTCATCCTTGGTCTCCCCCGATTCACCATTCCAAACATCGCTCGGTGTCCTCTTGCGAGTTCTGACAGAGAGGATAACGCTCCCCCACTCACTACAGAGGCTTTGCGGTCGCACACGCCGTGCGCTCACTCCCGTGCTTCTATTCCGCTCTTTTCTTTCGAAAACACAAGATAAGTCTTCCGCTTCGCTCATCCCTCTTTCCGAATCTACACGGTTTATGACCGCGTGCGTCTCGTTCTCACCCCCTCTGCCGCTAAAGGAAAGTGCATGCACGTCTCCATCGCACCCCATGGGAGCTATATCACTCGCTCCAAAGGTCCATCCTCTATCTTCCCCCCTGCTGCGCCGTGGATCATCCTCATGCCCGCCCCCCCTTCTTCCCGCGGGAAAATACTGGTCCCGTCGCGCTGCGGCTTCTCAGTCCTTGTGTACAATCGCCACGTATGTACGTACCCTCTACTGGTCGCATGCATCCCTCGATGCCGCGCCGTCTCGAAGCTTTATTTCAGCCTCTACAAGCAGTCGGTGGCGGCCGGCTCCTACTTGTGTACATAGAAAATAATTGTAAAGAGGAAAATCTAATTTTTGAGTTGGCAAAGAATTATCCCAGGGCAGAGCAAGAGAAAGACCAACATCGACAGAAGAAGTAAAATGAAGTGACGAAACTCGGGCCGGGTATGGGCGCTTATGCATGCGCTAATCAGGCGGAGTTCAAGATGAATGTGCTGTGGTTAAACGCTGCGTACTGTACCGCCGTGTATGGAAGAAACCGTAACGCGTAACGCGGGCCCAAAAAGTTGCCTAAATGCACCGCGTAACGCCCAAAAGCCAACTTTCTCGGCCCTTTTAGGCAATTTCCCGGCCCCGCGGGGCCGGAAGTTACCGTTTTAGGAAGGTCCGGACCCAAATAAGGCAACCGGTTGCTAACTTTCAAAAGTTGGTCAGCGTAACGCACCCCCAGCGGTGTCTTCCATACACGGCGGTACAGTAGTTGCAGCGGGCGAAGCCGCGGAAAAGGTTTAATGAAATGACGAAATTCGGGCCGGGTATGCGCGCTAATGAGGCGGAGTTGAAGATGGACATGCTGTGATCAAACGCTGCGCAGTTGCTGCGGGCACAGTTGCGGAAAGAGCCGCAAATTGTGTGCTGATTTGCAAAGAACATACAAGATGCAAGGGTACCCGCCGGAAGAAGCCGAAACACAGTCTCATAGGGTAGGGGCCCTTATTCACTTTTCGGAATTTGGTCGGAGGACTCTAAAAATGTGTTTAGAAGGGTGAAAAAAAAAATCCGACTTTTTTTTACCTGGTTGAGAGTGGGCGATGTCGATGAACGTTCGAACCCGACTTTCTGCGCCAACAAACAGCGCACATCACCGCCTGATAGGTGGTAGATCAAGGCTAAAATGTGGCTCGATACTGAATGCGACGCGCCTAGATGTACATGTAGCGATGCAAGGGGTCGGCTACGTAGATCTGCGCCATATGCTACGCGTGTCGAATGTCGTGCGCGGCGACTCCAGTATCGCTGCAGACCAGGCAAAATTTCCCGGGTGATCGCCGTATCTGTAGCTGTCGCGTCTCGCATGTAATACTTCAGGAGAGTACATTACTTTGACGATTTCACGCACCGGTGGAGCCCTCAACAAGTCGCAAAAGCTAGCACGATGTGGCGGCACCGGAGCATTTCGAAGGATTCTTGCCAGATCTTGACCTCCAGAGTTCATGGTGATGGCATTGAAGGAGGTAGGGGCTCATTGCCGTGTGGTCTTGCTTCGGCGTGGATAGGTCGAGATTTGAGGCGGCGGGGGCGAGGATGTGTGGAGCGGTGACGGAGGCCTTCAATGTTCAAATGGGGACCCGAGTCTTGCCCAAAAAAGGCAAGCTATGGCTGCCAGCCTCAGTGCCAGGGTACTGCACCACAGCCCAACCATAGCCTTGTACATTCTATCACCCACCAGAATAGACCATAATGCGATAAGATCTTTTCCCCCCGACTCGGAGGTGTCATCTGAGCATCTCGACATCTTTGCTGAAGCCTGGCAAGTTGTGGGGCGATGGTGTAGATAGTGCGTGAACGCTGGGAAAATCCCTGGAAACCGGCGTTCATAAGTTGGACCGTGCCGTCATACCGCTGTCGCAGCGGGACGCGCGCCCACGTCAGCGCCTTGTCCGATTTAACAGGGGCTGCTGAACTAGGGAGCTCCGACTACGTCGGAAAATACCTTGCTTGGGAAAGGTTTTTGATACACACACTTATTGTCGAGTTTCTTGCTATCGAGATCCTTCCTCCGTGGAGGATCTTCGTCTTCGCTATGCTCACGAAGATTCTGCCCGTGTTGGGGATGATCTGGGCAGTTTGCCGCTCGGCTAGCTGTCCGGATCAAGAGAATGATTCAGAGCATCTCAAAACGTTTCTGAAAAAATACACAGTTTCAGTGGAAGAATCTTCAATAGTGTCGTTGAAATTTCTCCTATTCACGCTCCTACTCACACTCCTACTCGCGTTCCTACTCGTTCTACTCCGAGTAGGAGCACCAGTAGGAAGCACAAAAAGGAGACTTTTTGCCAGTAGGAGTCTCAAGGGCTCCTTTTTGCAAAATTTCTCCTACTTGAATTTCCTTCTCACTGACTATTGCTCTTTACCCGGATATTTTTTCACAAAGTTGTAGCATTTCTCTACACACACTGACCTATAGAACCAACTCCTTAGCCTTTTAAACCTTAGAAAACATTTGCAACATTTTTGTTTTCCTACTAATCTCCTACTCGCAAATTGGGGGGGGGGGTTTCAAAGTTTCCCATTTTAAGCTCCTACTAATCGTCACATTTAAACTCCCTACTCCTTTCCATGCAATAATGGCTTGAAATATATGGCTCAAAATTGACTGGGGGGTGCAGAATAACATTTCAGATGGACTAGATTTTACTCAAAAGAAAAAGTTGCATTTTTGACCGAGAAATAACAAGTAGGAGCCGAAGTAGGAAGATGAGTAGGGGCTCAAGTAGGAGCAATTTTGAACGACACTATTCGTAGTTTTCCACAAAATCTACCCTTCATGGCTTGTAACTGATTGTGGACCAAACAATGAAGGAGCATGGAATTACATCCGAACTAACAGAGCAGATGTATTGAGCTACACCAAAACCTTGCTCCAATCCGCAGTCTGAGCAAACTCGGTCCACGTACGTGGCTTCCTTGCGAGCCCGTTGAGGTTCGCCGTGGAATTCGCGCCGTAATCTATGCAGAAAGTTCAGAATTCCGGAATTTGAACCATGTTCGAGTCCACTTACAACCAAACTCATCGAACGTCTGGAAACACTCCTTCATATCTACGACAATATGCGGCGGAAGCCCAAGGGCCTGGACAAGCTTTCCGAACTGCTCTACCGATATCTGCTTGAACGCAATCTTCTTCCCAGTCACTGTTGAAATTTAGATCAGGCTCCAATCTTGATGGAAGTAGCACGTACCTTGGGAAAGTTGGAGGACTAGGTCCTGGACCGTAATATTCTCCCCTGAGGTGAATACCTCAGAGCCGTCTGGGAAGACCGGTAGCTCGAAGACTTGGCGTACGTAGAGGCCGTAGTCCTCTGCGGTATCGATCAGGGGGAGAACCGTCGTGGGCTTCACTGGCAACTCGATGGCGAAGGACCCGTCGGGCTGTTTAGCGAGCATCATGGGGCTGCTGAGGAAATTGCTCGCGTAGAACCCTGCTTGCACAGTCCACGAAGGGAACACCGGATTGACGCCCGTAGTCGGCGATAGCTGCTTTGCTATCAAAGTGATAAACGTTTGTGTATTTCCCTGCGCTGGCTTTGGTGACTGGAGATCAATCCGGACCAGACGACGCGGGAGACCCCAGCCGCCTTCGCAGCGTCTATCATCATCTTGCCCTCGGCGACTTCCTGTTTGCACAAGTTAGAAGAGAACAGCTGGGAGACAGTGGCCGGACGCACTTTTTCCGCGTCAATATGCTCCCAAAAGTTGGTCACAAGCTGACATCCCAACTGTATGAGTGCTGTGGTTTTGTCAATGGGGAAACGACCATGAAGCTCACGAAAGCCATGTTCACGCCTGAAAATGCCCTGAAGACCTCCTCCGCGTTTTCGACGACGAGGGAGATATTCACAATTTCTGCGCCTTGTTTGATGAGCTCCTGGGCCGAGGGCTTGGTCGCATCCCTGGTGAAGCCCCGGATGCGGTATGGCTTGTCCGATTCCTGGAGGGCTTTGATGACGCTTCCACCCTGAGTGCCTGTAGCACCAACGACGGCGACGAGAGGAGCGGAAGTATCCTGGGTGATTGTCATGTTTCGAGAAGAGGTTGAGTAAACATCTGGTCTCCCAGCAGTCAGTATATATAGGCTAAACGGATGAATCATCCTGAATGGGTAGCCTTACGGCTGGATCGCAAATCCGATGGAGTAATCCCTGACGAATGTTCAGGCCGCGAATTCTTGTGTGAGTTGACAAAGCATAGTGCGCGAACGTGGGGATATCAAGGTGCTTTAGGCTAAGTTTAGGTGACATAAGAAGATAGAGCAGCCAGATTCCAACGGCATCTCGTATGCGGCGTCAAGAGAGTGGCGGATCGCGTAAAACGACATTGTACCAGATTCAAGTAGGTGGCCACATCCGGATGATATCCGGATGTCATTCCCGCTACTTTCACACCACCGTTTGGTCAGCGACCTGGGCGCGGGCTGAGAGCTCAGAGCCAGTAACAGGACCCGGGTTGAAGGCTAGGTCCGGTTCCGGACAAAATTTTCGACTTTGAGACCTCAAACCTAGGTCCTAAACGGACAAAAATTGGCCCTCGGGGGGCAAAATGCTAGGTCCTGTCCGGACAAAATCTCGGGAGTGGGTGGAGGAATTTTCGGGTAAAAGCCCGGTCAGGAGGCGTATCTCGGTGTTCCGCTCGTTACCTACCCGTCTGTGACTACTCGTTTCGTGAGAGGATTTCTTAGGACTTCTATTCTTAGGATCTCTATTGTATCGTTCGAGGGCTCGGCGACTGTAGCATACATTAGGCTGATGTATGTAGGTACAGTGCCCGTACGTCTACATGCGTCGCCCACGAGCGGTACATGCGTGTTGCATACCGTCGAGTAGCAGCCTTGTTTTCTGCTGAGTGATTAGCGAGCTAAGAAAAGGCAAAAAATACGCCTAAACGGGATGACTTCTGCGTAGCTTTCTGGCGAGGCAATGGTCTGGCCACCTGAGACTAACGTTCGCGGTCCACGCGGCGTTTCCGCGTGGAAATCGAGTACACAATCTGGGATAGAGGTGTTAGCGATATCAACTGGAAGAAGTGCAAATACACCCCCTCGAGTTGAAACTCCAAAATCTAAGTGAGGCGGAGCCAAAAAAAATGCGGACGACGGCGGTACGCGCCACAGGTAGTTCACGATCAGGGGCGCAGAAATTCGATAGAAATTCTGGCTGTCGGGGCTGCGCACGCCCTGGAAACGGTCCCATCTCTGGACCTCGCCTTTACTCGGGAACGCGCCTGCGGCGGCGTGGTAATCCCGGATCCCCGTGTGCCCAGCCTGGACGAGCGCATCCTTCGATACGGCACTTACACACGCCACCCCGAGACAACTGTGCTGAGGAACAGAATGAGGAGTAGAAAACGGGGAGATGGAGGCGGTACACACCTGTCTTAGCAACCCAACCAGGCTTCAAGTTGTTCGAAACAAAGGTAGGCACGGCAGGGGTAGCGGCGCACGCAAGGCAAAATGCGAATTCCGCCGGCGGAACATGCGCTGCTTCCAATTCTACTCGGAGGTGTCATCTGAGCATCTCGACATCTTTGCTGGAGCCTGGCAAGTTGTGGGGCGATGGTGTAGATAGTGTGTGAACGCTGGGAAAATCCCTGGAAACCGGCGTTCATAAGTTGGACCGTGCCGTCATACCGCTGTCGCAGCGGGGCGCGCCGCGCCGCCGCCCACGTCAGCGCCTTGTCCGATTTAACAGCGGGCTGCTGAATAGCATTCCGTGATGGCGAGCTGTTGAATAGCAGCAACCCCCCGTACTGTACGGGGAGTTGCTGATTAGAATTATCTCAAGGGAAATGCCGAAAATTCCGCCGGCTATCAGACGCGTTCACGCCGAACGCGTCTCATTTAGTCGCGCAGCGTGACCAACTTCGGCAATGACGCGCAAGCTTCCGTGCTTGCCCAACCTTTAAAAGCGGCTAAAGAGCCACCTGGGCCTCCGATCCAACTCTCAGCCATTATGCCCACGTTCGGATTTACTACGACCTCTGAAGAAGTTGCTACTGCATTTGCGGATGAGATCAAAGGAAAAAATGGTTCGTTCATTTTCTACTTGAAATTCCAAACTCTGTACCAACTCTGTACCATTCCGCTCGCAGTCCTTATCACCGGTACATCTATCAATGGCCTCGGATTCGAAGCCGCACGCGTTATCGCCAAGTATGCTGCCCTCGTTATCATCACCGGGTACAACGCAGAAAGGTACGGTAAGAGACGTTCAGAAGGACTAAGAGTAACCCCGCTTCAAGGCTCAAACTCTCGGAAGAATCGCTGAAGCAAGAAATCCCCGGTGCGAATATCAGGCGGCTTGTCCTCGATCTTGCATCTCTGGCCAGCGTTCGCGCGGCCGCGGCGGAGGTCAACGCCTATCCGGAGCAAATCGACGTAGGCTCTTCCACTTCCGCGGCAAAAAAAATCACAACTCATCGCCATCCCTCGCAGGTGCTCATCAACAACGCCGCATCGGCCCTCTGCGGGTTCAAGCTCACTGCGGACGGATTTGAGCACCAAATGGGCACCGACCACCTCGGGCCCTTCCTCTTCAATGCGCTTGTCCTCCCGCGGATCCTCGCCGCCCACAGCGCGACCCACACCCCGCGCGTCGTGTTCGTTTCCAGCGGCGCCCACGCGTGGTGCGACGGCGTCAATCTCACCGAGATGAAGCATCCGGACGCGAGCACGTACAAGCCGATGACGGCGTACGCGCAGGCGAAAAGCGCGAACATCCTCACGGCGAGTGAGCTCACCCGGCGCGCGGGCGGGCGCATCAACGCTTACAGTTTGCGTCCAGGCGGTGAGTGCCGCAAATTATCCGCAGTTTTGAGCATATGTAATTCTCCTTCAGCGATCAGGACGAACTTCGTGGTCAATGCAGAAGCGCAGGAGAGTCTTCTGGAGGCTGGTTAGTCTTTCGTAGACTGTGAATTGCGAGTTACATACATATCTTCCCCAGGTGTTATCACGGAGGACGGCAATCTGGGCGCGAAATTCCCCTGGAAAACGCTTCCGCAGGGTGCCGCGACGTGAGCGCTCCCACGTTACGCACCCAAAACCTGTTCTAATACTCCCACAGACTCGTCGCAGCTGCATTTGACCCGTCTCTCGACGGTGCGTGGTACCGAGCACGTCGAGTGCATTAGATTTATCTGTTTGCAGACAAGCCAGGGTGCTTCTTCACCGACTGCGTGGAAGATAACAAGTCCGTCGCACCTCACACCGCTGATCCCGTACGTCCAAAAAGCATTTTTCATATTCATCGTCCGACATTTATTTGTTTTCTGTAGGTTATGGCCGAGAAGCTCTGGATTCTGAGCGAACGGCTGGTGGATGTCAAGTTCTTTTGAACAGTTCACTGTCACTGTCTTCGTAATCCTAAGCAAATATAGCTACCGGAGACCAGCCTCCTGCAATGTAACATAGATCTTAGTGAGAACATCTTTCGGCACCGTTATATGGTATCGAAGAATTTCTCAGTCAGAGACTCAGAGGTGCCGAAATCCTCAGGTGTTTCGGCAGCGTGACCTGATCTTTCAGCTCTGGGTCCTAACACGATGGTGATATTCAATTCAGTCCAATTATCAAAACTATTCAAGTTGACTTTATGAAGTGGGCCAAATTCTGGGCCGGGTTAAGCCTGTAGTGAGTAATGATTTTCCACATCCAGCCTCAGTTCATCGTTAATGCTCCTGAAATACGTGTAATTACCTCTGGCGATATTGAAAAAAGACACACGTACTCGAAGAGAAAATCGAGGTCAGTAGTGACTCGGCGGTGCACTCCAAACGAATGGCTATATAGGTCCAGGGAAAACGTGGGGCGTTGGTAATTGTCTAAGATGAATGGCTGGACCGCGATTACGCCAACGCGTGAAGTATCCTCTTCGCCCATGCGGTAGATCCCACTCGTGGTTATCCAAATACAGTGCAGGCGAACTTCTGGACGCGTCGCTTGCACCACTCCGCGGTGAATCTCGGCCATCTCTGGCGGAATAATGCAGATTGGGACCGGAAGGATGTTTTTGACCGTGATTCGTTCCGAGTTTTACGGGAGCCAGAGGTGGAAGAAATGGGAACCAATTCGATAACAACCATCAGGACGAAATCGTGAATCTCGCTCGGAAGTTTAGGGGGGCCCATCGCCTGAACGGCGTAAAAAAGCAGATGAAGCTGAAAAATTTGGTGATGATGGATATTCCTTCCAACCCGCATCGTTTTACCATCGTCTGGGGCAGCACCGCAGGTGTATTTGTGCATCGGCCTAAAAAACAGTAGTGTTTCCGGTGTATTTTGGGAGAAAGAGAAGAGAAGTACCAGTCAGCTCGCTGACATTCAACGCTGCAGTAATTCGCGCGGCGACACTGGATAAACTCAGAGCGTTGCCTCCAATTAATGAAACCATATGTTCGTACCTTTCCACAAGCCCTAAGGTTCTTCTTCTTATCCATCGTTACCTGGCAAGTCATGCACGCGCCTACTATCACCCCAGGCTCAATTGCAGCATTGCCCGGTTTTTCATCAGCGGACACCTTGAAGAAAAACGGTACAGACAGTTGGTGAAGATCGGTGAGATTTGGGCGGGGTGGATTCGAAATAGATCCGTATGCGTGGGGGAAATCAAGGGCGAGTATCGCACTTGGCTCAAGCGGCCGCATACCAGTCCTATTCTGGATTTCCACCAAGGCTGCGAACTCGGTCCTAGCCTGAGAGTTCGTCGGGTCCGCCGTGAGCACACCAGCGATATCGACCAGTGCCTCGGGGATGAGATTCAAACCCTTCCGGGCCATCGCGCGTCTGTACCTTGCCTTGAATGACCTGGGATCGAGGACCAAAGCCTTCCGCGCGGCTTCCTGTGCAGCATGGTATCTGATGGAGGGAGTCGAATTCATGAATGTCAGGTTTATCCACCAAGAACTCACTTGCTCAGTTTGAGATACGTGGCAGCCAAATTCGAAAAGTAGGTAGACACGGAGTCTGTCTCAGCAATAGCGCGTTCATAGTACTTGGCGGCGCCTTGATAGTCGCCCGCCTTAAAAAGTTTTCCCGCCTACGCGATCGACCACCTGATAATACCATGGTAACCCTCTAATTAGAAGGAGGTATACCCCCCTAACTGACTTCTAATTAGAAGTGTTTCAGTGTATTGGCCTACCACCAATATCCCACCATTACCTCTGTGATTTCCACCACTTTCCTGAGGATTTTTTTTGGGTTTGTGAGGCCTTCAAAGTATCCTTAGGTTGCATCTAACAGGCGCAGTTAAAAGAGCCACAAAATTTTGTAATAGATTTAAGTACCACCTTACCACCAATAAATTTTGGAGAATCAGTAAAGTTTTGTGACTCTCTTAATGTACCACCAGTACCACCAGATGTCTTATGAGAGTCAGTAATTTTTGTGACACTTGTAAGCTACCACCAGTACCACCAGATGTCTTATGAGAGTCAGCAAATTTTGTGACACCTGTAAGCTACCGCCAGTACCACGGCTCAGCTTACGAGAGTTAGTAAATTTTGTGACTCACTGAGGCTACCCCGCTTACCACCAATAGCCTGCACAGTGCGACTTAGCAGATTCAGCATTGGTGGATTTCCACCATTACCACTGCTATCTGGCAACAGCAATGGCCTGGCCACATTTCCACGGCTACCACCAATAGCTCATGCATTTCAGCATTACCACCAATACCATCAGCAGAGAATCGGTGTTTGAGCTTACCACAGCTACCATAAATAGCGCCATCAATGCGACTTAGTAGATTTGCCGTTTCGGTGCTTCCACCATTACCACCAATAGCCGGTGAAACTCACCTCAGTTTCCATGATTACCATGGATACAATATCAACATTACTAGCAATAATGCACAAACAGAACCATTCTTCCACCTCATTGGAGTCAGATGTATGCCATGCAGAATAGTGTCTCCAGCATCTTCTAGAGCTCCTCATTCATGGCTCCTAGGGGCCAGGGCTTGGCCCATCATGGATGATGGCCAGCAAACTGGATTATTGGCTCTGCAGAATATTGTGCACCTTAATCACCTTGGTCCAGCTGACAAGAGAAGAAATATTGTTGGAATCTACACCACTGGATTGAGCTGAGAAGAAAACGAATATTATTTAGCCTAGGATGACCTGGTTGGCCAAACCTAGAGCCGATGGAGGATGATATTATCCACCGTGGACTTGGGTGCGGATAATATTATCTCTCCTGAACGGCTCACCTCGGCCAATCACAGGTACAATATAATTGGAGCCAAGAAAGCTGGAATCAGCTGATGGTGTGTTGAAATATTTTCCACTGTACAGAGCTTTGTTGAATTATTGGAGCCGAGCTGATGGTTGACTGCAATATTATCCTGTCTGCTGGAAAGATGCTATTGAATCACTGCAGGTGAAAACCAGAGACACATGTATTGAGTGAATCAATCACCCGGGGCTGTCTAACCCATTAGCCTTGCTGGCATTGCTCCAGTGGCGCCATTGGTTTCCACAGCCCTCCTCATGTTAAATAATGGCTTTTTGACCCAGCGTGGGTTCAATCCCTGTAAATGTTCTCTTTTTCTCTGCAACCCGTCATGTTATATTAATTAACCCCCATAGCCGATCGAAAAAAACAGATTTCAGAAAAAACAAAGTGCACTGATGCTCTGGAGTTGGCAATATTGATCAAAAGTCGAGTCTGATATCACGAACTCGTCGATCACAACATCACCAAACATATAATTCCCTAATCTGGAAGGTGTTTCGTTGGGACTGCAGAAGCAATGCTGCATTTCACTGATTTTTTTAGTACCTCGGATGATCCGGCCTTTGTTCCTTGACTCTATGGCTACTGGAATATGACACTTGAAAGAAATCTGCTGACACATTATGCTATTTGGTGCCATTTTATCCAAAGACAATGTCTGCCCCATTATACTTTCATTTTAGCTCCTGGGGTCTTCCCTGTGAAATATGATCTGCACCCAACATGCATTTTGGTTTTCATAAGTCCTCAGACCTTCATACTTAATTGTTCAACCCAACTAAAATCTGTAGATTTATTGATTTTGACATCAACAAGGCTGCCCCAGGTGTGGGGATTTAGGTATGGCATTTCTGCTGTGGCCGGAAAATACTACTAACTGATCGGTATAACATATATAAAAACGCGAAAATCCAAGAAATTATATTCATTTTGAGGTTTCCCACTATTCAGAAACTTTTTTATGTACCAATTATGCCACACATTGGTACAACTTCATGTCCTTGCCCTGGTTTTTTTCTCCAATGCTTCACTGACGTTTGTGGGACCCCAAATATCAAGTCAGAACTGAATAACCTCTTCTGGCAGTAAATGATGTTTAAGCGCCAAACACCCCATCCAGACCTGTTTTTCACATGTTTTGGCTTATTGTGTGAGATCTGGGAGATTTGTGCTGTCTTTGAGCATAGAATATGGAATCAATGGTTCATTAGAGCCGATATTAACTAGGAGAGTGGCAGGAAACACCCCAAAAATGTATTGTCAAGCAATGTTCGAATTCCGGTCTGGGCCGGCCTGGGCTGGGCCGACACTCCGAACACCCCGGACACTTGATCAATGCACTTCCGTGAGTTTTTTTTCAGTCTTTTCAAAAACCAATGGGTGAAATACCAACAGGACACTGTTACTGCTGAAGATATCACCCCAACTTCCTTTTATGGACGGAGGAGTTGAATATTAGTGATTGGATCAGGGAGATCAGTGGCAGTGCATGTCCGAATTACAACCACTATCACGACAAGTCACACATAGTTACAGGTGGTTATTTATACTCACAATCATTCATAGATTCCATGCCTGCAATCCTTTACCACAGATACCACAGAAATTGTGAATTACCACCATTACCAGTGAGTCATTCAATAAATGTTGTGCTCAAAATCCAAGGTTAACAACAACTGTAAGACACCATGCACAGGAGAGCTATGACCGGGCCCTTGCTGATATTGGCTGACCCATGCTGGATGATAGACAGCAAAGAGTGGGAGGATGCAGCATTCCTTGTCAGGAGAAGACAATATAGACTGTCTATTGATCAGCTTGAGGCTCTGGTTCTCAAGTAGATGTTTGAGCTCACAAAGATGAATATGCCAGGTACAGGTAAGTCAGCCGTGAATAGTGGTCATTCCAGTGGAGTCTGATTAGTTTTCAGGATACAAAATGAGGACTCATACTGCAAAAGGTCTTCAGCCTCGATGACAGGCAACAATGTGCTTGGTGTACGTTCCAACAATACTTCTTCTCTTGTCAGCTGGACCAAGGTGATTAAGATGCACAATATTCTGCAGAGCCAGTAATTCAGTTTGCTGGCCATCATTCATGATGGGCCAAGCCCTGGCCCCTAGGAGCCATGAATGAGGAGCTCTTGAAGATGCTGGAGACACTGTTCTGCATGACATCTGACTCTAATGAGGTGGAAGAATGGTTCTGTTTGTGCATTATTGCTGGTAATGTTGATATTGTATCCATGGTAATCATGGAAACTGAGGTGAGTTTCACCAGCTATTGGTGGTAATGGTGGAAGCACCGAAACGGCAAATCTACTAAGTCGCATTGATGGCGCTATTTATGGTAGCTGTGGTAAGCTCAAACACCGATTCTCTGCTGATGGTATTGGCGTAAGCTGAGCTGTGGTACTGGCGGTAGCTTACAGGTGTCACAAAATTTGCTGACTCTCATAAGACATCTGGTGGTACTGGTGGTAGCTTACAAGTGTCACAAAAATTACTGACTCTCATAAGACATCTGGTGGTACTGGTGGTACATTAAGAGAGTCACAAAACTTTACTGATTCTCCAAAATTTATTGGTGGTAAGGTGGTACTTAAATCTATTACAAAATTTTGTGGCTCTTTCAACTGCACCTGTTAGATGCAACCTAAGGATACTTTGAAGGCCTCACAAACCCAAAGAAATCCTCAGGAAAGTGGTGGAAATCACAGAGGTAATGGTGGGATATTGGTAGTAGGCCAATACACTGAAACACTTCTAATTAGAAGTCGGTTAGGGGGGTATACCTCCTTCTAATTAGAGGGTTACCATGGTATTATCAGGTGCGATCGACATAAGAAAAAGTCAGTTACCGTGGGAGGGAATTTCTTGCCTCCGCATTGAACTCAGCGCCTGGTTGCTCGCTAGAGGATGACATCGGGGATGTACAGATAGTTATGAGATGGACGGAAGATGAAGCCGATAAGACAGCACACGTCAACAGCACGTGCCCGTCGCGTCTTAAGGGCAAACACAGACCAATTTCAACCTTGGTTTGCGCTGAAGTAACTGGCAAGTTTGTTTCCACGGGAAACAGGTCGAGTAGCAAAGGAGGACCCCCCACCCGCACTTCGCACTGCACATCCAGCTCGTTCGATTCTCCGGCTTGACCAAGAATCCTATGATAATTTCTAGGCTCATCTTCGATACACTTTCATGATCAAGTTCGTTTTGAAGTCAGCGCTTCATTTGAGTTTCATTCGATCTCTTTGGGACAGCTCAGCCCACAGCCAGGCTCCGCGGAGAAAACTTGCTCACCGTAGCGCATCGGGCTAACAGAGGCATTTCCCAAACTTTATACTGATTACACTTCCACTCCTTTAAATACGTCCTCGAAAATGGCAAAGTTGCCAGGCCCGTTTCCGGGCCTGCTGTAAATCGCGAACAGCACCTTCTCGAACCACCCATGAAACTCCGGCTCGAGTAAGATGTCGCGCATCTCCGTCGCGACCAGGCGTGGTGGGCACGCATAGGCGCCGCACCCCATCGCACCTATACAGTATTGAGCTAAGGTCAAACACAGGGGGAGTTAAAACCGACCGAGCACCAGGTACCGCTGCCCGTTGTGGGCGGCCATGCGATATACGAGTCGGATCTTCTCGCGGAAGTATGTCAGCGTCGAGGAGTGCGCGAATGCCTGCCGGTCGGGTGTGAGGTCGGCCCAGGCGGGGGCAGCGACCGTGACAACCGACACCACGCGGCGTTCCTTCGTCGGCAACTCCGCGCAATCGTGGTCGAGATCATCACGGAAGATTACCACCCCGGGGGAGTAGATCCCCGCGACGCAGCCCTCGCCGAGGTTCGGCCACGGATAGTACGACTCTTTGAGCGTGATGTATAGCGTGGAGGAGTAGCAGAGGGCTTCCTCCTGCGTAGACACAATCATAATGAATGGCGAAATAATGTGATGGAGCCAAAGGCACCGACCTGCGTTGTCGTCATCACCTGGAGCCACGGCCCGGCGGGGAGGATGTCGCTGGCCAGGTTCAGCACGGCAACTTTTCTTGTGGGATCGCTGCTCAGGATGTTCCTCGCGGCCGTGAAGGCGTCCATATTGAGAATTTCCACCGCTGTGGGAACGTGCTGTGTATTTGGGCAGGATTTCTGATCAAGCGCGGGGAGCTGGTTAGGAACGAAGATGGAATCCGCCGAAGCACCCTGGGCTTTGAGGTCATTAACGATTCCTCGAGACCTCGTAATGGTGTCCGTTGCGATAGTTGTACGTTCTCCAATCGTCGGGGCCATGTTCACGGTGGTACGGAAGAGAAAGTGGGAAGCTGTGTTAGCGTTTCATCACGGAGTTCAAAATCGAGATATATGCCGATCATTGACGGTTGCATTGATCGCGGTGATAAGATAATTGTTGGAGATGATAGATGAGGAACAAGTACATAGAAACACAACAAAAGCATGACAAAACCCTGCCAGTGGCGTCGACTCACCGGCTTAGCATAGACTGATGTATGTAGGTGCAGCACCCGTACCAATTCGGACCACCGCGGTATATATCCCCCTTCCCCATCCCACGGGATTATTAGCATTTTTGTACGAATACCGTGTAGAGCTGCTCCTCATGAGCTTGTAACGTAAGCCAACCTAAAGCAACATCTCGCTAAGGTAGACGACATTCGCATGCATCGAGTCACGTGAACGTGACTGATGGGTGACGGTAACGTGGGAAAGCGCGAAATTTCAGAGGTGAAGAAAATAATCTCAGTTTCTAAGTACTGTAGCTCTATGGACACAAATATTTAATGCCTACTTTTATTCCTCTGCCGGAGATCCTCAAGATACCGTGGGGGAAGGGTCCGGTGGCCTCTATATTTTTTGTTAGCCCACGCCGCGTCCGCTCCATTCAACCCATGAAAATATGCATCAGCAAATCTTGAAGAACGAGTCGCAAACCGACACATTGATTCAACAGGAACCGAATCAAGTGCTGCGAGCACGTTTCTCTCTAAGTCTTCCTCCTTGGATGATGCAGGAAACATGCGGTAGATGCGCTTAGCGTAACCCCAGCATTGCTCGATAAAATTGAGCTCGGGGTGATATTTGGGGGAAAAAATGACCTCGTATCCACACTTCTCACAGTGCTCCTCAAGCATGGATTTTTGCGCTTCGGGCTCTAGATAGAGGCACTTCTTCAGACAACATTGTGTCGAGGGGGTGTGACGACATTTGAAGTTGTTCCCGCATTGCGCCTTGAGTTTTTTACCAGAGGAGGAGTTTGGGTCGGGAGAATCGGGATCAGGAAGGTCGTGGCCTTTTGCACGTCGCTCCTGGATCAGAGTTTTCATCCCTTTGAAGCGTCCGTCCGGGAGATAAAGTGATTGCGTGGAGCCATCACGGAAAGTTGCATCACGCATCCGGACATGGGATGTAATTCCATCACCATTTTTGACCTTGTTGAAGTTCCCGGACGGCTTGACTGTCATATTTATAGCGCTGAGCGCGTCCGGCGCACGAGCCGTGTGAATCGTCGCATTGTCATATGCCAAGGCGTGCTTTTCAGCGGAATAGTCCTCGTCAAGGATATCCATCGCGTGTGTGGCTTGGTTAAGTATCGAGTGAGTGGTTTGATATCCTTCACGTGTCTTCCCAGGTTTCATGAGGACGCGCGCATTTTTATATTCACTGAAATGACAGGTGAGTTTTATCTGGCAATCTTTGAGTCGAAAGACGATCTCACCCGGCTGCATTCCGTTTTTTTGATCGCATCCAGCCATACTCCGGAGAAACGAAATCCCCGACCATAAGACTCGCTCCCTCGCCTTTGGCCTTGGTTGTGGTGTCTTCTTTCTCATGAACCCACCGCAAACTCCGGCGATCGTTGGCATAGAATGTTGATTCGTCGTGTCGCCATATCACGACTATGCGCGCGTCCACTGAAGAGCTAAGATATGCCCTCATGCCTGCCTCGAAATCCACTTGTTCTTCTGTGAGTCCCTGGTTCCACCAGCGCGTCCGCGCCTCAAGTGCTCGCCAGCGCGGCAGGAACACATTCTGCCGATAATGAACGACATCGGCTCGCTCGTGACCATCCGAGTACATCCCTTTTGGTTCTTTCCTCCATCGGTAACCCATCTTCTTCATCCAACGCTGCGTGGTGCGGACAGTGATCTTTCGCTTGATGTGGAGTCGCGCCTGGAATTCTGGGGTTGCGACGTATCGCGCAATATCTTTCGCAGAGACCCATTTGCCCAATGACTGCAGGTGAAGATGGATATCTCCCGCAATATCCTTGTCGGAGAGGATGGATGAATGCCACCGGCCGTATTGGTGGTCAGGAATATTTTTGCTGTCCTCACAGAATTTGATTGACCATTCGCGTATTTTTCGACCAAGCCAGGTTTTAGATCCCGACTTGCCACTAGCCGTTGCAATGGTCTCCGAGTGCATTGTCCAGCCCGTGTATCCCGATGACTTGTATAAACGAAGAAAGCGAATCATGCACTCAAGCCGTGCACTCGTAACGAGATCGACCTTGGATTTATTGTGCCCACGACCGGTTGCACGTCGCGGATGAAGAATATTCTGCAATTTTTGGATCGCCACATCGACAGAACAGTTGGACGGCAACGGGCTAGGGAACTTCTTCCGTTGAGGTCGGTTTGGCATCGTGAAGCCGCGTTCACTAGGGAAGCACGTCGGCTCAAAGGTGGAGGAAGGCGGAGAGGGATGTGGAAATGACTCGGAAACAAACTCTGCAGGCCCCGCCGGGGCATCAGCGCGTTCGGCGGGTGCCGGAGTATGTGGGTCGCGAGGCAAAACTTCGTCGGATGGGTCCCAAGGTAAGTCGTCCAAACCCTCTTCTGCCCTTGCCTCAGGACTAAGTTGGCACGGCTCCAATGAGATAGAATCTTCGCCTTCGCCTTCGTCCTCTGCATCGTCGACTGTAGCCCAGAGCGGTGGCACACTGTGTTCGCGCTCCGGAGCTAGACCTAGATTAGCATTCAAAAATGATGCTGCTTCCACCTCGCCACCGCAAATGCCACCCTCATCACAGGTCGAATCTGTGTCCGAATCTGAATCCACAAAAGGTGTGTTCTCGGCGTCTGAGATTTCGATGGCTGGGATGGCCTGCGGAACAACTGCTGGAGAACGCGAGGCTCCCGCGAAGAAATCATTAATTTTGCTGGATTTGAGTCCGCGGCGCAGATCTTGCTGTTTTTCGCGGGCATTTCGCTCCTTCTCTGCCTTCCTGAGCTCCTGCTGCCTCCGCACTGATAGTTCTTTCCCAACCTTGCGATTGTGGTAGTTTCCTCTTTGAGGAGGGGCTTCAACGGTGCGTAGAGTGGCTAGATGTTGGTCACTGATCTGCAGCCAGTTTTGCAGGTCTGCGGGATTCTTGGGGTGTGGCACATCATCTTCTGGTTTGAAGTCAATGTCGGGGTCATCTCCGCTGTTGTCAGAGTCCGATTCCCGGTCAATCTCGGCTCCAGGGATATTGGGACTGCTGCGAGAATCATTTACAAAGTTGTCCTCATCCGAGGATTCTGGGTCTGGGGAAGCCATTCAAGAGCGTTTCGAAATGGGTTCGTCATCGCTCTGTGTGCGTGAGGCCTTTCTCTGGAAATAAATTGAGCCCGGAGAGCAATTGAGAATCTCATGTCTTCGAGACCGACCTTGAGTGCAAAAATGCCTAGATTTTCAGCCTTAGCACGTCCTTTCTTCCTGGGCATGTTCTGTAAAATTTTGGATGTAGTTATACGCGTAGAAGAGGTCGAATATATGGTGGCAAGCGAGAATAAAGGGGGGAAAGGCAGTGCATCACATGATTTGATTATGTCATGATTCCCTTTTTGGGACGCGCGGAATTTTGGACAAGGAAATGTATGAAGGTCCTTGTCCGACAAAAGCCTTTTCGTGTGTGTGCTCGGGTGATTTTACAAGAGATTTATAAAGATCTTCGAAGATCTTCAAAGGGATTCCAAGATATCCGAGATCTTTAAAGATATTTAAAGATCTTTGAAGAACTGGCACTGGGGGCAAAAGCCGAGGCACCTGAAAACCAAGTGCGTTGAACGCACTTGGTCCGCGGGTGAAACAAAGCCGACAAACTGCCTTTATGTGGTCAAAGGGCGGGCTTTGTTGGTCCCTGCAGGGAACAAAGGCCCCCCTTTGACCACATAAGGGCCCATTGTCGGCTTTGTCGCACCTGTGAGCCAAGTGCGTTCAACGCACTTGGCTCTTGGGTGCGTTGGGTTTTGCCCCCGGTGTGGCTTTTGACATTCCCTGGCGTGCTTAATATCTCTGGATATCCCTCAAGATCTCTCATACCAATACTTCTTTAAAGATCTTGAGACATCTCTAAAGATTTCTCAAGATCATTCCGACTTCATTCGTAGAACTTGAACTCTGCATTTGTGTTCAATGTCTTTAGAGATATTTGAAGATGCTGGGCACAGAGCAGCAGACAAATTTGGAGTCCGGCCCTTGACTTCGGAGGGCATCGAGCGCATCAACGGGATCGGTGATGGCGGTGTTCGGAGCAATTGAAATTGGTGCTCCGCAAGCCTCAGTACACCTAAGCCTCAGGTGCCAAGTCATTCAAATTTTGATCCCCATGATGCGCTTTCGGCCTACTGGCCGGTCGGCAAGATGAAAAAGACTTTCAGATAGGTCCCTATCTTGGAGCTACAAATGTAATTTACTTGGAAGGCTGCATGTTGTTTAGGAATGTGATTTTACACGAGATCTTTAAAGATCTTTAAAGATCTCGGTCCCACATTTGTGGAACAAAACCGTGATTGACAGATAAAATTATCACTTCTTTGAAGGTCTGAAGAGATCTTCAGACATGGTCAAAGATCTCTCAGGTTCGGTAAAACTGCATCAGTTCTTTCAATTTCTTGAGACCTCTTTGCAGATCTCGAGGAAACACCGGGTTCAATGGCGAAAACCGAAGTTTTGTCCGGTAAGGACCCTCAAAGAAATGCATTCCAACGTCAGGGTGCATGTCGAGCCAGTTGGAGCAGTTTTCAAAAAATAAGTGAAAAACTTTTTTTTGGAACTCTATATTAGGAATCTGAGACCACAGAATCATTCCTACATTGAATTTGAAGCATTCTGTGGTCGAGGTTTGAATTCCTAACCCGACGTTACCGCCTAGTAAGGGCGGGAGGGCGGCATCACGCATCGGTGCACGTGACTTGATGCATGTGAATGTCGTCTACCTTATCTTCATAGGATAAACCAAAAACAACTCATCAAATGCACTACGTCCAATGCCACTGAACCTCCTTCACCGTTTTACAGCACTCTTTATGTCTGCTCCAATCAGCACGTTGGCAGTCGACGCTGGAAGTTGGACGTCAGGGGTCTCCGCTGTCAAACGACTTCTGAAGGGTACTGACCTGCAATAACGTGTTAGCTCGCACTTGGCGCACTGCTTGAGGTTCCTGCGGGACTCGTCCGCCGGGTTGTGGCAAACGGCACACGATGATGACATGGGATATTCCTTCTGGCCTTTTGGTTTCGTCGCGCGGGGAAGATTTGTGGGGGGGCAGCCAGTGGCGCGGCCCATCTCGAAGTTGGCCTGACGCAGCTGCTCGGCGCAGGGACCGTCTACTGTGTTACACAGATTGTGGACCTGCGCACATCGATATGACAGCGAGACAGCCAAGAAACAGACGCACATAACAGTTTGCGCGGGGCGGGGTAAGATGGAGCCACGAGGCATTCATCCAGCTTATTTCTCGCGCATGTTTCGCTGTAATGGGAATCTGTATACGGGGACTTCTGACATTGGGCGGCTGTACGCACTGCAAAATTCACACCGCCAGTTTCGGTTGTGCTTCGTGTCATTCGCAATCTTCAGCAGAAAGCTCTGGAGCCACCGATATTTCTGGATCCCTGTTGTGGCGCTGGCGGGGATCGTAGGGTTAAGCTTTATCTCGACACGACGCTGCTCCGGACCGAAACGATCTTCGTTGTTCGGGTCGCGGGAACAGGAGCCGTAGACGATGACTAGCAGCTCAAGAGTGGTCATGACAGACAAAGAGCGCAAATTTGCAAATAGCCCCAAACCGGTAATCAGACGGTTGCCGATTTTGAAATTACATAATATTGAGCGGCCCGCTAAAGCTGCGGTTACTGTACGGCCATTCCCGGTTCAGGCCGGTCTAGGTGAAAGATGAGAGCCCAAGAGATATGGCCGCGTAAAAAAATGCCTCAGCCCCTATATCCAGGCTGCCTATACTTAGTCGCCCGATGAACACTCATATTTAGCGCGCCAAATGTGCAGGAGATCAAAAGGTATATTCGTAGTCTTCCACAAAATCTACCCTTGATGGCTTGTAACTGATTGTGAACCAAACAATGAAGGAGCATGGAATTACATCCAAATTAACAGAGCAGATGTATTGAGCTACACCAAAACCTTGCTCCAATCCGCAGTCTGAGCAAACTCGGTCCACGTACGTGGCTTCCTTGCGAGCCCGTTTAGACTTGCAGTGGAATTCGCGCCGTAATCTATGCAGAAAGTTCAGAATTTCGGAATTTGAACCATGTTCGAGTCCACTTACAACCAAACTCATCGAACGCCTGGAAACACTCCTTCATATCTACGACAATATGCGGCGGAGACCCAAGCGCCGCGACGGTCTTCCCGAACTGCTCCGCCGATATCTGCTTGAACGCAATCTTCTTCCCAGTCGCTGCTGGAAATTAGATCAAGCTCCAATCTTGATGGAGTAGCACGTACCTTGGGAAAGTTGGAGGGCTAAGTCCTGGATCGTGATATTCTCCCCTGAGGTGAATACCTCAGAGCCGTCTGGGAAGACCGGTAGCTCGAAGACTTGGTGTACGTAGAGGCCGTAGTCCTCTGCGGTATCGATCAGGGGAACAACCGCCGTGGGCTTCACTGGCAACTCGATGGCGAAGGACCCGTCGGGCTGTTTAGCGAGCATCATGGGGCTGCTAAGGAAATTGCTCGCGTAGAACCCTGCTTGCACATCCACGAAGGGAACGCCGGATTGGCGCCCGTAGTCAGCGATAGCTGCTTTGCCATCAAAGTGATAAACGTTTTTGTATTTCCCTGCGCTGGCTTTGATGATGGAGGTCAATCCGGACCAGACGACGCGGGAGACCCCAGCCGCCTTCGCAGCGTCTATCATCATCTTGCCCTCGGCGACTTCCTGTTTGCACAAGTTAGAAGAGAACAAGGGACAGTTCCATCCAGTGGCCGGACGTACTTTTTCCACGTCGACATGCTCCCAAAAGTTGGTCACAAGCTGAATTCGACTATGAGTGCTGTGGTTTTGGGGGAACGGATGAAACTCACGAAAGCCATGTTCACGCCTGAAAATGCCCTGAAGACCTCCTCCGCGTTTTCGACGACGAGGGAGATATTCACAATTTCTGCGCCTTGTTTGATGAGCTCCTGGGCTGAGGGCTTGGTCGCATCCCTGGTGAAACCCCGGATGCGGTATGGCTTGTCCGATTCTTGGAGGGCTTTGATGACGCTTCCACCCTGAGTGCCTGTAGCACCAACGACGGCGACGAGAGGAGCGGAAGTATGCTGGGTGATTGCCATGTTTCGAGAAGAGGTTGATTAAATGTCTGGTCTCCCAGCAGTCAATATATATAGGCTAAACGGACGAATCATCCTGACTACGGGTGGATCACAAAATCCGATGGAGTGATCCCTGGCGAATGTCGAGGCCGGTTGTGTGAGTTGACAAAGCATAGTGCGCGAACGTCGGGATATCAAGGTGACATAAGAAGATAGAGAAGAATGGCGGATCGCGTAGAACGTCATTGTAAGTAGGGATCGGCACGGATGAGCCACATCCGAAACATCCGGATGATATCCGCCTTATCCGTACGGATGACAATCCGCGGATAGACTTTCCCACGGATGGCATTTCGCGGTCTCATTTTAACCTTTACCACAACTTCGCGTAGTACACGCGCTCCAACACTTCTAAGGCGCCAGACAGGGTATCAAATCTTCTATGGGCAACCATATCAGCCCTGACTCGGGGCCAGGCTGATAACCTGTTGAAACCTAAGTCTTCTCACTCCCTCAGGCGCCGTGTGTTCTCGCGGTGCAGGACGAGGCCGCTTTCGTCTGTGCTCCCTGATTTGTGAGCGGATGATTAAAATCATCTGTATCGCACTCACACAGCCTTGACTATCGACTCAATGATGTTCCCTGTACCAGGGCGATTTACTGGCATCTGGGACCAGCACTTGACAATGAACAGACTGCACCATTCCGGCACGGTGGGCGGGCATTCGGGCCGCTCCCCTTTGATGATCTTGAGCAAAACTGCTCCTTCAGAACTGATTTCGGGGAAGGGGGGCTTCCCAGTATACAACTACACCAGCGCAATCAGCCAGGGAACATAGTAGAGCTTGTGACACGGACCTCTAGACAAACGCAAGCGAACGAGTAGATGTCGCTTGCAAAAGTTCTTTGGAACACCTCCAATCCGCATGATGCTGGGTCCAGGAGTTCTGGTGCCATCCAACGAAGGGAGCCTCCACGATTAGTTGGGGCCAGCGGTCCATCGGCGAAGACGGTCAGACCAAAGTCCGCAAGGCGTACGTGTCCTTGATCATCGAGGAGGATATTTGCCTTGAAGAGTAACTGAGTCAGATCCCTTCGCTGCATATTGTGAAACACAATACATACCCCACGAAGATCGCCATGGATGACGTTCTGCGAATGAAGATACTGCAATCCGATGGCGATCTCATACATCTGGGGCGATTTCAATGGCAAAATGTCGTACATCAGCTGTGTGCGCACCAGGACAGGGATAGCGCTCTTTTCTGGGCCACCACTCCCATTTACAATCGGTCCTTTGCTCATCCACGGCGAAACCATGCATAGGAATCCCGGAAAGCTGTCCGAATCTACCCCGAGAAAGGGCAGAACGTAGTCGTGGTCTAGATTTTTCCATATGAGCGCCTCCCTGCAGAATTTCTGAACAATTGTTAAATTTATTACAATCTCTGGTCGTGTAATGAACGTACTCGGCGATTTTGCATATTTTCGGCGCTGTCTGCCTGGAAGAGGCGCAATCGCTTGAGTGCGACATTATTTCCTTGATACTGCGCCTTATATATGTCTCCGAAAGTCCCGCCGAATAGAGGATCTAGGCTTTTTTGTTCGACTCCGTGGATGGTCAAGGAAGATGGCAGTAGATCAGAGGCCTCAGAAAGCTTGACAATAAGACGACGAGCGTCCAATTGAGCAGAAATTCGATCGACATTCCGAAGAAATCCGAGGTTTATGATGTTGTTTAGGACGTTCCTCCGGGCACCGCGCATGCGAGGAGGACCTCCGCGAAGAATATAAACGAAATCAATATGAGTTCGGATGGCCTGCAGGTGTGCAGTCAGAGTCTGAAGCAATCGTGTAGAACGTATGAATACATCTTGCATTAAATCCAAAATGAATTGAGCGTTGCTTCCACGCAGTTTCATGATGTCGTCGAGATCCGCCTTTGATGTCAACATCTCATAAAAGACGACCATTATTATCAAGTTGTCTTCCCAAAGAGCTATCCTGAAGCGTTCAAGGTCTGTTGCTCGGATCTCGGACGCAATCTACAGAATAGTTGGCGTATGATGCGAGAAAGGTACAGTTAGGACATACCTGCCATAAACGTTCATGTTGACCTTGACATTGGTGCAGAAAAGAGGCGAAAGTTAATGCAAGCCCCACAGGACGCGAGGCTAATTCGCTGGTCAGTTTGGTTACAACAGCGGGTTGTGATTCCTTGCGTGCATGAACGATAAGGGCTTGAATCGCATTCTATACTCCACAACATTAGTTTGTGGAAACCAAAGTGAATTGTGGCACACTTCATACGCCTAGAATTGGATCTCCATCAGTTCAATGAGTTTAAACGAAGAAATTGCACGCGCATGAAATTTGCCATGACGGATGTGATAACGAATAGGCCAGAAGTACTCCTCGAGCTTGGGACCGCATGTCATCTCGACGATGTACTTATCCACTTCGTCTTGGGATAATGTATCAAAATACTCGCCAGGCGTTTCTGGGCTTGTGTCTGAGTATAAACCGTGGATGACCTACAGTATAACTCAACCACGAGTCAACCTGGACATCGCAAGAATACTTACATACTCAGCCGACCAGGTGGATGCAACAGGCAAGTTGTTACAGTCCAACGCTATCGGAATCAAGTGAATTTTTGGAGGAGAATGCCACAGAATTTTGCCTACGCGACGGCTCAGACCAGGCCAATTTCTCGCACCACGTCGAGCTGGCTGCAATGCTAGGATTGGTAGGTAGATCTTCCACAGCCTCGACCCGGGGAATTGCTGGACCATCATAAATTGACGGACGATATCGCTGCGGCGCTGCAAGAGCCTCCCCAGGCCATTCCTAATCTGTCAGCCGTGCGTACGGTGATGCATCATTCGACCAGTACTCGGTTGATGCAGAGGGAGAGGATAGGCAGAAGGGGGACCACGATTGTTGGTAATCCTCCAAAATCCGGACAGCATGGGAATGATGGTGGGCGACGATTTCATTTGACCCGAGGTAGCCAGGCAAATAGTAGTCACCGAGGGATGGCGAGCGAGATGTACGAACGTTCTCCGTTCGTGGGGGGTGTGCAGGAGGCGAGCCAGTTGGCGACATGGAGGTTCTTGATGTAAGTATAGCGCCTGCATAGCCATTGGCTTGACACTTGACGCCGCCTCCGGGTCGGCAACAAAATTTGGTACTGGACCCGATGGCAGGTAATTGCAAGCGGCGATCGCCGATGTTGCTACGTAGTGAAGAAGCAAAACAGGCATGGACGGCTCACGTCTCAAGATGATTATTTCGTGGAGAATGGCAAGAGGAATAAGTAAAATATAGAAAGGGACATGGTGCCTCCGACCTCCACGTACTATCTTCCTGTCAATCAATCTCGATGATATCGTCGTCCAGCACATCATCCTTCCCTTCCATGAGAATCAGCCCATCCTCATCGAGCCTGCGCTTCTTGCTTGGGCTCTTAATGGCCTCATCCGCCACCTTTAGTCTCGGGCGCTTGGGTGTGGGCTCGAGGTCGATAATGCCATCACCGCCCTCGTCATCGGGCGCCGCGCGCTTGAGCGCCAGGCGGAGAGGCGTCTCGGGCGTGGGCTGCGCGGGCTTTACTTTGCGCGGTGGCCGCGGTAGAGGATCGGGGAGGATAAAGGGTGGGGCGTCAGCGGGATGGTCCGCACTAAAAGGGACATCAGGACGGAGCCAATGAAGGCCGATAGGAAAACTTACGGCAAGACGCCCAGTCCCACCGAGATCGTTCCCCACTCGCCCTCCTCATCCACAATGGTGAGGAACATGCCCCTCGCGACATTTAGACTCTCCAAAGTCCGTTCGTAGTTATCCTCCCAATCAGGATCGCTCAAGACGCGTTTATCCTCGTAGACGCTAACTTCCCGGTCGTCGTCCCCTAGCAAGCCCTTCACTACGTCCCCAAGCAGCGCGCGCTTCGGATCGCACAGGATTTTCGCGTACGTGTCCCGGCAAACGCCACACGATGGATTCGGTGGACACATGGTGATCGTGCTGAGCGGGACGGCGGGTTTGACCTGAAGGTGCACGTTGCGCAACTTGGTATAGGACTTGCGCAAGATCTGCAGAGCCTGTAGAACGATAAGGCCGGAGACGATGGCGTTGGTAGTCGCGATGGCGGGGATGATGTTTCCAGCCATTTCTGTGGTAATACCAAGAGGGTTAGCGAGATGGCAGTACGAGAGCTACGTACACATGCCTTTCACTTCCCAGCGTGTCTTCCCCGCGATACCGTACGCCGCTGAGCGCAGATTCGACGTGGCGGTGACAAAATCTAGGCCGTCGTCGTCGTCCTTGTCAAACGCGATCGTCTCCTCTCCGGCTTGTAGACGCGCTGCCAGACGCTCCGTACTGGTGCCAATCCAGTTAGTCAATGGCGTGGTCTCTCGGGTGGGGCCATGGCGTACCTCGAAACAAAGAGCAGCACATTGTCCTTCAAGGATAGCTGCTTCTGGTCCTTCAAGCCGGATCCGGCTGCAGGTGTCGCGCTAGTCCCTGTGCCAGCGTTGGCAACGCCATTGACGGGCGCCTTGGACCCGCTCCCACTTGCAGCTGCGTTCACCGGCTTCGCTATTCCATTCGTCTTTCCGTTACTTGGAGCAGCGGCGTCGGCGGGCTCTTGGCGGCGTAACACGAATGTCCCGTCCAAGATCGCATCGAAGTCGAGGGGCACGGGCGGAGCCCGAGCGCGCCACATGTCGGACATGATGAGTAGGTTACGGATGTCGGCATCGAATACCTGACAGTATATAAGCCCACGGAATGAAAACGGACGGCTGCGGATAAGACCTTCTGGAAGACCAGCTTGGCGGCGCCGGAGGAGATGGAGGATCGTAAAGCTTTGCGGACGGCCTGGAAAGCCTGTGCTTCGCGGCGAAGGGTAGCAATCTCTTGAGCTGTGGACGAGGATGTGAGGCAGGGTGAGCCAAGGGACGTTGAGACATACCATTCTCGCCCTGCTTTTCCGCTTCGTCGAGCTCACCCACAGCATCCTCATCTTCCCCAAACAGCTGACTGAGTCGACGGTCAATGCTAGGCCTGAGGAATGGTACGGGATATACGTGCCCCATGAGATAACTCTTGCTCCATACAATGCAGTGTATTGGCTGACTGGGTGTAGACCGAATCGTGCACACGGGGAAGGTTTTCGGTGTGGGCTTCGGTATGCAGTCGAAGCATTCCGTCTTGTCCTATCGCTCAAAGTTCAATTGACAAATCTCGAAGCGAGATGGCGACACACTTTAATGAGTGGCTGAACCTGCCCCAAATAGCCTGCCGTCCCACTTTCTACAAGGGGGATCTGAGCAGCCATGCACATCTTGTTAACATGGCGGCGAGCGTCTGCTTATCATGTTAGTCCGGTGAGGCCTTGCAGCGATTCAGACAACCGACCGAGGTTGTCGAGCGCATTGAGAACGATGTCGAATTGTTGAAACCATTCGAGGTCGTATTGGGGTTCCTTGATATTGCCATATATTGGAGTAATCTGGACGTTGGGGTTGAAAGGCGCGGCGGTTTGTGCGGCGACCTAAGTGGCGATTAGTCGACGTTTAAGAGTGGAGAGAAGGGTAGGGACGAGTGGGATGAGGGAGGAAAGGGATCAGAGAGGTCCCTCACTGCCCATGAGGACAGGTCCAAAAGAAACGGCTCTCCATGCTGTGTTGGTACATTGAAAAACGGGTGGCATACCAGGGCTTTACTCTGCTTGACGTCCTTTTTGCGGAACAGGAACTGGCGGTTAAGATTCGACAAGTCAATTGTGTCGAGATCCAGCAGAGTGATTTTTCCAAAGCCTGTTAGCACAATATTTTTCACTACACACGAAGTGAATCGTAATAAGCGCCGAGTAAGAAAACATATCTTCATGGTACTCACAAAGTTCGCAGCCTATGCCACCCGCTCCTACCAGAAGCACCTTCGTCTCCGCAAGCTGCTTGTGTAGTTCTGGCCCGAGGATAGCTTTCGCGTGGGCTGTGCGAGCTTTAGCCGTCGACATTTTGAGTCTCCACTTCTGTGGGCCAAGGTATGCAATGAATGCACAGGTGTAGTGGTTTCAGGGGTGGAGCAGAGAAGATGACGCTAGCCAGACAAGGGCGTGAAACCAACGAGCGTCGAGAGTGGATTCGAGGAAGACGCGAAAAGTCACGCTGATACGTCTCGTCACGATGTTACATGTGACAGATGAGATCAAAGCCTCCTGCATTTCGACAGTCATGTCCGCTGGACCACACTCAGTACACACTGGAGTTAAACAGACGTGGCGCTGCGTTTATGAAAATTCGACCCTCCGAAACCCACTGTGTGCTCCCCCTAAATTTTAGCTTGGTTCTTCGCCAAACAGGGATTTATTTGGATGGCCTGCACCTTACAAGCCGGCGTTAAGCCAGGAAGCTGAGATTTTATCTCTACCAAAACATTCAACTCGTAATGCGAAGCTCGCACTTTAAGCTCTCAAGACTTCTGGTGCATGGGACCCGCGGACCTTGAGCTCGAACCGATCTAGAGCCGACTCTCAGTTTAACTAATCTTCCGCCTGACCTCGCACTTACTGTTGTACGTTAACTAAGTGCACAGCCTGACAGGCCGCGGCGGCACAGGTGTTTCCCCTGGGAATAGAACACTTCCCGATTGGATGTCTGTGCTCTGTGCTGTCGTCTCACCCACAGACGGCTCCTCCCTCAGTCTCAATCCGTTTCTCACCAAGTGCGATATGCCCTGGCGTACTCCGGTGTTACTTCCCCCGACCTGATCTTCTGAATAGACCCGAATGACATCAGTACGCCCACCTTCTGGACCTGGAGGGCGTGCACGAAAGAAATCTGCCAAAAAAAGGAAGGACAAGTCTGGTGCTTTGGGTGACTCCCTTCCTCCTCAACAAAGGTTCGCGGGGCAACGCAACCCATCAGAATCGTACTAATCCCTGACTTTGACCAGGGATTCCTCGCCAATGTTTTTTGGAGAGATTCCAGCCATAAAGCCGTCTTCCACCGATTTCGTCTTCTTGGGAGAAAGGAAGCCTTCTATCGGAGCCGGGAAAAATGGGGACCGACCACCCTCGATGCCCGCTGTACAGGCAGCCAGGAACTCCGTTACTTCTCTCGTCGAGATGCCAACGGAAAGGTCGGGTTCCATATTCGCCTTTCCAAGACCTAGGGTATCGGCAGGACCCAATGACCCACGACCTCCTGCTAACCAGCCGCCGGCGGAATCTTCAACGACTCTCGGTAATCCGGCCGGAACGCTGGGACCCTCATTTCAGTTCCTAAGAGGAGTTCTGAAAAAACCCGACTCCCGATTTTTTAATATGCAGACGGCGATGCAGTCCTCCCCGTCTCTTGCCCAGAACAAGAAAGTCTCGTTCGCTCTACCGTTTTCAAGGAAACGGAATCAGTCAACAGGAACATTGAAAAATGCTGGTCAACCGTATAATTCCATGCCGACAGCCATGGAATCTTCACCCTCTCTCGTAGCTAGTACCACGACGAAATCCTCGGGCATTGTCGACTTTCTTAGGAATCGGAAACGGTCGACAACCAAGGACGATTTCATTCCGACTGCGAAGGAACTCTCCTCCTCTCTTGTCAACAATATTAGTACCGCCAAGGAATCTTTGGCCATTGGCGACTTTATTAGGAACCGGAAACGGTTGACACCCAGGGATGATTTTACTCCGACAGCCATGGAATCCTCCTCGTCTCTCGCCAACAATATTAGTACCGCCAAGAAATCTTCGGCCATTGGCGATTTTATTAGGAACCGGAAACGGTCGACACCCAAGGAAGATCTTATTCCGACAGCCGTGGAATCCTCCTCCTCTCTCGTCCACAATGCCGCGAAGAAATCTGGCATTGGCGACTTTCTTAGGACCCGAAAACGGTCCACAGGCAAAGACGATGATTTTCAACGGGCACAAACTGCCCTGGGACAATTGTCACTGCCATTGAGTGATCCAGCGCTCACTCCTAGGACCCATACATCCGAGCAAAGTACCCCCATCTCCCAGTCCACTGCCCAGAATCATCCTCGTACTCAAAGCGAACAGTATGTCGCTGGACAAAACAGACCGAAGGAAGGAAGCGATAACGATGTGCCCGGGTATGTCTTCTCTTGTATTGCAACACCACAGCGATTCTCATGAGCTGCAGGATGTCTCATGAACCTCCGATGAAGAAGGTCAAACGCAGGAAATCACTTCGTCTGCCTGGTTTCAAAACCAAGAAAGCCGATACAAAAGCGACCGGCCAATCATCGACGCTAGGATCGTCGCCCAGACCGCTCAATGCCCACGCACAAGAATTTATTCCCCAGAGGCCAATCGCAAAGAGCGTAGATTTTGAAACAACTCTGACGACGACCGACCCTACGGTGAATCCTTCGCTCGGCTCGCCCACCTTCGACACAGATTCCGTCGTCCAAGGGTTGAAAGAGGAGGCAACGTATGTGGTAACTGGCATCCATAATCCTACGGCGGAGCCTTCCTCCCCTGTGCTACCCGCTCCCCCCGAACCTGCCAGCATCGCACGTCCGTCAATAGAGACATTGAACTCATGGGCGACAAAGCCACAGATCGACCCGAAATCCCTCTATGTACCTCCGCATCGCCGCAGAAAACCTGCGGAAAGCGGCATCTTTCTGAAGTCGACGATTCCATTCCCGAATACTACTGGAGACGATGGACCGAGAAATGATGGAGACAGTGGACCGAAAAATGAACCGGAAACTATACAGGAACATAGCGAATTCAATTTACGGCCGGATAGTAAATTCTCGGTACGTGTAGGCGTTCCCGGACCACAAAATTTTCTCATACATTCATAGGTTCATAAGGCCAGTTTCGTCCACACAGTGTTTCATTGCATGCCGATTTTTGGCGACAGAATCTTCTCAAGGTCCTTTGGACCCAGGCAAAGTCACAAAACGATACACGGTAAGTGGCCCAGAACTACCTGTGCTGGATCTAATGCTCGCCATCAGTATCCAGCAGGACATAATTCATTGCTCCGCCTTGGAGAACGTCTCCCAGTTTACACCCCAGATTTATGCTCTAGTTTCCGCTCTAGATTCTCAGCGATATTTACTGGCGGTACGACTGGATGAACTGCTGATCCTTCCTTGTTCTAACACGTCTTCCTCTTGCAGCTCGCTTCCAAACTATCGCTAGCTGAAGATGCCCAAACTCACGAAGCGTTGGTCGAGGACCGGAGGGATATAAGAGCCTCTCTCATTTTGTCCCAGAAAGAGATCCTAGAGAGGGCCGACGATCTTCATTGCCTCCTGGATCTTGTTCAAGAGGTCTCTACCCCACTTCGCGCCCCTAGGATTTACTAATGATTTTCTTTTTAGGTCCTTGACAACAGCGCTGAGCGCCTCGGCGATACCACACTCCATAGACTCATCGTAAAGCTGTCCTTTTCCTGTGGCAAATTCCCTTCGTCGCTCTTCCTAGACGGCGTTGAAAAAAGAGATCACCGCCCTTTCGCAGCTGGCGGATTCGGGGATATCCACAAGGCTGAGTATCAGTCCAAAACTGTCGCGCTTAAACAGTTACGATTCTATCAAAACCATACGGATGAAGAAAGGGGGAAAGTACGGGAGGTACGTAGCGTATGCTGACCAGTCGCGATGAATAACTGAGATTTGGCTTCAGAAATTCTGTCAAGAAGCGTTACTGTGGAAGAATCTCAACCATCCCTTCGTAATGCCATTCATTGGGTTGTATTCGAGCGAAAGCGATCCCAACCGCGAGACTGACCAAGGCCATTATTCGCCTTTGTCCATGGTCTGCCCATGGATGTCAAACGGTACAATTTTGAACTATCTGAACAAATCCCCAACTACCCATGTCGATATCTTTGTACGTTTTTGTCTATTCCACCGGATACAGCGGACTCATACCCAAAGCTCCTCGAAATTGCACAAGGCCTGCAATATCTCCACTCTCAGTACATTGTTCATGGAGACATCCGTGGGGTGAGCGATTCAAGTACTGCGTGGATTTGGGATTGAGCCTTGGACGTGTAGGAAAATATTCTAGTTGACGACGAGGGTCACGCCCGGCTGGCAGACTTTGGGTTGGCGTCTTACGCCAACGCGACAGTGAAGAGTTCAGCTCGATCGGGAAGCCTGCGGTGGATGGCACCCGAATTATTGGACCCGGGGTGCCTTCAACTGGAGGATTTCAGACGAACATTCTCCACTGATGTGTATGCTTTCGCCTGTGTCTGCTATGAGGTGGGTACTCCTGCAGTTGCAGATTTTTTAACTAATATCATCCCGCAGCTTTACACGAGAACCCACCCCTTCGCACACATTCAGCTCGACCCCGTCGTGATTTTCGAGATAATTGGTGGGCGGCGGCCCCGACGCGTACCTTCGATTCCTACGCAGATGTGGGAACTTATTAGGGCGTGCTGGTGCCAAGACCCCCGCCATCGACTCGCAACAGGGGACATTATTGAAAAATTAGAGATAATCCAGAAGGATAGGATCGAACGTACAGGCGACGAAAGCCCTACGGCGCCAGCGGAACCACCCCAGCCTTACAAACCGCCCCAGTCTCTGGGGATCTCCCACAATGGCAACTCGTCATTGTCTCTCACTCGGACTCCATCCCTGGTTGTCAATGTCTTGCCGCCCGTATGTCACGTTCCTCTTCTCCTTACATCCAGGAATTCACCTCGCTCACCCCGACAGAACGAAAATTCTCGGCGTCGGAACTCCGGCTTTTTTGATCTTTTCCCCGCCGCGTCGCATTCACCCGGGCCAGACCAAATGAGCTGGCGACGCGGTACACGCGCAATTTCCATGTTCTTCAAGAAGGCGACGGGGGAGGGTAGCACAGCCTCTGCGAATCGGACGGACCCGAGCGGGTCGCGCGGTGCCACTGGGGAGCATATGCGGAAGAGAATCCTCAGCCTTATTCCGCGCTCGACACCCTGGAATTCAACCTGATCCGTATTTTGATTATTGTTTTGTAACTGAAAATACTGCACATACAGTACGCGTGGAAGAAAAAAGATCCATTGCACCGTTGTTGACTGGAGCAAAATCTAAGGGCTTCCGACTAAGCGTCGTCTGAATATACCTGTCAAGATGGAAAGCGGAAGGGCGTGGGGCGGGCCGCAACATGATCCAGTGACTCTTGACTAGCAGGGCATGTACATTGAATAGACTGCAAAAAAATAAAATACAAAGCGACCTAAGAAGACGCCGCCACAAAGGCATTGAAATTGTACATCGGAGGGTCAGTTCTAAACTCGAATCCAGGCGGCGAAAATATCACATCGGACTCGTCTCCGCGCAGCACGAACGCCGTGACAGAACACGTCGTGGCCAGGGCCAGCTTGACCTTGGATAGGCCGGCTGGTACACTCCATTTCTGATGGGTAGAGCCGCATTGGAGGGCGACGTCTGCGGGGGCGGCGAGAAGGAAGATGGCCCACAGAAAGTCGCGCGACCACTGGTGGTTGAGAGGCGGGCCGACGAAATCGGGTGCTTCTGCATTGGCAGGGTACAAGCGTGCCCACAGGAATATTCTATCTTGGTCGATGGCGGGGTACGCGCCGGTCTTGAACGCCTGGATGTAGTACGCAAAGAGATCGAGCCATCCTTGGTGATCGAATCCGTCCACCCACGCTTCCGAGCCGGGCTGCGTGTCGTCCTTCAAGAGCGGGCCCAGATAATGTCTGCCATTCGTTTAGCTCGCAAGTCGAGGATATGTAGGAGGGGCTTACGATTCTGACCAGTCGTTCCAGGTGATGGCCTGCGCGATGTCGACCTTGTGGCGGTTGGCGATCAACAACTCCCAGCGCTTTGCGAACATCCAATTGTCGGCAAGGTAGATGAAGTTCTTGTTGTAAGTCGTCGCCGGGTAGTGCGTGAAGAACCAGGGAGAGACTCCAGCCATGTATGAACGACCACCCAGATTTCCGATCCAATCGTTGTCAGGGCTGAAATCGACCTCCTGGTCACCCATCGGCCAGGCCGCGTTCCACTGGTAGGGGTTATTCTCCGTATGTTGAAACGAGGAGAATCTACTCACGTTGAAAGCTCCGTCGATGACACTGTACTCTGCGAATCTGGAAGAATCCGTGAAGAACGAGGGCATGAAGTGAATGGGCTCGGCCCGCTTGATGGCGTGCTGCCAGCCGTTGTTGGAGGTGATGTTCCCAAACTTGCAGTCTTGTCCGGAGAACGCTGACACAAGGGGTTTGCCGTCGATCCGTTGGTAGCTGGGCGAGGAGTGGAACCTTTTGATGTAGTTTTGAAGGAGAAATGCATCGGTGGGGACGGAACAAGGAATTGAGCCCATGTCGAATGAGATGAAGAGGTTGAAGTCGAAGCCTTGAGCAGCATCAAATGCTTTCTGGACTTGGTTCTCTTGCCAATCGTCACTGCCGATATTGAGGGCGAAGGCGTCGAACCCCTTTGACGTGGCGAGCCGGATGTCTGCGATTCATTAGCTCGATAAATACAGGGTGCATTGTGACGTACGATAAGTCCAATCATCGGTGTTATACTTGTACGTGTTGCCGACGATGAAGTGAGCGACGACCAAGTTGGAGGAGTGTACGGGCGCGCTCGCGGGAGAGAATTCGGGGATAGACTGGTCAGAATCAGAGCGGACGAGGGATCCTAGGTTGCGGATGGGCGTGGAAGCGACAGAAGAGACATAGAAGAGGAGCCCGAAGGAACGGAGAAATAGGCTGAACGCCCACATTGGGAAGAGTATGGTAGGGGGTTACTCCCTTCGAATCGGCGAGGCGATATTCCTGGCGAGGAGATGAGGGGAGAGAACAAGAGCGGCCGGCGTTCAACTCATCCTTTTATGGAAGGTGGCAAGCAGGAACAAACACAGACCACGTGGCCACTGCCTGCTACCTCCCCTCATCTTGCGCAGATTCTGGTTCGCCAGACGCCGCGTTCAACGTCAAATTCAACCATCTAAGTAAAAGGTAATTGGGACAGCCATATCTTTCACCAAAAGCACTTGATATCGACTTGACTTTGGCCTAGATAAAGCATGCCTACGGATGGACCCGGTGGCCCGACGTTGCCTCAAGAGCTGATCGACTCCATCCTCGACCTCACGGACAAAAAAGCGCTGAAAGCTTGTGCTCGTGTCGCCCGCTCATTTCTTCACACGAGCCAGAAGCGCATATTTTCTCATGTGAAGCTCATGCCCGCGCCGCGATATTGGCGGAGAGCCGACATGACTCTCCAAGAATTTTCCCAGATCCTGTCACTCTCTCCTCATTTGGCACTCAACGTCCGTTCGATTGTCCTCGTCGAAGGAACCGGCGCAGGATCTGTTCCATGGATCCGAACAGACGCCTTTCCAGCGATCTTCTCGATGCTCGTCAATTTGACAAGAATTTCCATCGAATCGGATCTTTGGTTAGATTGGAGCTCCTTTCCGACCGCCTCTATCCAGGCGCTCAAAGTCGGTGTCGCGTTACCATCACTCACCTCCGTTCGACTCCGTAATTTCCGCTTCGGGAAAAGCACGGAATTGGTTTCCCTGCTTCAATGCTGCAGAAGCCTAGACACATTACTTCTCTCCCGCGTCTCTGTCGCAGAGATAGATAGCAGCGATGGTGACGCTCCGAATACCCGACTGGCTCTGTCTTCGTTGGAACTAGATCCCTTCTTGTTCCCTCTCCTGCATTCGGTGACGAGCACCATCGATCCGCGGAGTCTGCGCCACCTGCGGACGACAGTATCTTCACCTGAACTGGAAGAACAGGCCCAAAACATCTTGGACGCTACGGAGGCATTATCCCATTATCATGTGTACCTCGATCATCATCACAGTGAGTGTGTTCTCACCTCGTCGCCCATTCCGATGTTGATGATTTCACATGAAGCCGACGCTTCTCTCATCAGTCTCCAGAATCTATCTCATCTGCGCACGCTGGAAATTAGCATTTCCTTCGAATTTGCGACGGGTCCGGACGACTACGATCCGGTGGGATGGGCGGCCAACCTCCTGGCCACCACGTCGGATCCCAGTCCCATACAGCACGTCATCCTCAATGTCAACATCGAGGAGCGCGATCTTCCCTATCTATTTCGTCTAGAGCACCTCGAGTCTTTCCTATTGGCGCCAGAGATGGCCTCGCTGCGAAAAGTGACCGTCAATCTGGACAGTTACGACATGGATTTCAATATCTACGGCGGGGACCGGGAGGTTGTGGAGGCATTTTCTATTCTGTCAGAGAGGGACATGTTAGAAGTCGAGCTTCTCGGGGTGTGTTGATGCGTTCGAACTATGTATGTATTTGGGCGGTCTTTCATATTTATTTAATAATCTATTCAGCTCATGTCTTTGCGCTCACTGTCTCCCCCTACTCAGGGTTTTTATTTTCTCTTTACCCAATACCTCGGGGTGTAGCCATCGGTGTCTCAAACCCGAGGTCGCGAGTGTATCTACGACTGACTCATTGACAAGGCATGCGTACACACCGGCTCACCGGAGAACTCGGGGGCGACTCGGTGTCTCATTCTCGTGCAAAATGAGGCTATTCATATACTTGTTATACCAGCTTCTCCAGTCCCCAGATTTTCCCTCATTTCCAAAATGAAAGGTCCCACTGCGGCGCGGTCCACCTTCGACCTGGCATCGCAGGCCCAATTTCGTGCGCTTGCCTAGAACGAGTCTAAAACAGGATATATTTAGGACTCGTAACCGTCTTTCTTCGCTGATCCAGCTACTGTTCCAAGCTTGACGCTTACAACGTAAGGCCGCGTCGTTTCTGTCCTTTGACGTATCTCATTTACTTCCAGTGGAATTCTGGCTGGCCGATGGGCAACTAAGCTATCAGCTTCAATTCCGACAGCTTGTACCTGTCCAAACTAGGGGGCCGCACTTATATGGCTGCCGTATCGCCGTGGTTCTTTACGGTGAGTGAAAGATTTCATGATTTCCCTTACACGGGCTTACGCGTTTGGTTTCGTTAGCACTATGGAGCCGACACATACAACAAGAACTGGATATATTGCGGAGACAACTGGTTGTTGGCCCAGCGTTGGGACAGCTCATACAAAATCGTAACTCAATCGCACTAGCTCAAGTCGTGACCTGGAATAAGTACGGCGAATCGTAAGGACACCACTAACTGTACTCTAGTTCTCGAGCTAAATGAGTCCCAGACATTATCTCGGTCCCATACATGGTGCACAGCCCAATTCACAGACTTGGGTGAACGGCTTTAATCACCAGGGGTGGCTCGATCTCCTTATTACGGCGCAGCGTTCAAGACGGGCCAATATCCGGTCATTTCGCGACATCGAATTTTTCTCTGGGCTAGATTGTACCCCGCCGGAGCTAATACTCCATCTGACCGCGTGGGGAGGCCGACGAACTGGCAATGGACTCAAGATTGCGTATGGGGCGTCGTGCTACTCAAATCTCCCGCCTTGTTCACCATCTCCTGCGGCTCTTCCAAGACATCTTCGGCGCTTGACGCAGGTCTAAACAAGGTTAAGTTTCCGCTATCCTTGACCTGCAGCGTTACGGCCTCGATCTCTCGCAACAGTATGTACTGCAATCCTCAACTTTTCTCCTGCCGGATTCCCTTTTCGCACAGATACTCCTACCTATAATTTCAACGCGTTCGTAGCGGCCTCTTCATGATTATATTTTGCGCCCTTACCATACCTGGATGTATTTTTCCTTACTTTCGGTCGACGTTCGGTTTATTATGACGCTTTTGTTTGCGTGACTTTAGCGCGCTTTTCGTGACGCGACCTATCACGTGTTGTTACTGACGAGTCGTCAATCTCTTCCCAACCTCTTCCTCGTACAATGTCGTTCTACGCGATTCACCACTCGCCTGGCGCCGCATACGAGACGTTGTTGGAATCTGGCTGCTCTATCTTCTTATGTCACCTAAACTTATAGCCTAAAGCACCTTGATATCTACATAGATATCCCGACGTTCGCGCACTATGCTTTGTCAACTCATACAAGAAGTCCCGGCCGAAACATTCGTCGGGAATTACACTAGGATTACTCTATCGGATTTGCGATCCACCCCCAGTCAGGATGATTCATCCATTCAGTATATATACTGACTGCTGGGAGACCAGACGTTTACTCGACCTCTTCTCGAAACATGACAATCACCCAGGATACTTCCGCTCCTCTCGTCGCCGTCGTTGGTGCTACAGGCACTCAGGGTGGAAGCGTCATCAAAGCCCTCCAAGAATCGGACAAGCCATACCGCATCCGGGGTTTCACCAGGGATGCGACCAAGCCCTCAGCCCAGGAGCTCATCAAACAAGGCGTAGAAATTGTGAATATCTCCCTTGTCGTCGAAAACGCGGAGGAGGTCTTCAGGGCATTTTCAGGCGTGAACATGGCTTTCGTGAGTTTCATCCGTTCCCCTCAAACCACAGCACTCATAGTCGAATTCAGCTTGTGACCCAATTTTGGGAGCATATCGACGCGGAAAAAGTACGTCCGGCCACTGGATGGAACTGTTTCTTATTCTCTTCTAACTTGTGTAAACAGGAAGTCGCCGAGGGCAAGATGATGATAGACGCTGCGAAGGCGGCTGGGGTCTCCCGCATCGTCTGGTCCGGATTGATCTCCGTCACCAAAGCCAGCGCGGGGAAATACACAAACGTTTATCACTTTGATGGCAAAGCAGCTATCGCCGTCTACGGGCGCCAATCCGGTGTTCCCTTCGTGGACGTGCAAGCAGGGTTCTACGCGAGCAATTTCGTCAACAGCCCCATGATGCTCGCTAAACAGGCAGACGGGTCCTTCGCCATCGAGTTGCCAGTGAAGCCCACGACGGTTGTCCCCCTGATCGATACCGCAGAGGACTACGGCCTCTACGTACGCCAAGTATTCGAGCTACCGGTCTTCCCAGACGGCTCTGAGGTATTCACCTCAGGGGAGAATATCACGATCCAGGACCTAGCCCTCCAACTTTCCCAAGGTACGTGCTACTTTCGTCAAGATTGGAGCTTGATCTAATTTCCAACAGCGACTGGGAAGAAGATTGCGTTCAAGCAGATATCGGTGGAGCAGTTCGGGAAGACCGTCGCGGCGCTTGGGTCTCCGCCGCATATTGTCGTAGATATGCAGGAGGCTTTCCAGTCGTTCGATGAGTTTGGTTGTAAGTGGACTCGAACATGATTCAAATTCCGGAATTCTCAACTTTCTGCATAGATTACGGCGCGAATTCCACTACGAGTCTAAACGGGCTCGCAAGGAAGCCACGCACTTGGACCGAGTTTGCTCAGACTGCGGATTGGAGCAAGGTTTTGGTGTAACTCAATACATCAACTTTTTCATTTGGATGTATTTGCATGTTCCTTCATTGTTTGGTCCGCAGTCAGTTAGAAGCTATCGAGGGTAGAGTTTATGGAAAAACATGAATATACCTTTGGCTTCGTTCACAGTTGACGCGCTAAATATGAGTCGGATATGACTGATTGGAAAGTGACCATCGGTCTACAGGGTACACAAGCTCGCCCGCTCAAATTTCGAGGTATCCAAGAATAATTCAACAACGATATGTAATTGCGAGTAGGACGTACAGCGTATATCCCGTTCTATCAGATCTCGAGCGAGAGAGCTGAAGACTTCCCGTCTGAATTGTCTTTTCTCCCGCTGGATTCACTTTCGCACAGATCCTCCTTCTATTATTTCAACGCGCTGTTAGCGGCCTTTCCGTGACTTTGCGCCCTTACTATACCTGGATGTAGTTTCGTTACTTTCGTCTTATTCGGCGCTTTTGTTTCAATGTTTGCATGGCTTTGCGCGCTTTTCGTGCCGCGACGTATCACGTGTCGTGACCGACGCGTCGTCACTGTGAACTCAGACTAAGAACTGCTTTCTCCAACTCTTCTCGTACAATTTCGTTCTACCCTTGTTCTACGCGATCCACCGCACCCCTGGCGCCGCAGACGAGACGCCGTTTGAATCTGGCTGATCTATCGTGTCATGCCACATAAACTGAGCCAATCAACGAATGCAAAACCTGCGAAAAAAGCAAAGGCATCGTCGAGCAAAGCCACCACGGTCAAATTCGACGCGCCGCCCGTAAACTCACAGCGTATTAACCCACTTACTGCAGTAAGTCTTGAACCCATGAACCCCACGGAAGGATGCGTGGCTGAGGATTGATAGTTTACTAACACGCCGCTTGCGGCGACGGATGCGCCGAGAATGGCGTCTCAGCCGAGCCAGAAGAGCAAGGGGAAGGAGAAAGAGAAAGAGAGGGAAGCGTGTGTCCCCGATCCTGCAGGTGCGTGTTACGACGCCAGAATGCCCGCTGAGGTCTGATTCCAGTACTTGGTAGATGATCGCCTTTGGGTGGACATCTACGAGCCTACTACGGAGGTGAGCGTCTTCACGTAAAATTCCATCACGTCTGACCGCTGGCTCAGGCTGAATTGGCTGTTCATGTGAAGAAAGTGCAAGACGTCCGTCGATGGCTGGATGAAGCCCTGGTCGGCGGTCCCTCAGGGAAGCTGCGGAAATATCGCGTTCGTCTCGTTTATGGGGTGGTGGTGCCACTCTGACGCTGTTCTTAGAGGATTCTGGCGCTAACGGGGCCGGCTGGCACCGGGAAGACCGCGACGATCCGTGTCCTTGCGCGCGAGCTCGATTGCGAGATTCTCGAATGGCGGAACGCGCCGGGGGAGTCTGCACCTAACGGTTTCGGAGGTACAGAATTCAAGTCCTATCCATCCCTTGTACTCATTCATATGCGGCGTCGTCAGATGGCGAATACTCTGCACCCTACGATCCCGACTACGAGTCCCACTTCTCCAAATTCGAGGCTTTCCTAACCCGCGCATCCACCTGCCAGAACATTTTCGCCGACGCGCAGACCAACGCTAGATCCTCCTCGTCCACGTCCTCGCAGTCGTCATCGCGCCCCGCCGTGAGCAAGCGGCAGATCCTCCTGCTGGAGGACCTCCCGAACATCTTGCACGCGAACACGCAGGCGCAGTTCCACGCGGCGCTGCAGGCGCTTGTCGCAGCGCCGTCGGCGGTCCCTGTGCCGCTGGTGATCATCGTGAGTGACGCGGGTATGCGAGGCGAGGCGAGCGACGAGCGGCTCGCGAGCGGCGCATGGGGGAAGGACCGCGACGGCGTCCTCGACATCCGTACAGTGCTGTCCAAGGACCTGCTGCATGGGCCGTACGTCACGCAGATTGGGTTGGTGCTTTGCTTACTTCCGCCTGACGCGCCGCTGAATGTTGTATGCTTAAAGCTTCAATCCCATCGCGCCGACGCTGATGAAGAAGGCGCTGCAGGCGATGGTCGCGACGCATTTTTCGAAGGCGAAGGGGAGGGGCAGCGGCAGCGGCGGGGCGCCATCTAAGGAGATGCTCGACATCGTCATCGAGTCGTCGAATGGCGACATACGGAGCGCGATCATGGCCCTTCAGTTCTCGTGCATCGTCGAGGTGCCCACGGAAAAGGGGCGGAAGAAGAAACCTGGCGCCGGCGGGAGCGCAAAGCTTGTGCTGGAGGCGGTCACACGGCGGGAGCAGAGTCTCGAGCTGTTCCACCTCATTGGGCGGGTGCTGTACAACAAGCGTCGGTCCCCTTCCCGCCTTTCGCTCCGCGCGCTATACTAACGAAGAGCTCTGTTTTAGGCAAGGGGGACCCGCCGAATCCGAGCGCGACGACGAAGGACATACAGAAGGATAAGGATATTGACGCGGCTCTGCGGGACCCTCCGGCGCTGCCGCCCTCCCTCGCGCAACATGCACGACGGACGAGCCGCGTGAACGTCGACGTACGCATCCCCGTCTTTGCACCGTATGCCGGGAAACTAACGAGGATTGGGTGACCAATCTAGCTGCTCTACGCCGACTCGCCCATCGACTCGTCTTTGTTCTCGTTGTACATTCACCAAAACTACACACAGTTTTGCAACGAGACCGAGGAGTGCGAGGGCGTCGCGGAGTGGCTCAGCTGGATCGACTCTTCCGGCGGCGAGGCGGTGCGTTCCGTTCCTCTCTTCTTTCCACTAAGTGTTCCGTCCTGATTTGCGCGGCGCGATGCAGTGGTACCAAGCGAACCCGCATCGGTTCCACCTGCTGACGATGGGGACGCTGCACGCGCTGCCGACGCCCGTGCCGCGGCGCAGCCAGAAGGTGTTCAAGCCCGAGTTCTTCGACTTCCTCAGCAAGGAGAAGGAAGCGTGGGACGCGGTGCGCGACGTGCGCGGGTGGCTTTCTGAGCTCGTGCGTATTCTCCTGCCTCTCCCCCCTCTCCTTGCGGCAGCTAACCGGGACTTAGGACGGTGACGTGCGCGGGTGGGGCCGCACGGCGGTGGCGATGGAGCTCGGGGGCGTGATAAAGACGCGCGCGCACGCGCCGGCGTCGCACCGCCTGTTCTCGCACCTGCCGTTCGTGTCGGGGGCAGGGAGCGGCGGGCTAAGACAGGTGGGCGAGGGGGACCTGCCGACCTCGGATGTGTTGGACGCGCCGGAGGACGAGGAAGCGCGCGGGGGGTGGGAGATGCGCGAGGGCGGAGGGTGGCTGGAAGGGGATGATATTGAGGATTTTTGAACGGGGGAGGAGTTCGGGAAGCGATACTGATACTGATACTAACGGATACAACAATACAGACTTAATTACAATTATATTTTCCAGTGGCCTTCCTGGTGGGACTTGGCCATCTCATTCAGCAACTTCGAGACCATGATCACCGACGCTACCTTCTCGAGATCCTCCCGGAACGCATCCGGAGCGGCGGAGATCGTCTCGAGAGTCGCGAAGCTGTCGTCTTTGGACAGCATGAACGGCTCAAAGAGTGGGCGGAAATTACTGGGAAGGCGTGCCCAGAATTTATCCACAGCAACACCCCGCCGTTCCTAATTTGTCCCATTGAAGAACAAAACAAAAGAAACTATGATGGTCGCTTACTTTTATTGTCACGGAGACGGCCTCAGGAAATGCTGGTTTCCAGTCAGGATCTGGGTCGACGGTAAGTTTGCTTTGATGGCTCTTGACGACACATTGTGTCCAGGACTCGATGGTAGTCGGGAGTAAAAGTTGAAAGGGGTCCTTTTTCGAGCCGACCGGCGGCCAGGACTGTAAGCTGAGGCAATATTAGGTCTGTAATCTGGAAGTATGGAATCGGGAAGCACTGCCTTTCGAACAGAAGCTGCAGGCCCTTTTCCGCGGGCTCATTGGATGGGATTGTATGCGCACGTTGAAAATAGGCGCGCGAGTCGTAAGCCAGCCGAAGGGCTTCGTGCCAACCCTTCGTTGTATCACTGTCGACCGCTCTACGCATCGGTGGCGGTACGGAGGAAGACACCGTCCGATGAGACCCCCGCGTGCTCACCTGACGCTGATGAGACCCAGAATAATGCAGAAATACAATCGAGCACTTACATCCCCGGAACTGCCTCGTCGAACTGAGCGCTCATGGTATAGCTGCAGGGTCTTGAAATAACCCTCGAGAAATAAGGCGAAGGTGTAGTGATGGACTGTACTTGAATATCACCAATGTCAACTTTAAGTAGCTATGAAAAAAACTTACCCTTCAAGCTCGCCTCAGTGTACTCTTCGATACCTCCGAGCCCCTTCACAGGCGGTGGTCCGCTAATGGCATGTCGGCGAAATTTGTCGCCGTCGTAGGAAATAAAGTAAGCATCAACTCCATCATAAAGACAGGCGTGAACTGGAATCAGCTTCGCCTCGTCGATGTCTTCATTGCCTTGGCGGTTCAGGTGCCATACAGCTGTGTAGGATTAGAGTGAGCATTGCTCAATGCCATTTAATCAATAAAAGCATACATACCAAATAGCTCGCAGAGGACTTGGGCGAGGGCCTTTAAAAAGTCTGTCTGTAGCCGCTTGCAGTGCTTCAATTCTCTGATAAGTATCAACATCTCTTCGCGACAGAAGATTTCCGCTTCGAATTGACCGCCGCTGCTGAGGTCTGTCCCTGCCAGTGGAAGGATATTTTCAGGTTTGTCGCGGAGAATCCCCCCGAAAAGGGAGACCAAAAATTGAAACGACTGAAACCTTTTTCGTGAATAGCTGCTTCACGGGTAGCGAAGCGGTACTCACGGTGGATGTAAACGGACCATTCGCCGCCTTGATCCCGAGCTCAGGAATTGAGCCTGGGCTTACGAACGACTCAATCGTTCTCAGGGAGAGTTTGGTGATGACTGACATCGGCAACAAGACTTCGGGCACATCGAGGTCGTCCCAGTCCTTGAACGGGCTTTCCCTATCTCCACGGAGTTTAAAGTACGCGGAGACAATGTCGTATGTCGCATCTGAAAAGCACTTTCGGAGCGCCATGAAGGTTTTCGTGGTCTTGATCAACTCGGTTCGGTGATCTGCTTAGAGGGCGCCCAAGACACCAGTGATTCCGAACTGTCTATGGTCGTACCTCGCAGGCAAGTCATCTAGAATGTGGGTAAAATGAGTTTCATAGGAGGGAAGCGCGATACGCAGCCACATACCAACGTCCTGCGCATGCGTTTCATTACGCATTTTATTGGGTATGAGGGATTCGGGGGCTTTGAATTTATTCAGGGCGGAAACAAGGCAGAAACTTAAAGCAAGAGAGACAATAGGGGTTTGTCACACCTTCGGGTCTTTCCCGATCCCTCCCCGACCCGGTCTGTCGAGAACGGCGATTCCACTGGGAGCAAGGTCCATGGACCGGATTAGACCAATTGATGTACCTACCTCGGTGGACTGGTCTATCTGACTCAAAACAAGCTCAAAATTTGACTCAAGACAAGGATGGTAATGGACACGTGCACTGACGCGTGTCCAAACATTGTCAAACAATTCTCCTGCCTCTTGCCACCATGTTCCTGAGTTTAGCCGATATATAGCATCGATAATCGGTCTATCTACTGACTGCGAACACATGGCTTGCCCAGGAATTTTTAGTCATTTTTGTTGCGAACCCCGACTACGCGGACTTGGCCGACGTACGGGATCCCCATTTCGTCTACGGTCTGCCGCGCAACCAGCGCTCAGCGGCGTGAAGAACAACTGACAACCTGCAACCTCGAAAAGGAGCGGGTGGCTGGTCTTGCCGCCCTACGAGCCGCGTGTACGTCCAAGCACGCATCCACCGTATGCAGGGAAACTAACGAGGATTGGCCGACTAATGTAGCTGCTCTACGCCGACTCGCCGATCGACTCGTCTTTGTTCTGGCTGTACATCCACTAGGCGTTAGCAGATTTGCGAATCAACAGAACTCCCCGCAATTCTGCAGCGAGACGGAGGAGTGTGAGGGCGTCGCGGAGTAGTTCAGCTGGATCGATTCGTCCGGCGGCGAAGCGGTACGTCCCCAACTCACTAACGCTCAAATGAGAGTCTGACTTGCCGCCAGTGGTACCAAGCAAACCCGCATCGGTTCCACCTGCTGATGATGGGGACGCTGCACGCCCTACTGACGCCCGTCCAGCGGCGCAGCCAGAATGTGTTCAAGCCCGAGCTCGTCGCCTTCCTGAGCAAGGATAAGGACGTGCGGGACGCGGTGCGCGATTTGGGTGGCTTTCCGAGCTGGTGCGCACTCTCCTCCTCTCCCCCTTCTCCTTGCGACGGCTAATCGGGATTCAGGACGGCGACGTGCGCGGGTGGGATCGCACGGCGGTGGCGATGGAGCTCGGTGGCCGCGGCGTGCTGAAGACGCGCACGCACGCGCCGGCGTCGCACCGCCTGTTCTCGCACCTGCCGTTCGTGCCGGGGGCAGGGAGTGGCGGGCTAAGACAGGTGAGTGAGGGGGACCTGCCCAACTCGGATGTGGTGGACGCGCCGAAGGACGGGGAGGTGCGTGGGGAGTTGAGATGCGCGAGGGCGCGGAGGGTGGCTGGAAGGGGATATTGAGGATTTTTAAATCTGGATGAGTTCGCGACCGATGCTGCGATACTGGTACTGATACTAATGAATGTATTTACGCCTGATGTGCGTCGCGGTGCGTTATTATTTCTATCTCTTAAAGCCACATATCCCAAGGACGCGTTTTGCGTGATTTATGTGACGTCACGTTGCCCCTCTCTTCAAGTTAGTCTCCAAGCTCCAAGAACGGCTCGGTAGTGGACGGACTACACCTGCATTTACCGCGGCTCCGAAGCTATGCCTTACCCAGAGGATTCGTTCGTCTCGAACCGGGGTCACGCCATGACATATAACCTCCAAGCTCAGCCTCAAGCCCAGAGTGGCAGTGGAGCTACGGGGAGCGGCAAGAACGAAGGCCCACGACTCTTACTAACTTGACTTCTCCCTGATACTTCCACCGACTACGCCTGTCCCATAGACTACGCGGGCTTGGCTAACCTGCACTTTCCACACTTCGTCTGCCGCGCGACCAGCGTTACTTCCAGTGGCGTGAAGCACAAACGCCAACCCGCTATATGGACGTACCCGGATCGAAACCTCGAAACGGAACTCATGAACCGTTTCTTCACCTGGCTGAATCGACTTGACAGCCCTACCCTCCCGCCCGGGGCGGAGCTCATGTGGAAGAGCATTATCCGATGCATCAGAGCGCAGGGAGTATACGTCCGAAAACTGGGTTTCGCGTCTCTCGAGCGTCATCGCCGATTTTCTTCATATTCTCATTACCCACCAACACCCTGCTTGGCGAGTCACCGGCGGTGTCCCAGGCGACACGACCCTAGCAGCCTCCCGTTGCGGCGAGGAGAGCGACGACATCTTCCGCCTCTCCGGAGTCGTCGAGGAGGACATACAGTCGACGGCCTTCGCCGCCCAACTCGGCAGTTTTGCGGAGGGCATCAACTTCATCTCCGCTGAGAGAAAGCTAGAGGGCGTATTTCGAATGTGGGCCACTATTCTTGATTCGACCGCTACGCCTGACAGCAGTCCAGCTGCTATCCCACAGACAATCGTTTGCGAAAGATTTTCTGAGTGTGCGCAGGAACGCAACTCCCGTCGAAAGCCGCTATGGCATGGTCTTTTGCGGGACGCACGTCCTCCTAACCCAATTCAGTGAGACACTCCGACGTTTTTCTGGGCCGCCGCTGACGCGCTCCCTGCAGTCCTTGACCAGCAGCCCCCCTGCGTCATCCGTCATTCCCGCATCCTCCGCCTATCAGGCGAGGACGCCCATCGCGGATTCATGGCACTGCTCATCGGCATGTTGCTGCCCGCAGAAGCGGTCCCGTACCCCTCCTTCGATACCCAATCCCCGCAGTGGCGATTTTCCAAGAAACTGCGCGCACCCCTCCCGATTGGATGGCGGTGCCGGCTCGCTATTGTCTCGGTGGGGCGGGCGGTGGTGGTGGTGGCCCCAATTCATAACAGAAGCGGGCCCGCAGATCGTCGGATGAGACAGAAGGCAATGCGGGCGACCCTAAGCGGCTCAGGCAGGACGAGGGCAAACAAGCCGAGGCCGTGAGCGACGCACACGGCGTGGGTATCTCCCTCCAATTGGGTTCGTACCTGGTAAGTACCAGTATTATCCCGTGCGGCGCCGCTCAACTTTGATAGATTGTCGAATACCCTGGCGGCGGGGCGACGCGATGCACCGTCTGGGGCGTGGACGACGCGCTAGAGCGCCTGAAGTCGTGCGAGCCCACGTCCGCCGCGTTCTTTCCTTCGCAGCCAGAGCCGCCGACATTGGCTCTCATGGAACCCCTCGAGAGCCAGCGCCCAGGGACCGTGTGGGCAGGCGTCGTCGGCGGGCGTCGCGTTATCTTCAAGCGCTACGACGCCGCCAAGTACGACAAGCTGGCGACCGGACTCGGAGCGTACCAGCGCCTGGCGGCCCTCCGGCCCAAGGTCGCGTCGTGCGACCACATCGTCGGCCCTATGACGGGCCGATCCGGACAAAATGATTTGAGCCCAATTTGAGCCACGAAAAACTCGAGAAATCACCGATGATCACCAATGATCACCAATGTTTTAGGATGATCACCAGTGACCACTAGTGATGGCTGGTGATCACTAGTGATCCTCATTGGTGAGCAATTTATCACCAGTGACACTCACTAGTGAGCGATCGATTCATTTGTCGGTCATTATCGGTGATGCGCTGATGCGCCTGCACTGCTTTTACTGCCATCACAATATTTGGTCCGAATTGTACGCTCAATAAGGCATGCTCGTTTCGGCACACTTTGGCACGCTGTTTGGCCGCTCTCTGTCTGTGTGGCTTTAGCGGACGACTCTGGGAAATTACTTGTGTGTCCAATAGATCCAGCATAGTTGAAATATGTCACTCTGTACTGTAAATTCCAAGTGATATTTGTCGCTTTGACCGGTGCGTGTTGGGCACGTGAGAGACTTTGGGACGGGATTGGGACCGAAAAATGTATTGGAAATATCCCGGTCATCGGTGATAACCAGCCATCATCAGTGACCATCAAGTTGCGAAGCTTGAATTAAATCAGAATATTGGCCGGATCGGTCATATATACGGCCCGCTCGACTGCTCCTGGATGGCGCTCGTGACGCAGGATGAGGGCCCGAGCGTCGCATCCCGCGGCGGGTTCGCCGCGATCCCGTGGCATAACATGTCAGCACACTTCCCTCAGAGCCAGTGCAATGGTCACACTGACATCCTGCAGGACCGACCTCTACAAAACCCTCGAAGCTATACACGCCGCCGGTGTCAAGCACGGCGATGTCGCCAGCCGCAACTTGTCGTCACCCGCTCCGGTGACCTCTGCGTGGTCGACTTTGGCGAGGCCACGCTTGATCACTTCTGCGGCGGAGTGTACTGCCCCGAGCTCGTCCGCTTCCGGCGTATCATGGAAGGCGAGGGCACGGAAGAGGAGGAGGAGGAAAGCGAAGTCACCAGTAGCAGAAGTTAATACTGCAACCCTCTGTACCGACTTTTGATAGCTACAATTTTCTTACCTCGGAGACACTGTAATAATATACAGCCGTCTCGTTCTGTGCAGGTCCTATAATACATCAACATGTTACTATTATTACTGATACTAATGGATATATTTTACGCCTGCTACGCGCGGTGCCACTATTTTTCTCTTTCTTGAGGGTGCATGTCCCAAAACAGATTCTAGGAGGTCGCTGCCCAACAGCGACAAACTGAGACCTCTCGCTCTGAGCTTCACTGGCGCAGGTCCTGTACGAACACAACGCACTATATACGCATGCCCCTCACTCTACGCCTCATACAGTAATCCCTAGCACCTATCTGAGGCCGTAAAACTTCCCAGGCTTTCTCGTTTCGTTAATCTCGCGTCCCCAGCTCTTGCCAGCTCGTCTCTGAACTTTAAGCTCCCCCGGGTTCCCGTTTCTCCTTTCGCCATCTCCAAGCCTCAAGCAATACTATGGGCTCCAACGGCCCCGTGATTCCCGCCCTCTCCGCCGAGATATGGGACTCCTGTGCGTCCCCCGTACCTTTCCTTCGCGCTCACTGAGCCCAACGACGACTTCGCAGTGATCCCCATCGACGCGGACGCCGAGGCGGACCCCATTCCAACCACGACGCTCACGGCCCCCAGCACACCTGCGTACGCACCCCCTCTCTTTCTTGTATCAAATTTATCGTTAATTTTTGTGCGGTGTAATGCAGCGCACAACCGGCGTACACACACTACCAGCCCTACGGCGGGCACTACGCGCAGCATCAGCCGCAGCAGGCGCAGGTGTATGCGGGGTACCAGTACGTGCAGCAGCAGCAGCACCAACACCAGCAGGCGCAGGCGCAGCCAGTGTCGATGGCACGGCAGGCGCTTGTGAACGCGCATTCGTCCTCTGGGGGCTTCGGCGGCGGAGGCGGAGGTGGGGGAGGGGGAGCAGGGGCGCTAGATACGTCGGACGTGGCGACGCTGAACGACGCGCTAGGGAGCGCGGGGGTCGATTTGAGGGTGTGTTTCCTTCCCTCTTTTCCGTTTCCTTTCTACTCCCCGTGCCCCGTCAGCGCGGGAGCGCTCCATTATAACGAACGTGTCGATTCGTTCCTGACGAGATGGCGGGTGTCTTGTCGGGGCGGCGCCGTTGGGCACGGTGGAATACCTTTGATGTGCCATCGTAGTCGCCCCTCCGACTTTTCTCCGTGTCTTCGCTCCCCCCACCCATCTCCCTCCTGTCTGTGCAGCCCTTATCCTTACTGACATCATCGGCTCAATAGGCCGAAGAAGAGCGCCTCCAACGCGCCTCCTCGCAGCCGCCCCAGCCCTTCCGCCCCGCCCTCGCCGACCGCGCGCGCGCGCAGCCCGCCCGCCCACACGTCGATGCCACGCTCCTCGGCGCCCGGATGCGCACCAAGGCGCTCGGCCACGGCGGGCTCGGCGTGCCGGAGGAGTGCGTGACGTACCTCGCGCTGGCGCTGCGCGCGCGCCTCGAGGAGGTCGTCCGAGGGATGGCGCGCGCGGCGCGGCACCGGGTGCGGGGCGAGGGGCGGCCGGCGGTGTATGAGGGGCCGGGGTACGACTATGATGAACAAGGATTGGACCAGGGGGACGGGCAAGGGCTGGGCGAGGGGCAGGACGGCGCGGGGAGGGGAGGAGCCGCGAAGTCGAAGGCGGCGTGGGGCATGCTGGTGCGGCGCGACGTTGCGCGGCAGCTCGCGGCCCTGGAGCGTGCAGAGCGCGCCGAGGAGCTGCGCGCACGGCGCACACGCGCGGCTGAGCGGGCGATTGCGGCCGTGCTGGCGGGGGAGGAGCCCGGGGAGATTCCGGGTGAGGAGGAGATCCCGGCGCCGAGGACTGGGCGGGGGGAGGGGATGCAGGGGGTAGAGCAGACGGAGAGGAAGGCGCGGTACACGTGGCTGACGGCGGGCGGGCGGCCGTACAAGGTCGCACGGCGCGCGCCGCCCGAGAATGGGGATGGGCGCGTAGTGGTGGGGATCCGAGACGCGCTGTTTGCGGTGGAGAAAGAGCGCGGGCACGGGGGCGGGCGGGGGGCTGCGCGGGGGTGGACATAGGTGCCTCGAGTACCGTTGACATTAGATGTGGTAATATAATTAACAGCTTTGTGTTTACGATACGATTAGGTGAATAATATCATGTAGATATACCCTACATCGAGCCGCGTCGTTGGTCCCACAACCACGCGATGAGCTCCAGTCCGTTGTAGAACGAATGCTTGGGGCGATTCTGTTTGATCCAGGCGAAATACTCGTCGCGCGTCATATTCTGGTGTAGCGGGGGTACTGTTCATCGGAGCAGCAACGGTAATTCTCCACTACGAGCCTCCAGACGGCCGGCGCGCGGCGGATCGCGTACAAGGTGTTCTTGTACAAGTCCTGGAATGGGCACTGCATCGTTTTCGATGATCTCGCTGATCCGGTGACGGAGGTAGCCTAGATCTAAGGACCAGCACTTGGCCTTCATATCCGCAACATATTCGTTGGTCAAGAGCAGGTCGAACTTCTCCGAAAATGTTTCAGGTTGCAGCTCATGGAAAAAGGCGGCGCCGACTGGAAGCTCTACGATGAGCTCTTCAGCCTGGGGGTCGGCCGGGACAAGGTGCTGAAGGTGGCCGTCTTCGATCCGCTGTTCAGACGCGACGAGGACCGGGGTTGGGGGACCTGCCACATGAGGAAAGTGGCGGGGGACTATGTTCGACCCGTTGCCGAAATCATACACCTTGCAGTGAACGGATGTGGACGTAGGCGTGGAGTCTCTGACGACCAGTCGTAGTTGGGGGTCCCGCTGGGATGTTAAAGTTAAATAATGCTAGAGCGTAGAGTACATGATCATCCTTACCTGGTACGGGGACTTGGTATCTAACTTGATTCCAACGGCGAGGAGTACACGGTCACCCTCACCACTCGTCCAGTTGACGATCTCGTGGCATAAGACGGGGAACGACTCATTGGCGTGAGCGATTTCAATGGCGAGGCCATTTTCCGCGCTGGTAGCCGTCTGCCCCGTGAACAGGGCGTCTGCCTCCTTGCAGCACAGGGAGGAGGATGAGGGGGTCAGCCTCCATTTCCGGGTGGCGCTCTGCTTGTTCGCAAAGAGGTAATGTTGACCCCGACTAAATTTCGATTGAAATCAGTTTTCATGATATTATACTTGACGTCTGGAAGCTCACAATCCCCGGAGGATTTGAGGCGTATCTGGGTGAGATTCCCATTCCACGCCGAATTCCAGCTCCTTAGCGAGGAGATTGGTTACTTCCTCGTGCACGTCTTTCGGATCACCGAATAAAAATACTTCCTGCTCGTCGTAGGCAAGACGCCACTTCGACTCTAGACTGGTTGCAAGCGCCTCAAAAGTTGCGAGGGACCATTTCCCCTCGAGAGCGTAGGGTCCGGGGAGCCCCGCCCAATACGCGTTGCGCGCGGATTCGAAGGCTGAGCGAGCACCTTCGACCAGCGCCTTGGCAGTCTCATCCGATTTGGTAGGGGGTATATCGTCAAAGATAGAAAGCGTTCTCCGTGATAACGAACTCATGTTAGGGAAGAAGAGGAAACTCTCAAGTTCTGATCCGCCTAATCAATGATCCGGCGGTATCCAATCAAGGTGACGAGCCCCTGTCTTTGGATGATCTGGGTGGTGTAAATCGTCTGCGGTCGGAAGGCCGTAATAATCGCAGCTCTCGCGAGGAAGGACACGTGCACGCGCACTCCGCAACTCGTCGCGCCAAATCTGGAACCCGGCGGATGCCGCTCCTGGATCTATACCAATGCATTCTTCGATGCGACTGATGTGGTGCGATCCGCGGAGGTTCCCCGAGCTGGCCCAGCAGAGGACACATCTCCCTCGTAGGGTCGTCGCCAATTCATGGATCACCCCGGTGAGTTTGACGCGCCGATCGCTCGCGCTGAGCTCGGGGTGGTTCAAGCTGCTAGGCGGGACGAGAGCCGGCAGCGAGGTGGGCCTTCCGCCGTGAACAGCCCTTCACTGCGAACACTCCTTCACCGCGAACAGCCCTTCACAGCGAACAGCCCACTGATTAAGATCTGCCTCGGTTGGAATGCTGGTGGAATGCTGTTGCACTGCATCGTGTATATAAAGCGCCCAATACGTCCGTTCTTCTCCACCCATCCCCCATGCCAAAGTGGCTTCGAGTCCCCCCACGGGGAAAGGAGAAGCCTCCGTGGCTGAAATCCCTTCCCCAGCTTGCCTCCCAGACCCTCCCCGATGTTCTCTCGACCTCCATGCACGCACTCAAAGAATCCGCTGACTTTAACCCGCTGCTGAAGAGTACGGTTGGTGCCGCACTTGCGGTGTGGGATATTGCCGAGGTTACTGCCATTCTCCAGTGCAACGACGAATTGCTGACAGAACGGTGTGCAATCCAGCGAGCGAAGCGCTCCAAGGCCGACGCCCGCAATATTGCGCTTCGGACGGAGGCGATCCTCAAAGTCGTGGCCGATGCAGTCCCCGTTGGATCCAAAGTCCCACCACCCATGGTGCAGAGCATCGAGCGCTTCACCGTGTCCGTCGAGATCCTTACCCATCGCCCGATGCATACTTACCCTTGTGGCAGGCAACTGGATGGCGTCTGGCGCCGGATGGATAAGATGGCGCTCACGAGCCGCTTCTCCCGCGTCATCCACCTCAACAGCAACGAGGGCGTCCTGAGCGCTATCAAGGCCGAGCTTGACGATGCTTATCGCGATATGTTGGTGCGGCTTGCAATTTCTTTCCCCTTCTGTTAGTGCATGTTCATCTCATTGCTAAATTCTCCAGGCTGCGTCTGCGCTACGGCTTGAGCTACAACAAGCACAACTTGCAGTGCAGCAAGTGGAACTCGCAGTACAGCAGGCACAGATGCACGTCGATGTCAAGAAGGTTGCCGCGTCGACCGTGAGTCCTTCGATAACGAGCCACGACGCATGGCGCTGACCCTGGTCGCACAGGATATCCTCCTGTATTGTTCTGGCTTCACCGTTTTTTTTGGCCAGCCCCTGACGTGCTGGTTTGTCGGATGCGCAGTCTGTGCGCAGGCAGCGCAGCACCAGCGATAGTCGGTCACGTAAATGGCACGTGATCATTAACGAAAGTTGATCGAGTCTTAGTCGAGCCGATCGAGTCCGATACTATCATAGTGCTGCGCACCGACTGCCACTCGTTTGCTCGCGAGCCGCCGAGCCAGGGGAGCACGTATGGCATGCAGATACAACCAAAAAAAAAAAAAAAAAAAAAAAAAAAAAAAAAAAAGGTCACGTGAATGGCACGTGATCATTAACGAAAGTTGATCGAGTCTTGGTCGAGCTGATCGAGTCCGATACTATAGTGCTGCCGCACCGGCTGCCACTCGTTTGCTCGCGAGCTGCCGAGCCAGGGGAGCACGTATGGCGGAGCACGTATGGCCCTACTTTTTTTTATGCATATTTATCTTGATCACGACGGGCTAATTTCTTTGTCTCGGATGTAGTACTTGCAGGCGATGAGGGTCGTTACCCTCCTTCTCCTGGAGACAAGTGCCTCGTCCACAACATACCCCTTTGTCTACCTTCAGGACTTTTTTTTTTTTTTACCTCTTGCTTCCCATGACATCGATCTCTCCCACCTGTTTTATTTCAGGTTAATTTTTTTTTACCTCTTACTTCCCATGACATCTATCTCTCCCACCTGTTTTACTCGCCTATTAGGACGCTATTACTCCTTTGTCTACCTTCAGGTGATTTTTTTTTACCTCTTGTTTCCCATGACATCTATCTCTCCCACCTGTTTTACTCGCCTATTAGGACGCTATTACTCCTTTGCCTACCTTCAGGTCATTTTTCTTTTGCCTTTCGTTTCCCATGACATCTATCTCTCCCACCTGTTTTTACTCGCGTATTAGGGCGCTATTCATAATTTCCCGCCGCAGCATAATTTCCCGCCGCAGCAATACTCTCCTCCTCCTCCTCCTCCGTTTAATTATAAACATTTTTCAATTTTTGCGCTTATAAACAGGTGTTTATATCCATGTTTATAGAAGCGCGAGGACTATCCAACGATGCATAGCATCATCGCCCAGTCTACTGACGTGATGGACATTTTTGATGAAGACTATCCTGATGAAAAACATGTCCTGGCTTACGACAATGCAACAATCCACACGGCCCGTGACCCTGACGCGCTAGTCTCTTATACACAGACGGTACAACAGTATTCGCTCGTACCTCGCGATTTTGTACGTCTCCGTGTCCTTTCGAATCGGCGGCGGCGTCGAGAACGGGGGATTACCTCAAGATTGCCTCTCACAAGGGGCGGGGCTAGTAAGTACTCCAGGCTGGTTCCTCACTTCGTATGTCTTATTTAAGTTGTCCCTGCATCACACAGCACTGACTCATATACGCCTCAGTTCTTCGGGTACGATCTCAGGCCCAGAATACCCGTGCAGGCCGCCGCAGCCTCGTAAAGTCCAAGTAATAAGCGGAACTCAGCAACGCGCGAAACAGTCACGGGCGATGCTGATGTGCCCAAATGCCCAAGCGCGATACCGCATCCATCACCCATCACCCGTCCCCGTTCTAAGATGTGACACGCAGAGAGTCGGAGAGCGGCTATGTACGTTCTCAAGCGACGGGAAGAATCAGTCCGCCCAGTAAAATTGCCTTTTTTGGCCATCGGAGTAGCGGCGGCGCTCGCTTGCGGTTCCCCGGACAGTCGCCATTTTCCCGGTAAAATGCCGGCAGATGCCAGCCACCGCCATCCTCTGTCAAACTCGCAGTCCCGTCAGCCATAGCACACTCAAATACACCCTCGCAGCCGTTGTCAATCTGCGCGGGCCGACGCCGCGACGCTCAGTTCCACGTACTCTTTGCTTTTTATCACTCCCCAGCACTTCCCCTCCTTGCGTTACTTCCATTTTTCTCGTTCCTTCTGCTGGCATTTCATGCAGACCAAGAATCCAAGAGTCCAAGACATGCATCCCCACGTTCTTCGGGAAGTCAGGACGCGTCGACGCGCTCACTACCAAGGCTCAAGGCCAGCCCACCTCAGGTCCTGTCTTTCAGTCATCCCTCACTCACGGCTGACTCACGCTCCTTAGGTTTGTCGCGTATGATCTCAACCCGGGATAAGCATGCAGGCCGTCGCGGGGTCGTAGACCCGAGCTAATACGCCGAGCTTGCCATCTGTCACTTTTCTCTACGCCGTGGACCACGCAACCGCGCCGACGTGTAGGACTCCCAAGCGCGATACTACACCTTTTCCTTCAATATTCCTCGCCCGCGCATCACCTTTCTCTTCTCACTCCAAGACACGCCGTGCAGAAGGCCAGAAAACACGTGTTCTCAAATGACCGGAAAGCCCGAAAGGAAAATTGCCTTTTTGGGCCACAGGCGGAGCGGCTGGCTCGCGGCGGTTTCCAGAAAATAGTCCTTATGTTCCGGTACACGCCAGCCTGTGCTCTAATGGACGTCCGGTCAGCCATAGCGCATTCGAGTACACCCATGCAGCCATTGTCAATGGATGATTCATCAAGCAAAATAAAGATACATCGCAATCGATACCCACTTTGCCCACCTCTCCCATCTGTTTATTTGCATCTTCATCTGCTTCTCCCTCCCCCATCCACTCCTCTACTTCGGCTCCGCAACAGCCCCACACGCTCCACACGTCCGGATCCCCGCGTCTGCCTGCCACCTTTGGATGACGGGCTTGAGCTGCGTGCCGAGGTCCGTGACGTGGAACGCCTCCTCGTAGATGACGGTCGGCTCCGTGTGCGCGGGCGCGCGGCAGTACCAGCGCAGGCGGTCTGTGCGCCGCTCAAATCACCGCAATACGTGGGAGAGGTCAGAAAGGCGCACCGAGCGACGCGGCGGGGCGCACGCGCTCCATGACGATCCCGATGGTGTCCGCGAAGCGCACGGGGTTGTGCGGCGTGTTCGCGGGGAGGAGGAACATCTCGCCCTCGCCGATGGGGATATCGCGGAAGGCGCCGTCGTCGACGACACGCAGCAGCATCGCGCCCTTGTGCTGGAAAAACCACTCCTGCCGGTCGAGCGTCAGCATCAGCGACCAACCCTCCCTTCCGAGTACACTGGAGAGGTGGGAAGACGGACCTCGGTCTCGTTGACGTGGTAGTCGTTCCGCTCGTTGGGCCCGCCGACGGCCATGACGACAAAGTCGGCGCCTTGGTACAGGCAGAAGTTGTTCACGGGCGGCGTGAGGAGGTGCGCGTTGTCGCGCAGCCAGGCCGGGAAGTTGAGCGGGGGTAGGAGCGGCATCGCGGAAGATTCCGAGGAGGAGGAGGTGAGGTGATGGGCGATCCGTGGCGGTGCTAATTGTCGCGGCACGTGCGAGCGACACGCGCCTTCGAATCTTTCTTTTGTGCCACCCACCACCACCTCCGCCCCCTCCTCCTCCCTCGAGCCCGACGGATACCTGACAAGACATTGCAGCCGCAGAGGAAACCCCGCCTCAAATCCGGGCAAGCAATACAAAAGATGGACGGCGCGGCGTCGACGTTCGTCACGAACGACCCGGCGCTCACCGACACGGAGCTCACCCGAAAACTGCACTCCCTCGAGCGCGCCAAGGCGATCCATGTGCGCCTCTCCCCCCCCTCCCCCATCCCTTCTCTCATCTCATTGACACCGCCGCGCAGCTCCTCCGGCAGCTGCAAGTCCGCCTCCAATACGCCAAGGTCGACCATGGATGGGTGCGGGCCTCTTCCCTCTGCTCTGTCCGCGAGCCGCCCGGCTGACTCTTACTCTACAGCAGAAGCAGCGTATCAACGAGGTCGAGAACCTCTACTTCCGCCAGCAGCGCGCCGCGCCCCCGGACCCGGACCCAGACTCCGCAGCGTCTTCCTCCCTCCCCAATGCGGATGCCCCCGAGTCCCTGCCCGACGCCCCGGTCCCTCCCTACGAACCCGCCGCCTGGCCAGCCGCCGCGCCGCCCCACTTCCACTCGCAAGCCTACTTCCCCGCGCACGCGCTGCCGCCACCGCATCCGCAGCCCGACTGGCTCCACCCAGCGCCGCCCCCACCGCCACCTGGCGCGCCAACTCCATTCGCGCCTAGCGCGGCCCCCGCGACGTACGACGCGTTCTGGTCGAGTGCGACCGCTGGACCGAGCGTCAAGGGCAAGGGCCGCGCTGGGCCGCCGGGGTAGCGCTAGCGCGGGGTACCACGCCTCCAGTCATGTGGTACCCCGTGGGATGTGCGCACATGCACCGTACTGTCCCATACATTACCGCCCCATCTCCGGTAGATAGCATCCGCCTTGAAGTGCTCAGTGCAATGCTATCTGTACAATTGCTTTCCTCTCCCCTCTCTACCTTCCTTTCCTTTTGCCACTCCTTTCCATGAATGGAAGGGGCAAGCACCGAGATGCGTCGAAGAGCACATACCGCCGAGACGCAGCAGGAATGAGTCCAACGCAGACGCACCGCTTAAAATTTGTGCATGTACACGTGCATAGCGCGACGTCTGAATCATACTTTCAGCCCCCGAGCTCAGCCCAGCGGCCCGCATTTTTCTTGAGAGATTTCTCGAGCGGCGGAGGTCGGTCCGAGAGGCCGAGGTACTACGCCTGCGACCTAAAAAGGCGATTAGTTTCGTTCTTCTGGCGAATAATGATCTGCGCGACGTTTGTGTGGAGCAAACGAGTCGCGGCGTGGGAATCAAGCCAGTTACAAGAGACTTCTGGAGGTAGAAGACGAGAACGCCGAGCACAGGCGGTGGGCATGCGAAGCCAGAGTATTCTTGAGAAGTGACGGACATTGTAGATGAGGGCTCAGATTTCGAGGAAGCAACATCCACAACTCAACAGACAATGAAAATATTGAATAAAACCCAATGATTCCATTTCCAAAGCACGCTTACAACCCAAATTCCATGTAGTTTACATATCGAGTCGGTGTCCGTTCAATCTCCTTCCAGGATTGTCGATTACACTAGAAAAGAGCGCGTGTCAGAAGGATCGTAAGAGGGCGGGGAGCAGGCGAAGGCGCGAAACGAATGAGAGACTCACGGTACTTGCTAAATTGGCCCGCGATCCCTTCGCTGACTTTCTTCTCCATCGAGTCTCCCTGAAGGAAAAATGAGTGGATGCTGGGACGAAGGGAGCGTGCAGGAAATGCACCATGTTGTAGCCCGTCTTCTGCTCGCCATACTCGATGCCTTTCTCGATGTAGCCGCTCATCCCGCTGGACTTGTTGTTCGACGACTCGTTGTTGTTGCTAGTGTTGTTGGACGAGCCGTACGAGTCGTTGTTGTTGGAGGAACGGTCGGCCGAATCGTTGTTGGAGGAGCGGTTGTTTGACTCCCCGTACGAGTCGCTGTTGGAGGAAGCGTTGTTCGACCCGTACGAGTCGTTGTTGGAGGACGAGTTGTTGTTGGAGGAAGTGTTGTTCGACCCGTACGAGTCGTTGTTGGACGAGCGGTCGTTCGAGTCGGAGGATCCGTACGAGTTGGTGTTGGAGGAACGGTTGTTCGACTCCGAGCTGCCGTACGAATCGTTGTTGGACGAGCGGTTTTTCGACTCCCCGTACGAGTCGTTGTTGTTGGAGGAAGTGTTGTTCGACCCGTACGAGTCGTTGTTGGATGAGCGGTCGTTCGAGTCGGAGGATCCGTAAGAGTTGGTGTTGGAGGGACGGTTGTTAGAATCCGAGCTGCCGTACGAATCGTTGTTGGAGGAAGCGTTGTTCGCCCCCCCGTACGAGTCGTTGTTAGACGAACGGTTGTTCGAATCCGAGCTGCCGTACGAATCGTTGTTGGAAGAACTGTTGTTGTTGTTGGAGCCGTAAGAGTCGTTGTTGGAGTCCTCGTTGTAAGACATGGCGGGATGAGGATGATAGAGCGGGTGAGGTAAAGAGGTTTGGCGGTGGTGGTGGTGGTGGGCAGAAGAGCGATGCCAATCCGACGAATGTGTGTGCCCTTTTATACCCGAACAGGGGCACTCCATGACGCATCGCCCAATGGGGTAATTCCCGATTGGGCGGTGACGTCGCTCAGTCGGGAAGCGCAAGGAACGAGGGGACGATGGCCAGCCTGGGAATGCCTTATCTTCGGCAAAGGCCTAGATGCGTGGATTCGGTCAGCTCGACTATCGTCCGGTTCTCTTCCATTCAGGAGTATCGACGGAATTACACCTGCGGAGAGCTAATTAACGGACAAAATTTCACATACGAAGCAATGGGAATTACCCCTCGCTGGCTGCGGGAGCTATTAAAGCGGCCGGGGATCCCAGCAGTTTAATATTCAATCCTTGCTAATAATTGAGCCACGCACCGGGAGCTTAAACTTTGAAATTTAGGAGTGAGTGAGCCTTCTTCACATGCAATTTGCCCGCGGAAGTAAGCACACCGACCATATCCCTCCGTGCTCTGTGTCCTGGTTGCACCAAGCAAACGCTTGCCATCAGCAGTGTCGATACCAGCATTGGACGTGCCATCGAGCTTCAGAAGGAGTCAGAGACAGTCAGAGACGCGCGAGCGAGCTGTATGTCAAGATAGTGGCGTTAGGTCAGGTGTCAGGGCAGGATGTACTATTGCGAGGCAGTGGTGACTCTGAGATGCGCCGCAGCTGCGACGCTACGGGACAGGACAGCGAGCACGAAATATTTCGGCACACAGAAAGCGCCGATTCCGCGCGGCAGTGGTTCAGGCCGATTCCGCGCGGTCGTGGTTCACCGCCGGGCCCAACTTAGATCATGGGGCCAGCAATCCAGAGGCAGCGGCGGCAGAATTGGAGTAATGATGCCATAGAGGGGCGCGGTTCCCGCGATTAATTCGCGACGGACCCGAAGGCGCTGACCTGTGGGTGCTAAAACCGATTCTACGGCGTCGAATCGCCCAGTGGTTACGCAAATACGCAGATCGTCTCATGAAGCTAGTAGCGGTATCTGTGCGGAGAGGCCAGTGATTGGGCGAGTCGATAGTGCATTAGTCTAACTCGGCTGGAAGGAGAAGCACCCGATGGACAGGGAACCGGCCGGCGGATCATATCCGCGGCTTGTTCGGCTCCCAGTTGGGAGCGGCGCTAAAGGACCTCGGATACCCGCTCAATTATAATTAAGAAAACACTAGTTGTTCACTTTATTCAGCGATGTCGCAGTGGTGTCGGAGAGAGTAACACTTATTGGGCGCGGAGTCCACGATTACGCTACGGAGAGCTGGAGCGCCGAGCAGCGGATGAAACAGGAACTAGCGAAAGGCAGATGGGAGCGAACGACCGTGAGATGGTTAAAAGGAAGTCCCAATTCTCGTCTGCACAGCCCACGTCGAGCTGCAGCCCCTCCGCGAGGTGTTTCTACGAGCAATCTTGGACACAGTTGGCGGATTTGAGGGCAAATGGTCCCCAGACGGCGCTTACGAGTTCTTGAAATGGCTCTTGTCGATGCGTAAAGTCGTGATACCTCTTGTGGCTGATGTAATTATGCTGTACGACGCACATCCGCGATACGTAGCAGCGACATTGTACTTACCGCCTGCTTAACAATTTTATTGGCACCTGAAAACTCCGAAATCACATCTCCCCGTGGAATCCGTGAGACGGACATGCTCCGGTCACAGCGGTAAAATCGGTTGGTGTCCGTAGCATACATTTGACGTCGTGTATGTAGCACCGGGCCCCGCTATGTTCCTCAATGGGACCGCTGCGGTTAAAATAGTACTTCCTTCCTTCCTTCCTTCCAAGGCGCGAAAGACGCCGGATCACGGCCCTGATTCCGGCATCAGCGCGAGTCGCGACTTGGTCGCGACGACGAGCTCGCCATTGAGGATGGCAGTGAATGGGACGAAGGAACCAGCACGCTGGCGGTACCCGAGGTCCTGTAGCACATCGTTTGATGTGCCGACGCCCGCCAGAAGATGTCTGACTGAAGCTGTCCATCAGTTGTGGGCGCTTCCTTCCGAGTTAGACTAATGCACCCTCTCCTCGTGATTGGGCTAAGGGGCGATGGCTCGGAAGCCAGGGGAGACATCACACTTGATCGGTTCGACATGTCGCCGCATTATGCGCTACCGGCCCATAAAAGCGGACCGTCTATCAGGTGATGGGTCCCAGCAATTTCTGCCTCCACTTCGCATCGAGCGGCAGACATATGTATCTTGTACCTACTGCGGTCTCAGGGGTGGGCCGCATCGCCGCCACGCTAAGATAGCCAACAACCGTCAATTCGCAAAGCAGAGGGGAGAATTCTAGGTTGCAGAGAGCCCGTGCCAGAGGAGGTAACAAGTCCGCTTGATCAATCCGCCCACAGACTCGGAATTAAGACTCGGAGGGACTCCCTCTGCAGACTGCCGATTCCGTTAGAGATAAGGAAACAAATACTAGTAAGCGCGAGGTCCTCGCAGGATGAACGGAAGCCGCGCCAGAACATAAGGGAGCTGGAGGATGGATTCTCAAAGTGATTAGCGCTATGTCCAGGACGGTCTTGAAGCTTCAGTGGTGCGTGGAACTTGAAGGAAAGAGAGTTTGAAAGAAAACAGACCCATACAAGCGCGGTGATCGCGGATCAGAGTATATCTCCTTTCGTCTTGATGTGCCCACGGTTGAACAGGAACCGCGGTTTTTCAACTTCGCAATTTTTTTTTTCAATCTTGTAAGTTCTGAAGAAAATTCATAAGTAGAGTTGGAGATTTAGAGCCCTCATATCAACCAGAAAGGAAACTGTCGGAAAACTTGGTGGAATAATTTTGCTTCATATGGTGATACAATTATGTATGCTCGGAAGATATGTGGGGTTCGGTGAGCGAAGGTGTGCTAACGGACGTCGAGGTGGACTCCCATCCTCCTACTTAGTGCACTCATATGTGACTCTTGCCTCTGCATAGCAGCTCGATTCCGAGTGCCGAAAATTACTACCAGGCTCGGTCGGCGCTTGTCAAGTTCGATCTCATGTGTCTCACAGTTGAGCTCGTATCTCGCAGAAGTCTCAAGTCATAGCTATACTGCAAGAGAGGGATCCACATTTATTCACTTTATTTATAGGATATTTTCATTAGATAGATTTATGGTTCACAGGGACTCGACCGCGGTGTTGATCAAATCGACTGCTCCTGCGAAGCGGGGCTTGATGGTGCACTGGAAGGGAAGGGGATGACTACAACCGACGATCACTCATGAGCCAGGTTCAAGTAATATATATGAGTACATACCAAACGAAGGCCGAGGTGAATTCACCCTTGACCTGAATCGGCACACCGTTCTCGTCCAAAGCCGGGCTGATGTCAAAGACGGCTAGAACAGATACGAAAACAATCCAGATGGCTTCCAAGGCCATTCCTTCCGCGATGGGAGGTCAGTATCGGGATTTACGCTGCCATGATCAACTCACCTCTGCCTGGACAGATACGCCGTCCGTACCCAAAGTATTCCTCGGGGTAAGGCACTTCATTCCTTTTACCGTCGCGCCCTAAGAAACGCTCGGGGCGGAAAATATCGGTGTCTGGACCGTACGTCCTCTCATCGTGCAGCAATGCCCAAGAGTTCCCCATGACGATAGTGTCCTTTGGGATAAAGACCCCCTTGTACACATCGTCTGCTGTGCTGAAATGCGGCACGCCGAGCGGGACCACTGCACTGCAGCGGAAGACTTCGTTGACGATGGCGTCGATGTACGGGATGTCCCCGTAATCCGAGAAGTCGGGGATGTATTTGCGTCCAGTAACCGCATCAATTGCATCCTGCCCCTTCTTCTGGGCGTCTGGGTTCAAGAGCATGTACAGTACGAAGGCATTGAGTGCCGGAACCAGCTAAGGACCACGTGAGCACTTGCATCAGATATTTAGTGACCTATGGAACATACTGTGTCTGCAGCGCCTATATCCCATTTCAGTGATCTGAAGATTTTGTGGAAAAACATGGAAATTTACCAATGAATACCATGGCGAGGACATTCGCCAAGACCTGAATGTCCTCGGGATACTCTCCGGGCGCCGCGTGCACATTATTCTCTTCCAGGGCCTCCAGCGCGCGCGACGTGACGCATGGGGTGGCAATACCTTCGCTCTAAGTGCAGGATGTAAGCATCACACGGACGAATTATATATGCCAGGCCTCACCACTTGCTTTCGAACATACTCAAATGGCCCTCGAATCAGATCCTCAGAATTCTTGCTCCATTTCGCGGCAAGCCGTTGAAATTCTGCACCCGGAAACGAAGCGGGGATGTACTTGAGAATCGGAAAGGAATTCACTTGGTGGGGAATCCGTCAGCTATTCGAGGGCGATGAAGTTCGATCCGCACCCAGAAATGGCTCAACGGCCCTGCCAATCCCCACCACGACCTGCTCAGCTAGATCAACAAGGGAATCTCCCTCCGGTTTAATCTGGATGCCATAAGTTGCCGAAATAATCATGTCACCCGCAGCACTGGGATGTGAGAGGAGTAAGTTACGTGTGGATGGATTTAAATATACAAATCTTACTGGCGTAGATGCTTGCTGAATCTTCCTGGATCGTCTAAGAGTTTCTTCAAGAGACGTCGCGATGCCGCCAGTTCGTGGGGCCGGTGTGCTGTAGACTCCTTCTCAAATTCTTGATGGAAGACCTTCCGATGATCTGAACGGAAAACATCGTCAATAGATATACTCATGTCGCCAGTGTAACTCGAACCTCTCCACCGTTTTCCGTCCGGGAGCCAACCGAGGTCCCAGTTTGTGTGGCCAGCCCTTGAACGGAGATCGTTAGACTGGACACTTTGCACACAATATCCCGCTCACAGTTCGGCCATCGGAAACGAGGGTCTGAATAGTAACTCCGGTCAGAAGGTAGGCTAGATTACGGTGAGACATACGTACCTGGAAGAGTAAATGGCACCACGTGTTTCGAAAAGATCCTGGGTTGCCTCCACGGAGTTCAGTACAACGAGTCTCGTTCCGAATATCTTGACGGAAACGACATCAGAGTCTAGATTCAAGACATTCGTGAACACAGAGATAAATCCTGAGAGACGATAACCTACTGTATATCTGGCCCCACTCCTTGTACTTCTTCCAAGGGTTTTTTGAAGGAACGTCGAAGACATTGCCCACGAAAGGAAGCCCCGGCGGACCGGGCGGATACGGTGGATTGGTAGGAGTATTTCGACGCCGGAAGAGTAAGAAACACAAGAATATCGAGCCACATAGGGCTATGGCAGACGAGGGAAATTCCATCATTCTCGGAGAGATGGAGGGCGATTCTAGTTCAGATTATAAGGCAGATAAGAAAGCATATTAGGATGCGGCCAAGGGGGTTCGGAAAAAAACAAAGGCACGCCATCCGCACTAAACTGGAGAATTTCCTCTGTAGCTTCCAGCCCTGTATGAGTTAGCCCCAATGGACAAGCGAAGTGGTCGCCGAAAAGAACGGTCTTTGCATCCAACCAACGGCATCCCCACAATCCCTCTCAGTGATTCCCCAAGGCTCGAAACGACTGACGTTGTCCGGATAGATCACGGAAAGATCTGGTGAGCCTGGGTGGGGTAATGGTTGTGCGCTATCATCGCAGACAGCTTATCTATTAAGTACCTCAACCAAACCTCAGCTGAGTCAACTCCATTAAGAGTCAACTCTATAAAAATGCCGTAAGATGCGTTACCGAGGTTCAGTTGATCGGATCTATATGCTCGACATGCATTCCGTAAACGCCGGACTAGCACTAAAGAATCTGATATATAAGATCTGAGATCCTTCGCAGATGGCCGTTGATAATGGTCATGATACACTTCCTCGTGCCGCCAAGGCCGCCTGAATTCCCGCGAAATATCCATGGAATTGTGGCCGTTTCATGTCCGACTCCTATGGATCATCAGGACGGAAGGAACGCTTGGGACCATAACCAGAGTCCGAACGAGGCTTGTTACTATTTCCCCTGGACGAACTGTCGGAACTTGTCCCTGTGAAACCATGTTCTCAAGCTCGACCATCCTCGTGCAGAGTTTTATCGCCTTCGCGACAGCGGGCATTATTCTCAGGCGCCTCTTATATTCGGCTCGAATTGTTCCTTTGCCTCCTGGACCCAGGCCTCTTCCCCTCATCGGAAACATCTTGGATGTTCCTACACAGCAGCCTTGGAAGACCTACTCGAATTGGAGTCATCTGTATGGTGGGTACCCCATCCTCATATCTTCCCGACACCAACTGATAGTCAGTGAGCAGGTTCCGATGTGATTTCGTTGCGTCTTCCTGGACTCAACCTCGTCGTCCTCAACTCTGCCCAAGCGATCCAAGATTTGCTGGTCCAGAGATCTCTAATTTATTCCGACAGGCATGGGAAATAGCTCTCAATTCAAGGCTCCTACTAATGGTGACCCACAGACCCCGCTCTACTATGCTCAGTGACTTGTAAGAAGCCATAGTGATTGTTCTGGAGCACGTAAGAATTAATCTGACCCAGAATGGGTCTTTCATGGGTCTTTGGCTTTATGAATTATGGCGACCACTGGAATGGTGAGAGACCCATCCAGGCCGGGCACTACGCTAATTATGTTTCGTAGACTACCGGAAAATCTTCCATCGCGAGTACATCTCAGACGGGGTCGCCGATGCCAGATCTCACGAGTTGATGGCTGCGAGACGCTTGCTAAAGCGGCTCCTGTCGAGCAAGGTAAACTACGAGAAAGAGTTTCGTCTGTAAGTTTCGCCGTTCCTGATAGGATTCTGCTCATCCGTGGCAGTACGGCGGGCGATGTGATTTTGTCCGTCACGTATGGCATCTCACCCGCGTCGGAAAAAGACGAGTTCATCCAATTGGCCGAGAATACTGTCGGGGCTATTGCTGAAGTTGCGATGGGGGGATACATCGGTCAGTCTTCGTCTAACCTTGGTCCTCTCTACGTCTCATCAGGTGGAATAAGTCGATCTTTACCCAATCATGAGGAAGATTCCGGCCTGGATGCCTTTCACCACATTTAAGCGGAAGGCGGCCCAATGGAAGAAGCTTGGGGACCAGATGCGCATCGCTCCATTTAATCACGCAAAATCAGAAATGGTAATTATCACGGTCCATTTCTCTCCTCACATCTCACCCCATCGCGCAGGCGAAGGGTTCCCAGACATCGTCCATTGCGTCGCGCATCATGGCTTCCATGCACGAGTCAGCAACTGCTACTGAGGAAGAAGATGTTGTCAGAAGCGTGCTGGGGACGGCGTATATAGGTATGTCTGCCGTCCACTGCCGTCTCATCATTCTGCAAACTGTTCGTGAATTTAAATCCTAGCGGGATCTGACGCCGTGAGTCTTTCCGATTGGGGACATTCTTGTGTTACTGACCCGATCTCAAATAGACGGTCGGCGCTCTCTGTTCCTTCGTTCTCGCAATGGCCCTCTATCCGGATGTACAGAAAACCGCGCAGCATGTCCTTGACACTCATCTCGGCGGTAGACTCCCTGATTTTAATGACTATGGCAAGATACCGTACATCGAGGCGCTGATCAACGAAGTTCTTCGCTGGAACCCGGTCGCACCCATGGGTATTTTCCACGCAACCAGCCAAGAGGATCAATACCAGGGATATGTGATTCCGAAGGGCTCCGTCGTGATTCCAAACGTCTGGGCCGTCCTGCACAATCCGGAAGTCTATGGCGAACATCCTGAACACTTTATTCCGGAAAGATTCTTGACGCCTGATGGGATCCTCAATGCAGCAGTGCCAGACACGGACGCCGCATTCGGTTTTGGTAGGCGAATTTGTCCTGGCCGAAGTATGTGTGTACCCCTCTCGCGAATATCGAAACTGAGGTGCTGCAGTTATGGCGCGCAACACTATCTGGATTACAATCACCTCAGTTCTGGCTGCATTCGACATTGGTGATCCCGTGGATAAATCGGGGAAGCCCCTCACTTCAGATGATCCCCTCGAATACAGCACCTCGATATCAAGGTTTGTGGCTGCAGCAATAATTGGCATTGTATTGACTCGCGATCGATAGCCATCCGCCGGTTTTCAATTGCTCCTTCAACCTTCGTTGTGGGGTTCAAGAGAATGTGATTATCAGTGCGACGGATTAAGGCTTGGCCATTAATATTCCCTCAGAAAAGCGTCATAAGTTAGTAGATTGTTTACAGTATCCGATGATCGTGCGATTTTTGAATTCAACTTTTTAAAATTACCCTCGGAGTCGGGTATCACCGACGGCTCCGATGCGAAGTGGCGCGGAGCGCCCCGCGTTCCTGTGTATTCTAATCTTGTGAGCTTGTTGCGAACCTCCCGGGCGCTGTAGAATCACGGAGAATTCATCAAGAGCGGATTCTATCAAACAATATTAATCAACACGGCGTTGTGTACTTATTAATATTCTGGCGGTGGAGCAGACGGACAAAGGGACAAAAGCTATATCCCGAGAATCTCGGCATATATCGGGATCTAGCTTGCTGACAGAGCGCCGGCTTGCCGATCTTTGCCGAAACCTATGCGGAGGTGAAGAAACGCCGTTTCGGGTCATCTTTTGGTCGCCGTCGATGTCTATCGACTGCTATCGACGTCTATCTCCCTCATTATTTCTCCAAATAGTTCGCATGTCACGAATCACACCCTTGCCAAAGCTTTGGACCTACACTAGCACTGCAGCCTTTGCTATCCCTCCACCCAGAATCTCGAGATGCGAGACGACGCCGCGAAAACAGAAACACCAGAGGAAACCCCTCTTCCAGTGCTGGAATATCCACCTATCAGTCTTCCCGCGCTGTTTCGGTACGTCGTATACAGCTGTCCTGAGCCTCCAGCTGAGATTATTCCTGAGATATGCCACATCAACCGAACTCTTGATCAATCTCGTTGGAATAGCGTTTGCAGTCGGGGCGGGTGCTGCGCAGGTAACTGGTCGAACAAGTGTCTTGCCACACGACTCTCTCATCATTTGCCTAGCTCCTCATGGTGATATTCTTTGGCAATCTGACGTTGGATTTCGAACAATTCGGCGCAGCGGTGAAGGATGGCTCCAATATCTCATCTGCCGCGGCGGCCTTTAGATCTGCTGCAAGTAAAGACGCGTCGTACATTGCCTATACTGGTACGCCCTTATGTACGCTCACTTCTCCACTCGCTCATCCACCAATTTTCTGTCAGGTGTGGGTGTCCTGATCTGCACGTAAGTAGTATATGTACTCACTCTTATCCGCGGGTCTCACAAAATCACAGCTATGTATATATGCTCGCCTTTGTATATACTGGTGAAGTCATTTCGAGGCGCATCAGGGAGAAGTATCTTGCGTCGACACTCCGTCAGGTAAATAAACTCAGCACCAAAATGTTGTCAGGGGAGCTAATCGTGTCTGCCTAGGATATCGCGTACTTCGATTCCATCGGGGCAGGAGAGATCATTTCCCGAATTCAGACGGACTCACGTATGGACTCGCCACAACCGCAGATACCGCGCGACTCATGTGACATTGCAGACTTGATCCAGGATGGGATCTCCGAGAAAATTGGCCATCTCATAGCCTTCACCGCGTCGTTCATGACTGGTTTCATTATTGCATTTGTAAAATGTTGGCAGTTGGCCCTTGCGCTGTCGAGCATCCTTCCTTTCATTTCCATTTCTGCTGGCCTCATGAACAAATTCCTCGCAAAATACACAAAGTAAGTGATCGTTTTTCTCTAATACAGTCCGTTAATCTCGAGCGCAGCGAAGTATCTCAGCATACCGCAGATGCTGGAACGATTGCCGAAGAAGGTATGTCAGTTCTACATTCGAAGTTCAACACAAATTCACGCTTTTGGAAACATAGTCATATCAACTATTCGGACCGCCCATGCGTTCGGCACGCAGAACATAATGGCTGAAATATATGGGGCGTTTACCCTAAAATCGGTACGCAATACGCAAGAAGATAATGTCATGTTGCTTAATCCGCTGTCAGATCCGTGCCAACACCAAGGCAGCATTAGCTTCCGGAGTATGGTTTGCTTAGTCCGCGTCCCGGGCATGCACTGACTATGACACGTACTAGATAAGTGCCGGCATTATATTCTTCACGCTTTATAGCAGCTATGGGCTCGGTAGGTAATCGTTCACATGTCGCGAATCCTGCCTTCTCACTCGTCGGCCTAGCCTTTTACTTCGGGGGCACTTTGATCCTCGGTAATCATGGTACGTCGCTCGAACTGGACCTGTCAAAAACACTGAAGGCATCCTATCCTAGCCAACGTGAGCGACGTTGTAACATGTCTGTTCGGGGTGGTTATGGGCACTCTGTCGATGACATCTCTCCCTCCAAATATGCAAGGCAAGCGTCCCTTCTCCATTGTCGTTCGCAGTCATGCTCACCCTTATTTAAGCATTGGCGAATGCCTGCGGCTCCGCCGCCAAGATCTTCGCAACAATTGACCGCGTCCCATCCATCGACAGCGGCTCTTCCGATGGGCTCAAGCCAGATTCTGTCAAAGGCGATATCCACTTGAATGCGGTGCAATTCAGCTATCCGTCTCGGCCTGATATCCCGATTCTCAAAGATACCAGTCTACATTGCCCTGCCGGGAAAACAACGGCCCTTGTTGGCATGTCTGGATCGGGCAAGAGTACCGTTGTTGCTCTCGTGGAACGTTTCTATGACCCGTTGGGCGGAACGGTAGAGCTCGATGGCATCGATTTGAAGAGCCTCAATGTCCGCTGGTTGCGCTCGCAGATCGGGCTCGTGTCCCAGGAGCCGGTCCTTTTTGCCACCACCATCAGGGAGAATGTCGCGCATGGGCTCATCAACACGCCATATGAGCATGCCCCACCGGAGAAGAAATTCCAGTTGATTCAGCAGGCGTGCGTCGACTCAAACGCTGCGTCCTTCATCGAGAGCCTTCCAAATGGGTATGAAACCATGGTCGGCGAGCGTGGATTCCTGCTTTCTGGGTTTGTTGTCATTCTGACTTTTTTCTTCCTCCTCACAACGCATTTTCAGTGGCCAAAAACGTGGGTGATTTGGGGCTTCCCGCCTATGGGACTAAATATACTCATTTAGAACGCATCGCTATCGCTCGGGCCATTGTATCCAATCCCGCTGTTCTGCTTCTGGATGAGGCGACAAGGTATTCCCTTTTGATTCATGTCGACCGCATTAATTCACCGTTTTTTTTCTTCCAGCGCCCTAGATACTCAGTCCGAGGGAGTCGTGCAAGACGCGTTAGATAAGGCTGCTTCCGGTGTGCATCCATGCTCCCGCTGACCGCAAATCCTCATCATATTTATCAGGACGAACGACCATCGTGATCGCCCACAGATTGGTGAGTACATTCATCCCAATTTGGCCAGTGACTATAGGCCCATTTTCAGAGTACCGTGAAGACCGCGGACGTTATCTACGTGATGGCGAATGGGCAGCCTTTGGAACGAGGGACACACTCGGAGCTCATGAGCCTCGGTGGGGTGTACTCAGAACTCGTCAACGCGCAACAAGTCCGTGAGGAGGATCACAGTGTCGGGCACTCTGCGTCGAAGAACACCTCAGTCGACAAGGGAGCAAGCTTTCCGCAGGAAAAACGACCGGTGCAAGAGAGTCCCATTCTTCCGGCCGGTAAACAGCCAGACAAGCCTCGCAGGCAATACCCGGTCGGGACCATTCTCCGGCGCTTCTTAGAGGTCAACTCAGACCAGCGGCTTGAGTATGTGCTTGCGTTTGGGACTGCGACGCGTGCGTGCTGCATTTCATGTTTTCATGTCGATTGGAATGATGGACGGCAATGCGTAGTTTGTGGCCTTGTGCAGCCCGCGCTCGGTGTCATCTTCGGTATGTATACTCGTAAATTTGTGCCTCAGACAACCCGAGTTGACCTCGCTCTAGCAAAGGCTCTTGTGGCGTACAGCGGAGGAAATATTCGACGTGATTCAAGCCGTGACGCTCTGTGGTATGTGGTCCGATGCCATTGGGATACGTCGCTGACGCGAACCGCTCCAGGTTTTTCATCATCTCGATCATCTCTGGTGGCCTTCAGCTGGTACAGACGAAGTATCTAATGGAAACGTCGGCCGTTCTAAGTGAGAGGCTCCGTCTACTGAGCTTTAAAGCCATTCTCCGTCAAGACAGTACGTGCTCCGTTGTGGCCTAGTGATCATCGACCTATCAACTTCTTATTACAGTTCAATTCTTCGACAAGGAAGAGAATAATGTGGGCTACCTCCCTCCATCATTGAAGATCGAGCTGATACTCAGATAGCCCGGCGCTCTAACCTCGGGACTTAGCGAAAATCCACAGAAAATATTAGGTCTTGCCGGTATGTGCGGTCTCGCTCTATGACATTTCTTATATCCATGCCGCCCATCATTAGGGATGACTATTGGGACGTCAGTGCCGCGTCAATCGTGGGCTAAATATCCACTGACTTTTGCTCAAGAATTGCTCAAGCATTTGCAACCTTGGTCGGCGGTTTGATTCTTGGGTGGATTTTCGGTGCGTCCTGGTTCCTTTCATTTCAGAAATGGAGCTGTATCACGGTTCCCAGCATGGAAAATTGGCCTCGTTTCATTGGGTACCACTTAATCCGTCACAATTTTCGTGCCCTGAATGTTTTCTATCTAGCCTGTACCCCTATTTTGGTCCTGGGAGGGTTTGTCCGCTTCCGTGTCCTGGTTCTCAGATCGCAGGAAAATCTCAAGGCCCACGCATCCTCCGCTCAGCTTGCCTGCGAAGCTGCTGCTTCGATCCGCACCGTCGCCGCTCTCACTCGCGAACAAGACTGTGTGGACATCTACAGCCGCAGCCTGGAGGAACCCCTCCGTGCGTCGAATCGCTCCTCCATTTGGAGCAGCGCAATCTTTGCCGGGTGTCAAGCTTGTGTTCTCTGGATCACTGCCTTAGTGTTCTGGTACGGAGCAGGTCAGTCTCTTCCCATCGGACACTCTGTTCTACATCTGACTTTCGTGTCTGGTCAGTTCGAGTGTCGCACCAAGAGTATACGGTCTTTGAATTCTTTGTGGGCTTAATGGTGGGCTCGCGCAATATATTTCACCAACAGCCGCTCATACTAATATGCAGTGTTCCACGTTTGCCGCCATCACTGCCGGAACTGTATTGCAAAACGCCCCCGATTTATCGGAAGCCAAGATTGCAGCAGAAAATATTCTGACCCTCGTAGGCTACTTTCGACTTTTGATTGTGGTATTTTTACTGAATCACACTTCTCAGGCCGATTCGATGCCCCAAATTGATGCTGACAGCAAGAGCGGGCGTATGACGGAAGCCGCTACTCTTACCGGCCGACTATCATTCAACAATGTACATTTCCGCTATCCGACGCGTCCAACCGTGCCCATCCTACGTGGACTCAGCATTGAGGCGCAACCCGGCCAGTTCATCGCGTTAGGTGAAGATTTCTGTCTTTTCGTTAGTTTTGTGATTTACAACGCCGCAGTGGGCCATTCTGGATGTGGAAAGAGTACAGTTGTCCAGCTCATCGAGAGATACTATAATTCGCTTGATGGCCTGATCACGGTCAGCTTCCATCCTTACGCTCAATTTTAGTATTAACACAATGCACAGCTTGACGGACAAGATATTTCACAGCTCAATGTTCAAGACTATAGGAAACACATCTCGCTAGTATCTCAAGAACCCACCTTGTATTCCGGAACCATCCGCTTCAATATATTGATGGGAAGCGTGAAGCCCAAGGACGAGGTGACTCAGGAAGAAATCGAGGCGTCAGTCATTGATTCGCTACCTGAGACCCATGTCGATGCCAATTTTCTGTAGGGCCTGTCGCAACGCCAACATTCTCAATTTCATCCGCGAGCTACCTGACGGATTCGAGACACAAGTGGGCGGCAAAGGCTCTCAGCTTTCCGGCGGTCAAAAACGTATGAAGCTACCATTCATCCTGCTGCAATCTAATGATATGGTATGATGCAGAGCGTATCGCCATTGCCCGAGCTCTCCTACGGAATCCTAAAGTCCTCCTACTGGATGAGGCCACAAGTGCCCTTGACTCGAAGTCAGAAGAGGTGAGTCATGTCCCCTGCCTCATCGAATGTCTAACTGACTTTCTGAAGGTTGTGCAAGCCGCTCTTGACCAGGCGGCTCAGGGTCGAACCACTATCGCCATAGCTCATAGGCTATCTACAATTCAGAATGCCGATAAAATGTGAGTGCGAGATTAATCTCTCGGCACCTTTCTGAACCAATTGTCAGCTACTTCATGCGAGACGGGAGAGTCAGTGAAGCAGGCACGCACAACGAGTTGCTGGGACTGCGGGGTGATTACTATGGTTTTGTTCAGCTGCAGGCATTGAACCTGTAAAGCATGCCCAATGTCAAAGTGAACTTGGGCGGTCGACCACAGTATACACATCCTGAAATTTTTGTAGCAGTGTTCCCAATGGTCCTCGATGACAGTGTTTATTGCTCCCCGTTCGCTGTGAACTCTTCCATACCCGGCCCTGTAGTACCGACTAGTCTCGTCGGAAAAGATGATTATCTTCACCGAGACCGCGCCACCAGATAGTGTTTAACCATTGGTACTAGCTTGGCTGCTTATTTAAAATTAAAAGATGGTTGATTTTAGCGAGACCACCGACGGCCTTGTTTCAAGTTACTAACTGGGGATGCTATCCAGGAGATATTCGTGGCATGCTTCCCACGCAACGCGGGGGGGACAAGCAGACAAGCTCGTATACCCATGCGCCCAAGCTTAGGCCGAAAGACCCAGACATGGCGTCTTTTGTTGGCCCGCACCGCTTTTGTCAAAATGCCGAATCATCGGTCCCTGCCGTACGTCTTCAACTTAATCGAGATCTGAGCGGGGTCCACCGGAGTCGCCACGACGCACTGATACCGATCCAAAACAGCCGATGAATAGACTGAATATGAGGGTTTGATACGGGTCCGGCTTGTCGAGAGATTGAGAGCTAGTGACGATCTAGAGGTCCATCTTGATTATACGGAACTATCGACAACACAGACGTTCCTGCTTTATTACCTCCACCCACTGCCACAGATACACCTCGAAACTAGAACCGACATGCCCTTTGTCCAGTCCAACGTTGTTGCACTTGCTTCTGTCCTCGCGCTGCTCACATCTGCTTTTATCTTTTATCATACCAAACAACGCGCGAAACTCCCCCCCGGTCCTCCAGGACTCCCGTGGCTCGGGAATCTTTTCGATATCCCATCGGACAGGGAATGGATCAAGTACAAGGAATGGAGTAAACAGTATAGTAGGCTGCGCATGTCGGTTGATTAGGCCAATATTGACTGAAAACACTTCAAGATTCAGATGTGATTCTGCTGCGGGCTTTTGGGACACGCCTCGTAGTCCTCAACTCATTGGAAGCGGCGCAAGAGCTCTTCTTCAAGCGCGGGTCTATATACTCGTCGAGGTCTGAAATCTTTCATCCTTACTGTTGCCGCCACTGAAATAGCATGCGTTAATAGACCTCGTATTCCCATGGAGGAGCTGTTAGTCCGGTATTCTTGCCGTTTAACGTTGCTCACCGTTCCACCAGCACCGGTCACATGGACTGGGACTTTGGGTTGTTTCCTGATGGGCAAGACTGGAAAGGTTCGCTCGTCGCAAACTTCACTTCCGGAGACTTAGACATATACCACCAGATCATCGCAAGGTTTTCCGCCAAGAGTTTGAAACAAAGTCAAGCCTTCATCGCCCTCACGAGTTGGCGGCCTCGAGGCGCCTCCTCAAGAATTTGATGGATTCTGGATCGCTTAAATATGCTGAACATCTTCGCCAGTGAGTGATTACGATGGCAGGCTATCCATTCATTCTTTTAAAACCATTACAGTGCCGCCGGAGATACCATCCTTTCAACCGCGTACGGTATACGGATACAACCTGAAAATGACCCGTTTGTCGCAACCGCAGAAAGGGTGGGGTACTCTCTTGCCAAGGCCTCGGAACCCGGAGCCTTCCTTGGTAAGTGTTTTCCCGAATTTGATCAGGGCTGTACGGATTGGTATTCCTTTAGTCAATTCGTTTCCGATCCTTCAAAAGGTCCCGGCGTGGATGCCAGGTGCCGGGTTTCAACGGCTCGCCGCGAAGTGGCGTAGGGACGCGGTTGATCTGGTCGAAGTCCCGTTCAAAATCATCAAGGCGCAAATGGTGTGTAACATGTAATTCGATCATTCTCGACTAAGAAAATAATTAGAAGGATGGTTCTGCCCCTTCCTCTGTCGGATCGAGGGCCCTGGCCTTGCTCGAAGAGCGTCCGACGGAATCCTATACTCATGACATGCAAGTCTTAAAGAATGTCCTCGCAATCATCTATGTTGGTGAGTGATTCAATTTATCACTGGGGGAATCCTGGTTGAAACCCGATGGTTCTTAGGCGGTACAGATACGGTATGTTTCCTCTATATCCCAGGATGTACAGCTGCTCAACTAGAATTCAGACGATCTCAGCTATGCTGTCCTTCATCCTTGCGATGGTTCAGAATCCCGAAATCCAACGCAAGGCCCAAGAAGCCATCGATCTTGTTACTGAAGGGAAGCGTATCCCTGATTTTTCGGACTTGGGCTCCCTGCCTTACATAGATGCAATTCTAAATGAAGTACTCCGGTGGAACCCAGTCGTCCCGTTGGGCGTCCCACACTATACAACTGCGGACGATATGTACAAGGGATATTTGATCCCGAAGCACACCATCATAATGGGCAACTCGTGGGGCCTCTTACACAGCGAACACTACGGGCCAGAGACCGACAAATTCCGCCCAGAGAGATTTTTAGACTCCGAGGGTAAACGCAACCCTGCCATTCCAGACCCCGACGCCGCCTTTGGGTATGGAAGACGCATTTGCCCCGGTCGAGGTAAAGGATTTACAACGCCTTCGGACCGAGCTGATGTCTCTCTCAAACAGTCATGGCGCGGGAGAATATGTGGATCATGATGGCCTCTATTTTGTCGGCTTTCAACATCACGAAAGCCGTTGACGAGTATGGCTCAGTAATTGAGCCTTCCGGCGAATACTCCTCGTCGTTGGTCTGGTGAGTCTCTTCTCGATAGTCTGGAAATCTTTGATCTTAACTCCCTTTCACAGCAATCCGCTGCCATTCAAGTGCAACATCAAGTTGAGGTCTGACTCAACTAAAGAGCTGATCCTCGATTCACTCGAAACCGATTAGTAATGGCCGACTGGGAATTAAATTAGCGTTATTGTACAAATTATGTTGGGCCTCAGCCTGTAAAAATGGAGCCGAAAAGAAATGGTACAGCAACTATATAGTGACTCGGACAGAAGAAAGGGCCGAGGGACCAAGTACACGCCTCGTGGTTCACTCCATCAACGTAGAACTCTTCACGCGCCATCTCATCAGCATGCGGGGCGGGAAAGGCGGACCGCGCAACATGCGCGGGATGGTGAGGTCGCCTCGGTCCGTGCGTAGGCGTGACACGGCGAGCGACGCAAGTTGCTCGGGAATTCCTCTCATTTCCCCGCCGCTTTCGCCACCCTTCCTTCGAACGTGCGCTGGAACAGCGCGGCTTCTCGGCAGCGTGTGCGCCAGCAGTTTTGTGCGCGCCCACGACTAGCGTTCATCTCAAAAGTATAAAAAAAACAGGGAAGGACGCGCCCTGGTACAGCAGCAGAAGCGCGGCGTGCTGCGTCGGCAGTCGCGGGTGCCCGTGATCTCGAAGGACAGCGCGAGCGAGGAGAGCGCACCATCAGAGGTCCGCCGCGCGCCCTCCGCGGCGCTTCTGCCTCTCGGCACCCTCCTCGCTGCTCTCGAACCCTATGCGAGTCTTGTTCAACGCGCGAGGAGCGCTGCGCTCTTGCGGGCCACCGCGCGAGCATATGCTGGCACGAGCGGCGTCGGGGCACGCGTGCGACCAGCCAGCAGGCGGTGCGAGGTCTTCACGTCGGCGTGGGCAGCCCAGGGAGAGGCGCCGCATGCGCGGATGAGGATGAGGAAGAGCGTACGTGTCGAGCTTGTTAGTGCGTCGTCAACATGCGGTCCCATTCGGCGTCTCCGGGGCGGGTAGTGGGTTGCGCGGTGCACGGTCAAGTGAGCTCCGAGTTTTTCAGTTAGTATCAGAAGAAATCCACAATAATGAGAGGAAATTGACCTTGTACTGCTGTAGACGCAGCCCGGGGTGCTTTACACACCGCGATGAGCCGGATATACTAGGGCGTACTTCGAAGGGGCCCCCCTGCTCAGCACGTTAGTAGAGGGCAAAGAGGGCTAAGCTCTCAGCATTGTCGTGGCCCTCGCATATCACGTGGTGAGGCGACGTTGTGAGTCTACGGAGTTCTTGGATAAGAAGTCGTAGAACACGGTGATCTAAGTCGGTGGGAGTTTTACTTTGACTGAGAACTTGAGTCGGTAAAGCTCCGTCGTCGACGAGAATGCCTACTATAGGTAAGCTACTGACTATTTATACTAACTAGCTCACTACGGAATACTACGGCCTATGGCGAATAACTACGGGATACCTGCGGCAGCGCTGTGCCGCTGCCGCAACTACTGTGCAACCGCGCCGCAAGCCTACGGCACGCTGCGCTAAATTGGGCTCCGGCGCCGAGAGCCGCCGTGAACCCTTACAGACTTTCTGGATGGTGAAACCTCAAATCAGCTAGAAATAAAGAGAACACGTACCATGAGTCATCTTTGCTTGTGTCATTGTCATCTCACATCAGCGCTTTCATGAGCCTCCACGTCCATGCCCGTGCTCCATCACGCTCAAGAACTTGCAGGATCGTTCAGTCATCCACTTCCCGAGGCGTCGCTGGGGCAGCTGCCAGTGAGGCGCACGGTCAACGCGCGGTGCAGAGTCGGACAGACAAAAAGGGAGGGCGCGGCGTAGAATTCGAAATGAGGGGTGCGCCCCGTTCACTGCGTTAGGCAAGAGAAGACTTACGGTTGGGCAGTGGAAGACAAACAAAGGTCGAATCTGAGGGCTTTGAGCCTTTGAGAGAAGAAAACTTGCATTGTGACTGGGCACTGCGACTATGCACTAAAAACTCTCGAGACTTCCGTCAAAGGAGTCCTAAGCACCCGCATTCCGACTTGGAAAAAGCAATAAAATGAGCGTTCTATCACGTGAAGTTGAATTTCGACGTCACGTGGACTGTGGTTGAAGTATGTACAACATTTTGACCGGTCGCGACGTCCGTATCCTGATCCAGGTACCGCCGCTGTGATTCTTGGAATTAATTGGACGGACAGCTCAGTGCCTCCCGGAATGTCCTCTCCGGTAACTCATCGCGTTGTGGATTCAGCAGGAAAGCCTGACTCGAGCCTCACTTTGCGGGCTGTCTGCGAGCTGAATTCCAGGCTGGAAGCGCAGAATTCTTCCCGGATTCTATATCGAATGAGTCCCCCGATTCTATGTGTGCTGGTAGTGATGCATGGACCTCTCTTAATAAAGAGAGTGGAAGGTGAGAATCAAATTCTCCCGGGGAGCGGGAGGGGATATGGGTTTCCCAGGATTGCGGTTCAACGCGTCTCTCCAAATCATCCTTCAGACAGCAGAGATAGGTACGCAGGCCAACTCGGGCCGATCGGGATTCGGCGCTCAGGCGCGCAACACGTGCGCTATGGCCGAACAAACACTGAAAAAAGGGGCTGTCGGTACTCTCCCCAGGCCTCGGGATGTATTTAAGGGCTGACAAGATGTGAGAGTCTTTAGTCGATGGAATTCAGAGCGGAGCGGAAACGACATGGATTCTCGGGTGATATCTACAGTTACATTACGGAGAGCTTTTAATACTGCATGGATCCTGCGGATAGGATAACTTTGCGGTTCTTCTGAACCTTCAATCCTTCAGATCCAAAGTACCTGCCGCTCTCGAAAATCCAACTATCATTTGCGCGCGGCCAGTTCGCAATTCCCTCCACGTACTCCCGTGCCTGTGCATCAATATCCCCGCCGAAGGAGGGAACCATCTTGTACAAGTCGATGAATTCCGATGCAAGTGACTCGCGTCGAGCTGCAACCCATTCCATGGCGCCGCTGAGGTCTGTTTCTTCTTCGTGCATTATAATTGTAACGATGTTATGCTGCGCATGTCTCGTCAGAGAGCGCATACAATAGGGATGAAGCATACCGTATAATCGCCGGCGGCAAGTTCCTTCTTGTACGAACATATATCCTGGGCCACCGGGGTTAGTGTCCAATTGGTGTCAACATCAGGCAACTTACATTATCGAGCAGTACGATATCAACGGCGATTCGGCGCAGCTGATCGACGATTGGGTGATTATAGACCTCGTCAACGAGATCCATCCCGAGCTCTTGCATCGGATACGAAGGATGGAGGCCAATGGTGCGCCTTCGCAGCCTTATGTACTCCTCCGTACCACGAATCAAATTGTTTTCCCTGTCGCTAGCTTGGTCCACGACGGAATAAATGTAGTCTTCGAACGTCTGGAGGAAATGACGTTGTGCTAGTGGTGTCGCAGTTTGGATACCTAAGGCCCAGAACCTATAGTCAAAAATTGAATAGTGTGCGTGTTTGGATTACGGACATGACTTACTGTCTGGCGACTTCGCCCACAACTGTTTCACCTTGGGGTCTCGGTTTGCCGGGGTTCCTAAGGGCATCCATGACAATATCCGCATACTTGCGCACCTCGTGGGCGCTCAATACATCGGTGTACTCGTCGAAAGTGAAGAACAGCATCATCAAGTCGCAGCCAGTTCGGAGACGCTCTTTGCTCAGTGCAGGGTATGCGAGGGATGCAAGACGACCTACTCAAACGAAGGGTCAAAAGGAATGAATTATGATGCAGGGTTCACTGACAGAAATCGCATTTTTCGAAAGCTTTCTGTGCCTTGGGAGTGAAGGCATTGAAAGTCCTGAACCATGCTTCGGATTCAACCTTGACAATCTCGAAATAGGGATTGATTCGCCGTTGCCATGGCCAGGTGGCCATTGTATTAGGAAGGACGAATTCTATGGAAGTTGGCTCGGGCATGAGGACAAGAAGTGGGGGTGGGTGAAATGGGACAGATTTCTTCCTAGATATAATTTTCAGGTGTTTGGTTGAATCGTAGAAATACAACATTTTCTGCGCCAAATGCCCCCCCCCCCTCTCCACCAGCGCTGAATGGGTATGGTATGAGAAAAGGGTGATACCTTCAGACGGAATCGGAGATTGAGTGCAGGTAGGTTTCAATGGTCATAAAAATCCCAATCGGTGGGTGTGGTTAGATTTACGTATGATGCGATGGCATGGGTCGTCTGTGTATCCTTATCAAATTGGTTCCGTCTGTTGCCGTATAGACTGCGCTTGTTGCTTCCTTTTAGTCCGAAAATCCCGGCGCGGGTCCGTTTCTCATGTTGTACAGTCTGCCAAGATAATGGAGTTTGCCGTGGGTCGCTCCAAATATATCAGGTTTCTTCTTCGCACTCTCTCTAAAAAGAAAATTGGTCTCACTAGGGGACTAGAGCCGCTCGGAAAATTGCCCTAGATTATGCTCGTCCTCCTCTTAACAGTCTGACTAAATTCGTAGGGCCAGCGGCCGAGACGACCAAATCATTAAGCCTTATCGCTGCCAGCGATGATTCTAACCAGAGGGCGCCCGGCAATACCAAAAAGTTACCGTAAGTAACTCCAGTAGATATGTATCATATCACCCAGGCTAGATCCGAGCGACCCTTCTCGGTGTAGGTAACCTTTTTAAACATGCTGAGAGGTCCCTCCGGTCAGAGTGTTCAATCAATTGACAACGAGTCGTCATTTGATTCTGACTATTCACCGATTCGGTGGACCTACATCCGTAGTAGGGTGTGTAACACTAAAGTGCGGAGCTGACCTGAAACCCGGTACGCCCGCCTTAGGCTGAATTCGACATTTAGACTGCCTGCCTTATCAGTATCGATAACATTCTGAGGAGGGAATGTTCCGTCAATTGAATATTCCGGCAGTGTCGTGGCTGATCGGGGGAAAGATACCAAAAATCGCACGTTGCATGGCTGTACGTTACGTACCAACTAATCAGAAGATGACCCACAGTTGATTTGTATCGGGTGCTTAGCTGAATCCGGGCGAGCCTGGCGGGAAAATCGCCATCTTGAACATTCTGATGCGCCAAGCGCTAGTCTGCAACATGTGATAGACTAAGGTTTTTGTGGAGTGTCCCTTTAATTCAGTTTTCGGTGAGGACGGGAACTCGGGAATTCCGGAAGTCCCGATCAACCTAAGTTCCTAGAGTTAATGTGTATGGCCTTCAACCGACTCCGCCATATCTCATGTGGTCGATCGAGGGGGATTAGTAAAGTCAAAGTCGCCGCCCAGCCGAGATGTTCAACTATAAGCGATCATTTTTCCAAAAAGAAATGTGAAAAAGGTGTGATTACAGAACTTAGGGCCCGTTGTTTTCTATTTTGGGACATTTTGCGGAGAACCGCCGCCTCAGGGTCAATTCAAGTCAGAAACCCTCGAAACATAGACGGTTCAAATCGCGCTTGAAATGCGCAGAGCATTGTCTCCTCAGATCTCCGAGATTGCATCAGAGTGGAACTTTCGATGATTTCACGGCACTTCTACGCAGAACCACTGTAACTTTGGAAGGAATGTTCCAATTGCCTTCAATTTCGGATATGGCATGGGTAAATATGATATCTAGTTAACGGTTCACTTTATATGGTTCGATGGGATCTATTCGTCATTCAGAATGCCACTCTTCGAGGGGTGTAAATCTTGGGTGGGCGGTATTGAGCAATACACTCATTACAATGAGTCCGCTGACTATCATATGACGCCATGCGCTGGGTAATCCCCCAAAACGCTCTGAAACAAAAGTCTGGGTCATTTGGCACACAATTGCCAAAGTTACGGCGGTTCTGCGCACCAGTGTTGTGAAATCGGCGAAATATCGACCCCGACTCAATTTGAGAAATATAAGGAGACCGTGCTCTGCGCATTTCAAGCGCGATTCGAACGGTCCATGTTTCGGGGGTTTCTGGCCCGAATTGAGCCCGGGGCAGAGGTTCTCCGAAAAATGTCCCCAAACAGAGCTAAGTTCCGCAAATAGCTGTAATATCTAGGCCCGCTAGCGGTCATTGCAAATACTGTTTATTGCAGTACTGGTTTAACTCAACAGCCATTGCCCCTTCCAGAGACCCATGATGACGCTGACCCGAAAGTTATTGCACCCCGCCTCGACCGTGGCACCAAATTGGTGATCAGTGTATTCCGGGAGAGTGCATGCAAACCACGCGAGGGTCCAAAGGTATCCCAGGAGTCGCGTGCGGCTCGTTGGATGAATCGGCGCGACCTGCATGCACCACTCTTCCAACCCAATTCCCGCTGCCTGCCAGACGTAGAATGCTAAATCCGCCCAATGGTGTTTGAGAGTGCCGTGGAATCCGAACGAGTGGATGAGACCGGATGTGTAAAACCCTGCAAAACGGGCCACATTATTAGCCAATACAGTTCCCGGCTTCAGTCGCAAAATATCGTGGGCAACAAAGCTTCCATGTGCTGAGACGACCTACAATAATATCAGCGATCGGTACATTTTCCATCATATAACTGACACGGCGGAGGAGCTGGTGCCAGGCGCGTCTAGTACATGTATGAGTATAAGCCAATGCAATGGCAGGGAAATTAAGGCGCTGACCCCCAGAAGCTGCGTATTGTGTACGCATTGGACCACGAACCATGGATGCTGTTTGTCCAGTCGCTGGGCTCGGAAGCACTCAAGGCAACGGCCAGGATGCTGATGGCCAGATACCCCAGTCCTGTGAACCCCCACGCGGCCACCAGCGCCATGAGAGAATGGATGCTGCGGAACAAGCGTCGGTAGCTCTCGGCATAGGATGGCTCGTCGCGAAGAGGTGCGGTCAGCACCATGCCGCCGTGAGCAACGTCCATGATGAGGTAAACTCGGGCGAATTCGACCGCTTGGTGCACAATAAATTTTGTTCGCGAAACTGGAGGTCCCACTCGGATGGGGCGGGGATGTGTTTTGGACCCCGTTTGAGTCCAACCAATCCTCCTGAGCGAGATGATCAGACTCAACGCCCATCTGAATCGCTGACCCAAAGGAAGGTTGTAGGGTAAAATCTCTTGTCCTGGAGCACAAAGTGTCCCAGCATCACTGATAACAAGGAGATCGCTGGAGATCGCGGCGAGAAGTGCCGACCACGTCCACACTGTGATGTCGTCAGTGGATGTGGCGGTAAAATGAATTCCCCAGAGAACCACGGGAAAGCAGAGTGCGCGAATCCAAGCGGTGCGAATAAACACGAGGGCGAAGAACAACGGGGAAGCAGAGCCTGCGAGGGAGAGTACGGCGAGGAGAGTGAGTGCCATGGTGAATCTCGACACCTCATTGGGTTAGTATATAGTACAGACGCAATAACTGAGTAAGCGGAGGGTCGAATCAATGACCGAACGGGTACTTGTCATGTGCCGCCCGGGGCGGCCAATGCCGCGGCTAACTTGATCTGGTGTGATAACTATCTGAGTCTCTGCCCTCTCCGCCACCCCATTCAATGTCGGCCTTGAATCAAAACAAGTGGACAGCTCCATTTAGCTGGAGGGAACGCATAAAGCGCCGGAATTGCCCGCAGCCAGGTCTACTCGTATCACAATGCTCAGTAGTGTCTCCACAGAATCAGTCCTTGCGACAACAGTTGTTGCGGCCTTCCTGCTCACAGTACTCGTATACCGTCATCGAAGGATTCAATCAGCGATCCAGAATGTCCCTGGACCCAAAGCAGCGTCTTTCTGGACTGGTGAGGGAGCATACGCAACTTGGCTTTTTCAATTCTTCAACATATTTATCACAGGGAACTATCCTCTTCTTCACGATGCTCAAAAAGGCTGGGGCTTCTTCGAAGACTTATACTCATGTCGGCTGAATCCAACCTCTCGCTATTCATGTCTGATCCCCACTTGTTATAGATGGTGGCCTCTGTCGTATCGCAACTCCCCTCGGCGTGAGAATGGCCGTGTTAATGCTCCTCTGAACACAATGAACTTATTTTTTTCCAGTGTAACGATATGTTGCACCTGTCGGACCCGCTGGCACTCAAATATATGTTCCGGAGGGTTAGTCATTCATATCCACAATGCTCACCCGCATTGATGCGCTTGCACTGTGATCTTTAGAATGACTACTCGTTCGATGACCCCGCCGAGGTGTACATGTGAGTCCGGACCGAAAATACTTGAATTTCTGGCTCACTGGTTGCCAAGAACGTTGCAAATGGTCCTGGGGAACAAAGGCTTGGGGTCTACAATTGGTAAGAATTCAATAATGCCCCCCGGACTGTTTACAAATTATTGTTCGAAGGCCCCCTGCACAAGAAGCAACGGAGACTTTTGAACCCTGTCTTTGGGAGTGCTCACTTGCGCAACATGACACCCATTATCTTCAATGTCACTCAGATGGTAGGGGGATATGCCTAAAAATCCAGATCCCTTTACTTACTTTATATTTCAGTTGCGTGAAACCTTCATGGAATTATGCGCCGATGGTCCGACTGAGGTACGGAATTTTTATTCACTGTCCGACGTATCAAATGAACAAGTGAGTCGCAGATCGACATGGTTCAGTGGTCGTCCCGCACAGCACTCGAAATTATTGGCCAAAGCGCGCTCGGTCATTCATTTGATCCATTAACGAAGGATTCAATTCCCAGCGGATTAGGCGCAGTTCTCAAGTCGGGTTTGTAAGTATACTCCATCTTTTGACTCTACCATCCTTACCCGGTCTAGTGCGGAACTTTCAACGCCCGCCTCGAGGCTTTCCATGAAATATGTTTTGCCGTTGCTCGCCAGCATGGCTACCCCACGTCTCAACAACTGGCTTTTGAAGGTCGCACCTTCGGAGTCTGCGAAACGGGTCAACAATTTCTGCACTACCATGGAGCGCACATCCAGGGAAATCTATGCGGAGAAGAAAAGCACGTTCTTTCAAGATCCGGCACAACTGGATAGAGGGAAAGATGCTATGAGTATTCTGAGTATGTTCCCATTATACTTGTTCGGTGGTATGCTCACTATCCATAGTTCGCGAAAACATGCGCTCCAGCGATGAAGATCGGATGGAAGAGGAAGAAATTATATCCCACGTGTGTAATCCGCGTGAAAGCTTTCATTCTGTATACTCACTCGCTCGTTAGATCACGTCCGTGTCCTCCACAGCGGGATTCCCTCATAGCTGATTTTTCTTTGTAGATCTATCATCTTTGGTGGGACAGACACCACATCATCGGCACTTCTACGGACCCTCTGGCTTCTGGCAGAGCATCCCGAGGATCAGGAACGGCTTCGCGCGGAGATTCAGCGCGCGAAGGTTGAATGGAAAGGCCAAATTTCCTACGACCAACTGCTGGCCCTGCCCTTCTTGGATGCGGTGTACCGCGAGGCCATTCGACTGTAATACATATTCATTCATGTGTCGACTATGTACTGACTTCCCCCTCTGAAGATTTCCCCCGGTTCCGTATCAAGATCGGTTGTGAGCGCCTCTTCTGCGACCTTTACACACTGTTTTCTGATGACACGTTGAATTAAATAGAGCTATAAAGGATACACTCCTTCCCCTCGGAACCCCAATCGTTGGGAGCGATGGAAAGCAGATCAAGGAGATATTTGTTCCCCGAGGCACTGTCATTGCCGTCTCCATCGTTGGAACTAATCGCAATGTTGAAATCTGGGGTGAAGATGCTCGAGAATGGAAGCCGGAAAGATGGCTTGGTGAACTCCCCGACAGCGTCAAGGATTCCGGCGTTCCAGGAGCTTACTCCAGCCTGTAAGCTTATCTCTGTCACAACCTTGGGATAATCTGACCCGTACCCAGGATGACATTTCTCGATGGACGCCGGGCCTGTTTGTAAGTCTCTTATCATTCCGGGGAACTAGCGCTGACATTATACAGAGGGATGCGCTATGTGCAAGCTGAAATGAGTACGTCCTGTTTCACCTCATGTTGATACTCGTCGATTCACACTTGGACCGGCAGAGGCCCTCCTGTTTGAGCTCGTTGGGTTCCTGAAGTTCTCTCCATCGGACGAGCACCATATGATAACCTGGCCTATGGGGATAGTCGTGTCCCCTTCTGTGCGCGGAAAGATGGCCATGCCACTGAAGATATCCCGCGCGTAGTTAACGCGGGCGATCCAAGTGTTTTGATTGAATCTCAGGATTAAAAATGCCCGTTCCTAGAGTATGTTAGGTATCTTGTTCCAATTGAATCTTGTTTTCTTTTGTCAAGCAAGATCCATCCCCGTTTATATTCAGTTCTCCGAACTCATTTGACAGTTGAAGCAATGATAGATATAAATGTCGAAGTTACGGTCATGAATATGCACGCCGAAAATTATTATGCGCGACATCGCACTATTCCTACGGAGTTCAGGACTGGATTGGGAGCAGCGCCTCGATTTTATCGGCCCCGATCAGATTCTCCCACGTACTCCCAAAAGGGTTTCCAGTAGTACAAGTTTCCATCGGGATACCCACCAACGGCAAAGACCCGATCAACTCTTCGGGCCTTTCCTCAAATCAGATGGGGTCATCGATCTTGGATAAGTATCTAAGGTGTGCCGGGAATAACCAGCCACTGCGTACATACTAAGGGAAATATTTTCCCGACAATTACGCCAAATTGGTCACTGTTGAAATATCCCTTAGGAGTAAGATTGACCTATATCATATATTGCGCCGTTCTCCCTCTTCACTTGCAAGTCATTTTCCAGCATGAACGTTCAGTCCACAGAAAGACCTGCACCAAGCTACTCCAACCCAGATCCGCGTGCGATTGCGGTAGTTGGTAAGTAGTCCACCCAAATCTCCCTCCCTTATATTTATCGCACTTCGTCTTAGGAATGTCCATATCTGCACCCGGGGGTGAAGCTCGTGGGTTGGATACCGAGGCGTTCTACCAATTCTTGTCGCGGCGGGGCTCCGGGATTATTACCGTCCCTGCCAACCGATGGAATGCGGACGCATATTATGGAACTGCGCCAGGAAAGATAAACACCGTAAGTTCTCCCTGCACCTATGGGTTCGCCTCTCATTATTTCCTAGACCAAAGGTGCATTTATCCCCGAGATGGCTTACGGGGACCTTCAAGAATTTGGGATAACGCCAGCGGAGGCTTCTCAAATGTCGACATCTCAGATTGTTTTGCAAGCGTTTTAATCGATATATCATCAGATCCGTTGTAATATTCTATGAGCAGGCTTCATCAAGCATTTAACGCGCTTCAGCGCAGCGGAGTTGATTACAGGGCCACCAATACTGGGGTGTATGTTGGATGTAGTAAGTCATCTTTTCTTCGGGTTGAATTTATTTGACATATTCACGCAGCGGGGGCAAACCCTCCATTTGAAATGGATGAAACAAAAGTCGGACGTGGGTTGGGCTGGTCCTCATAGCACGGTTTATCACGCTAACATCTTCTAGCGTACCACATGACGGGAACATATCTCTCCATTACCGCGAACCGGATCAACTACGTGTATGACCTCCTGGGTCCCTCTCTTTTGGTCGATACCGCTTGTTCCTCTGCCCTCACTGCGATGCATCTGGCGCTCCAAGCTATCCGGAACGGGGACTGCGAGCAGGCCGTCGTCGCCGGATTTAATTTTGTGCCAACACCCCTTGAGACGATTTCCTTCAGCCAGCTGGGTGTCCTCAGCCCGGATGGAATGTCCAAGTCCTTCGACGATGGCGCCAATGGGTATGCTCGGGGAGACATCGGTAATTATATGATTGTTTTGACGGCTGCGCCTTGGTTGAACTTCCCTTACAGCTGGTGCGGTTGTTGTCAAACGCCACGACAAATCTGTCAAAGACCACAATCATATCCTCGCGACGCTTGTCGGGAGCTCCCTAACGTCCTGCGGGTCCATCATGGGCTCACTAACGACGCCCAGTGCGAATGCGCAGACGATGGCAATATCCACTGCATATGCGGACGCAGGCTTGAAACCTCACCATGCCGACTTCGTTGAGCTACACGGGACCGGTACCGTTGTAGGCGACTCCATTGAAGCCAATGCATCTGGGGCTATCTTCTCCGAAGGACGTGAGGGCCGAGAACTTGTGATCGGGTCAGTCAAGAGCAATGTGGGCCACGGAGAAATGGGGTGAATATTATTTGAATCCTCCTGAAGCATGCACTGATGAGCGCACTAGAGCATACATGAGCTCATTAATAAAGGTGGCTTGCACCCTGAAATATTTGCTCTCCCGACTGACTTGCCCCAAGGTCATCATGATGCTGAGCAGGAGGCAGATTCTCCCCAATGGCACATTCGAAAAACCGTCGGCTAAAATCGAGTTTGCGAAATATAATATGCGTGTGGCGACCACGGTGGAGTTGATGCGTCCCCAAGACGCTCAGCGAGGCTTGGTTGCGTCGATCTCCAGTTTCGGAATAGGAGGTAAATGATGGATTGCACTGCCTTTGATGCGAAGCTGATGGACGCCACGTGGCGCTTCCAGGGGCTTGCGGTCACACCGTCTTGCGGGAACACGAACCACGACCTCCGCTTGCGAACGCAGACACGCTCAAGGATGGTCCTTTCCTCTTTTCCTTTGGTATTTCACCCTACATGTGCCAGATTTCTCGAGCTTACACCCGTGTAGGGGCGCTTACTCCGAAATCTTGCAACAGCCTCGTCGACATCTACAAGTCTGAGTGCGCTGGCACCGACCCATTAGTCCTGTGCGAGCATCTCGGTGGCCGTTCGCGTCAACTTCAGTGGCGAACTTTTGCTGTTGCGAATTCCCTTGATGTCGCGACATTCCCTGAACCAGTTCTCGTCGGAAAGCGCCCGAACCCCCTCATATTCTGCTTCTCAGGCCAAGGCCCTCAACATTGGAAACAAGGACGTGTTCTCATGGCCAAGTACACTGCGTTCCGCGACTCGATCTACGCATGCGACCAGGTTCACAAAGCCTACACCGGGACATCCTTCTTGCACGATACCGGCCTCTTCGTCGCCGATCCTCCGGAGGATGCACCTCTTGCGGAGAGTCTTGTCTGGCCAGCGAACATAATCTCGGTGGCAATCACATTATTCCAGATCGCTCTCTTCGATCTATTCAGCTCGTTCGGGCTTACAGCGGATGCGATTGTCGGACACTCAATCGGGGAAACTGCAGTCTTGTATGCGTCTGGTGCCATGTCGCGTGAGGTGAGTGGCTCATGGATATACGCGACGTGATCTCATATTTTGTAGATGACCGTAAAAATCGCCATAGCTCGAGGTCGAGCATTGGCGCTGATCGATAACATCGGCGGCACGATGGTGGCCATATCTGGATGCGACGCTGCAACCGTTCAATCGTACATCGACGCCGTGTTTTCCCTCACAGACCTCGGCGCTGATCAGCAGCAGCTATACATCGCGGCTTTGAATAGTCCCACCGACGTCGGCGTATCTGGTTCAACGCCACTTGTTGAACTCTTGACCAACTATATCTCTAATTTCTCCGGCGGGGCAACGGCGAGAAAACTAAGAGTCAGTACCGCGGTTCATTCCCCACTTGTAGATGCCTGCGAAGCCGTCTACCGCGCCGAGTTGGAGCTCTGTTTCTCCCAGTATACTGGGCCATTTTCGCCGAAAACCTTGGTTATGTCCTCAGTCACGGGCGCCTTCAAAAATGATCCCTACACCGTCGACTATCTGTGGAATAATCTCCGACAACCAGTTCAATTCTCGACCGCAATTCCCGCCCTTATTGCTCGCTTCGGTGAAAAGACAATTTTTGTAGAAATGTCGCCCCATCCCGTTCTATCTCAAGTGAGCCAGATTCGTCACAGTCTGCTGTACTTGGCCTGAATTTGCATGCAGTATATCAAGCAAATGGGCGCCCATGAATCTCTCCCCGGAAGTGCCCGCCCGCCGACGGCACGTCGACTTCGTTCCGGTGTTAAACCTTCGACGGAGGTCGATGTACTCCTGAGTACGCTAGGGAACCTGCTCCTAGGCGGCATTAACTCGGTAAATTAAATTCTAGTCCTCGACCGGAGGCGTTATATCTTACGTGCTTGCAGATCAACTTTTCTGTGCTCAATGGGTGTGCCCCGGGTATTCTGAGTGGCCCCGCCTATCCAATGGAGGGCAAGGTGTGGCCCTTCGCCCCACAAGAAGTCAACTATCTACGGCGGTTACTCCCTCCCAGACCACCCCTCAACTCAACAAGACTCCGAGTGAGCCCCAATATTCCTGCAGAGTGGATGGGGGATCACATCGTTGATCAATCGGTAATCAACAAGCTCTGTCTCCGCGCGTCCTTTGAGGTAGTGATTTTTTTTTTGTAGAACATTGTGCCGGCGGCAGCCTACATTGAGATGGCACTGGAGTTCGGCGGTGTCACCCAGGTCTGGGACTGTCATTTCGCAGCTGCGTGCGCCGTGACCTCGGATGCCCCTCCTGTCGTCCTTGAAGTTTTGAAAAACGGCATTAATTGGACGGTTAAGTCCTCGGAGGATTTTCGGCGATCCCCCGACGATCTCCAATGGACTGAAGCCGGGCCCAAATTCAATACTGTGCACGCGTACGGGAAGCTTGGTTACGGAACGCCCCTGCTCGGAAGGAACGCTGTTTCAAATGTTGACGTTGACGCGGTTCTCAATCGATGCTTCGCTTCTTATGGCCATGATGATTTCTACAACGAAATAGAGACTGTCTCACAATTTGGCGAAAGGTTTGATTCCTCCAATCGCGCAATAATTGACTGATAGTTGGTTCATCAGCTTCTCGCGTATCGAAAAGATACATTTGAATTCCGATGAAGCCATTTGCTGGATACGTGCCGATGGCGATGCTCTTGAACGTGCCGACTACGTGTTCTATCCGCCTCTTATGGATGCGGTATTCCAGGTTCGTCAGATCCTGATCTCCTGAACCCTGTTCTGACGCCGTTGTCCCAAGGTCGGCCTGACTTGGAATCTGGTGAATTATCCCGTCACTCACACGAATTTCTGGCTTACATCTTACAGCTTCACGAGAAAATCAACATCGAAGGGATGAATCAAACACTATTTGTAAGGATATTTTCTATACAATACATTAATCTCATACATCCCCGACAGCTACCACATTCCCTCCGGCGGGGATTCCGCAACGACGGCAGTGTTAGTCCTGTTGTCCTCCCCGCCAACTTCAAGTGCTATGCACACCTGGTCGAATGGGCTCTCTACCATCATACCGTTGATGTGTATGTTCTTGATGAAAATGAGGATGTCATTTTTACGTTTGAAGGCACGTTGATTCTTCGCTATCTAATACACTTCCGTGATAAACATCCAATAGGGCTCCGTTTCAATTGTCTGTCCAATCGAGACAATCAGTTACCAATCGAACGTTACGAGGTTCAATGGCAACCTCGCTCCCTTCCGCCCACGAGGTACGAATCCACAGCTTTGGAAACCACAGCCGAGAACTCCGAGGACCTTCTCGCTGTCCTTGATTATTTGGCCATAAAATACTCTGCTGCAACTGTGAAGTGCGTCGTGATTTGGTCGACGTTTTGAGTTATTCTGATCCGAGTTCCCAGGGCTCTGCCTCCCGATTTTAGTCCCGCGTTGTTCGACCGTGGACGCTATCTGGCCTGGGCCAAGAAGCAGGCGCTAAAGCTCCCGACAATTGTGGCCCCAAGCATTTCTGGGGCGCTCCACGAACAATATAATGTCTTGTTTGAGCTCGCGAGTAGGCTTGGTGCCGCCCAGAAAGGTCAGTTGCATAGACATGTTCCTGCTGCGCGCGCGACCAAATATTTACTTTAGATATCATGAAATCTTCGACCGCCGCAGTCGAGGCTTTGTTCCGAGATGATATCATGAGCAAGGTTTATGAACTCCCTCCGTTCGTCGGCGGTGTCTTTGACCAAGCTGTGGCAATGTTCATACGACTGGTACAAGATGCAGTCGCCGCTGGGAAACGTGTCGTGCGAGTCTTGGAGGTCGGGGCTGGTACCGGTCGATTCACAGCACTGCTGGGTCAAGCGCTATTGCGTGCTGCTGGCATCTACTATGTCGATTATGTTGCGACAGACGTATCCATCTCCCTCGCTCAGGATGCCTGCGAGAAATCGCCTTGGCCGACAATGACCCCAAAGACACTGGATCTGAGGATGCCGGTTGCTCAACAAGGTTTCGACGCGAATAGCTTCGACATAATCGTCGGTTTCGATGTGATTCACGCGGTCCCTGATATCCGGAAAACACTGGACTCTCTACACGCTTTGCTAGCACCCGGCGGTCATCTAGCCATTATAGATATAGACGGCTCGTGCTTCAGATTAGACGACACTCCTGGAGCGGCCTGTGAGTAAATCACCTCATCTGCGATTCGAAATATTGATTGGTTTTGTAGGGATGGATTTCATTTTCGGTGCATTCTCCGAGTGGTTCGGTGTACTCGAAAAACGCGCTGATACTCGGCATTGTACCTTGACGATGCCCGAGTGGAATGAGGCCCTACACGTATCCGGGTTCTCCGACACCATGTTCATCGCCGGCGCCGCAGACACACTCTCCCATATCGCCTTCATATCTCAGGCCCAGCCTCTCCCTCTCATTAAATGTACCAATTCCGTGGACGACCTGACACTCGTGCGTCACTTCGAGGTCGGGGGCGAAGTTTCACTGGTTCAATTTATTCGGGGTCTGGACTCCACGAGGCCTTATTCTTTGTGGCTTCACACCGACACCCGAACCGAAAATTCCAGACTCGTCGGGATCGTGCGGTCCCTGCGCCGGGAATACGCCGTCTGGACTGTCAAACTTGTCATCTTCGAACTGCCGTGGACGAGTGCGCAGCAAGAGCCATATATCAGGGAGCATTTGCTGCCGCTGTCATGGATCGATTCGGAGATCCTGGTCAACGCCGACGGCTATATTCGAGTACCGAGGGTCGTTGCAGCTCCAGCACCGTCTCTGAGCCAGACGCGACGCTCGCATTCGGTTGAGTTGGGCGAATCACAGATTTGGAGATCATATCCCTCTCCATTGAACTCCGACGATATCGAGGTGCACACCGCGTTTCTGAGCCTGTCGCCCATCTTCCCTGGATTTTGCGAATTTTCCGGTACCGTAACAGCATTGGGAGTGGATGTCAGCGACACGAGTCTTTTGGGACAAAGGTGCGCTGTGTGCTTTCTCAAATGCGACCCGTTTTCTCATGAAACGTTGTAGAGTCGTCGGTCTCTGTCGATCAGTCTTGGGAAGCACCGTGGTGTGCAGACAAGCCCAAGTTGCGCTGCTACCAGGTGGCATGAGCCTGGAGTCCGCCGCTGCAATCATTGGAGGGCTCCTTTTCGTCTCTTCCGTCATCATTCCTGCCCTCTCCGCCTTGCCGAAATCCACGCGAATTATGTTGCATATGGGACCTATCTCCGCGGCCGCCCTCGCCACTCATCGTTATCTAGAACACCAAGGGTTCAACACAATAGTCACAGCCATTAATCCTTCCGGCTCCGGTATCCCAGACGTCTACGATGCTCGTCAATACGAGGTGTGGTCCGTTCAGGCGCGCGAGAAGTTCAACGGGGGAGAAGAAGCACTTGACTTCGTGTTCAACTTCGACTCAACCCCTGATGTTGCGGCAGAAAGTATTGCACTGCTCTGTCGCGATGGCACCTTTGTTCAGGTCGGTGGGGATCTCCACATACAAACCAGAACTGGCCATCGTCACTTCTCCCTCGATGCGGACATGCTCTATAGAGAAATTTCTGTGCAAGCTGCGATGCCGTTCTTGCCATTGATTCCTCTTCCCGCCATCAACGTATTTCATCTTTCGCAATTAGCAGAGGCATCAAGGCACGCTCAAACCACCGGTTCAGCTGTCCTACTCGATATGCACTCAGGCGACGCTGGCCTCTCGATCCACAGGGCTGGGGTTCTCAAGGGAACCTCGACATTCAATCCTCGCGCGACGTATGTCGTTATCGGCGGAGTTGGCGGCCTCGGTATAGCTCTTGCCCGTTGCCTTGTAGAGAATGGCGCCAGACACATTGTGTTGACCTCGAGGTCTGGGGAAGGCGTACGTCCATCTCTCGTCTGTAGAGCCAGTTTAACCACCATTTCAGGCATTCACCCGCGGTCATCTCGTTCTCGAGAAGAGGATTCTGGATGCGCTGCGATGCCAGTCGGGGGTGACAGTTGACATTGTTGCTTTGGACTGCCTGGATGAAAAAGGCACCAAAGTCATGTTCGCCAAGTTCGCGCGGGATGTTGCAGGAGTCTTCTATCTTCCACTGGTTCTCAATGATCAGATCTTCGCCAATTTAGACACCGAGGCCCAATGGAAGCCAGGTGATGGATACAGTCCTCGACTCGTCCAGTATTAAACTTAATTCCGTCTAGTGCTGGACGCCAAGACTAAAGGCCTTCAGGTCCTGCTGGATGCGGTCGACGTCAGCTCCCTCGATTTCCTCCTTCTAACCTCATCCATTGTGACGATAACTGGATCAGATGGTATTAACTACGCTTCCCACGTTAGCACGCGCTAAAAGCATATTATCTCAGGTCAAGCGAATTACGCCGCCGCGCAGAAACAGATGGAAGCCATTGGTGAACAGATTCCCAACGCTGTGTCCGTGATCGTACCGCCCATTGTCTGTTTTCTGCTCTTTGACTGCGTCGCGCTGATCCGTTTTGGCAGACCGACAGCGGGGCGTTCGTAAGAGGAATTCCCCGAGGACAAGGCCGAAACGTCATGTTAGAGAAGTATAAAATGTTGGGAATGAGTGTTCACCAACTGGCCCTGCACTGTATCGATGCTATACGGACTCTGGAAAACGCGGAGCGGACGTCTGTCTACATCCCGGCTATGAATTGGAAGAACGTCATTGCGCGTAAGATCATATACCTTCCTTCAAGACCCCTCCTGATACATGCCCAGTCATCCCGTCTTATAATCACTCTTTCATGCGCCATCTATTGGTCAAGGAAACGGCCAACACTAGCTTCGGTAATGGTATAAAGGAAAAATCCATTCTCCGAACGTGCGCGACTGTCCTCTCCATGGACGTCGAGGCGGTTCAGGAGAACATCCCACTTTCGACCTATGGATTGGATTCGCTCACCTCTGTTCGGCTCAGCGGGATATTGAAGGCCCAGTTCGGGATCCAAGTCAGCCAGCTGCAGCTGCTCGGCAATTATATGTCAGGTAATGAGATCGACGGGCCATATAACATCAATCCACTCACATGTATGTTTTAGTCGAAAAACTTCAGACGCTTTGGGAGGAACAAGAGCGCGCAACAGTCCCTGAGAAAATTGCCAGGACAGAATCGTCCGGGGGAAGCGGGGCAGAGCGCGATGATCTGAGCGAGACTATCCTGCGCCTCAACAACATCTCGGAAGGGTTTCCCTTGTTCCTGGTCCACGGTGCTGGCGGCGGTGTAGGAGTCCTGCGCAAACTCGCGCAGACTCTTATCTGCCCCGTCTTTGGGATTCAGGACACACCGACGACGCCCTTGGACGGATCAATGTCCACGCTCGCGCGGTTTTATTTGGACCATATCAAAATGATCCAACCTTTCGGCCCGTATCGCCTCGGGGGGTTCTCATTCGGCAAGTCACTTTCCTGTTGAAAATAATCTCATAATTTTGACCGCTAGAGAATAGGCTCGTCTGTCGCGTATGCCATTTCTCTTCTTTTGAGCGCCGAGGGCGAAGAAATAGAGACACTCATCATGTTGGATTCGGCGCCCACACTGTTTGCAAGACCCCAATTCCAAGACCGGACGCGTAGGACTTTCGTTGAAAACAAGCTTCAAGAGGAGGTAGTTCCACGATATATACCAATCTGATGGATAGCTGAATGGCCCGCACAGGTCTTGGACATCATCGGTGATGTCTTCAGCAGTGGAGTTCTTGAAGATGGGCTCGATATTGTGCAACAGTTCAAAGAACATGTGGTAGGAACGGCGAAGGGGGAACTGGGGACGAAGTGGATCACCCGATTCTTCCAGGCCTACGCAGCTCACCGTGAGTTCCCAAATCCTTCCGTTCGCCTTGATTTCTCAGTGTACTTCGGCTAGTGATCATGGGTTTGCGTGCAGGCATCGACAGTCAGAAATCTGGACCCCGCGGACATCCTTGGCCTGCGAAGCGCACTATCCTTGTCCGAGCCCGTGATGGAATATGTCGGCGGCCGCACTGCGCCGGTGCCTCGATTGATTTCGACCTCGAGAAATGGGTGCCAGAGCTAGAGAGGTTCGATATACCGGGTACGCATATCGGGATTCTCAATCCAGGCAATGGCCTGCCAGCCGTCTTGAACGAATGTCTCGCAATCTAACTGAATAGAAGACTAAATTGTAATTAATTGAATGAATCATAGCAATAGCGGTCTAAAACTAGGCCTGTTGACACTCATGATAAATCATCACGACGACTTGAACGCCTGATTTCTAGAGAATTTTTATCCAATGCCGACGCGGACCGAAATCCGGCAATCTCTACCGAGGGTGCTCGGCACAGGTTGTCTTTTGATTTGGATCGGTGCACTGTGCCGCCGCCCGTCGGCAGAGACCACCCGATGTCAGCCGAGGTTGAACCTCATTTTCCGAGCCATGCACTGGCTCTCTTATTCCACCACCGTTTGTGATGTACCGGAAGGTTGCACTTCTCTCAATTTTTTGAACTCGAAAACACGGACAAGTAAGTAAGCAACGTTAACCCGTGTCGAACATGTCGAAATGCCCGCCGAAGAGCTCGTTCAAACTCCTTCCACGAGGAACAGGTATGTGGTGTATAGCGACCCCAAGAAAAGGGCTACGAAAAGAAATATTTATCGCAGTAAATCATGCTCGTTATAATCACCTACTAAGGAAGCTGGGGATGAAGGAGATGCGGGTTACGATATTGGCGCGCTGAGCCGGGCGGAGCGGAGAGTAAGTTGCTGAGCCGATGCAGACGGGGACACGAACGTTGTCAGGATTTCCAGTGATATACCCTAAGGTATACGCGATGCGGCTGAAGATCCACATTCCGAGCGAGGATGCTGATAGCAGAGGATACTTAGTAGCGAGGACGACCGTCCTGGGAGCCATGTTAGATATCGGCGGTAGGATTGAACCATTGAAAACAATCACATCACGTAGATCCAAGGGATGGTTTCCAGCGTCTGACACGTATCAGTAAGAGCTTTGTCTCTCCAGTGTTCGAAAAAGAACTGACATTCTGATGCGCGCCTATGTATGTCTCCGCTTCAGCGTAGTTCTCCAAGAAATTAAACGGACATACGTTGGGCGCAATTAAACTTCATCGCCAGAGGGGATGCTGCCACTTCCTGGTTTTCGGCATACGCTGCACAGCACAAGAAGAAATAAATAACCGAATATCCGTATCATGTTCTGAGTCAAGTAGAGGATCACATACCCCTCGGATAATGTATGCCGGCGCGATCGCGATGTTTGCGGACAACGACAGTCTGCCACACTAGGAGGAACATCGTCGCCATGAGTGCGGCTACCACGTAGGACATGCTGGAGTCTGTTAGGAATCGAACAAGCTGTACAAAGTGAGTGAGATATCTACCCGGAGGGTACTGTGATGGTAGACATTGTTGCCAGGAAAGCGCCAGCTGGGGTGGGTGGACTTCTCAGAAGCGTGCCTGGGTTTAAATGAATACACATGTTACGGCTACCTTTTGGGATAACCCTTGGAATGGCGAGTTGGTTATCTTGATTTTTTTCCAGAACAACCTGGCGGCAAGGCTAGCTATCCCCTTGGTAATATATAGGGTGAAATTTACGGTGCGACAGAAATGGTCCGAATGAGTCGCGGCGGCGGTGAGGTGGCAGAATTATGGCAAGATGTTGAATCACGGATTGTCCCGCATCTTTGGAATTGGAGAAGGGCTAGACCCATGGGTAAATGAGGCGCAATTAGGTGTGTTGGCAGGGAACCGTAATAGTGTTTGATAATTGTCCGCATCGCCACCTTGGCAGCTCTTGGCAGTTATTCGTGCTAGGCACAATCATGAGACAGCCCCTTACTAGTGTCTACCTATAACGAGAGGTGCCGTCAATCTACTACCATAAAGCCAATTTGTGCGTACTTGAGTGTTTTGGAGCACTCTCTTTTATGCAGAATTCTCGCATATGGTAGAATCTGTGCAGGCTATAGCATTGTGGGGTTGGTAGGCCATGGGTCTACATGGGTGGGTCAATCACTTCACTATGCCAAATGAAGAAATGATAAGCATATATCGGCCCTCCGTTAGTGTATTGAACTTACCGCCGGATCTCACCTAATTTAACTGGGCCACTTACCCTGCAAATGGGGACTCGCTCCGGCGACTCACTCTCGGACATAGATATGCAATATACAGAGTGGTCCCGGTGCCTGATGAGAAGACATCTCCGGTGATACAACTTACGATGCGCTCGGCCCTAGAGATTGTAAGATCAATGCGTTCAAGGCTACAGTATATGCCGCCATGCCCGAACCTAAAACGCATCCTGCGGGGTTGGACAACGCCCGCTAGTTAAGATATAAACAATCGCCCCGGTTACCAACTGTGGACATCGACTCGGAATTCCACTCACATCATGTCTCTGACACTACCCATTGAAGCGCTCATGAGCATGCAAGTTTCGTTCAAAGTTGGGCTGCCAGACGGACAGTTTGCGTTCAACATGACCTACGTTCAACCCGGAGAAGTTAGCGGGCTCCACCTAGGGAATGGGATGACGCTACACCTTCACGCCGTCAGTGACTTGAACGGGGTAACCCTGACGCTGTGTACGTCAGGCAAGTCGAACCTTGTAGAACCTGAAAATTTACTTGGTGGGTTTCCTAGAATTCATGTTTCTGCGCTGTATTGGAATTAAACTAAAGAAACAAATTTCAGAGCCATCATCCTGTTTGTCGGGAGTGAAAAATTCGGCGCCCAACCCGTTTGGTGATTTGGGTTTCCTCTCCGAGCCTCTGACGCTCGATACCAGTCCTCTCGAACCTCGGATACTCGACCTACCTGATGTTTGGAGAGACGCCGACAACTTCCTGTTTAAGAGTAAGTCGCTTGCTTCCCGAGCTTCAGCGGCGCCGGACATAATTGCTCACGGGTTGACAGACCTCAAAGAGGGCAGCTCGACCAATAATAATGAGGGCGCGGATCTCACCCCCGCTCGTTGCTCCAGTCCAGGTAAGGCCTCAGGTTTGTTGGTTGAAATAAGGGTTGTTAATTTTTTCACCCGCATCCCAGGAACTCCCTGGACAGCGGATACACCCGCTACATCGCCGAGCGCATGTTCAGAATCTTCTTCGCGCTCAGCAGCGCCACGGCCTCACCGCATACGATCTAATTTCCAATGCCCAGAGCTGTTTTGCTCGCGGTACTTCACCACCAAGCATACGCTGTCGAAGCATATGAAAACGCACGACTTCAAGGCTCAGAAATCATTCCCGTGCATGCTGGGATGCACCATGTCCTCCTCGCGGAAGCACGACCGCTTCAGACATGAGGTGAACCAGCACGGTCGGGCATGTGAATGGAGGTGCAAGGCGTGTCCGGCATTTTTCTCGGCGGAGGAGACCCTGAAGAACCATAAATGCAAGTATGATGGAGAATAGATATTGCTCGAGAGCCGCTACCCTATATCCCTGCTATCATCGTTATTACAAGAGTCACCGTAGTTAAATAGTGCCACTGATGAGATATCAGCCTTCTCCGGTTGGTGCTTTCAGATCGGGAAATGTATCCCGGGGCGGCAATGCACAGGGCGAAAGTCGGGCGAGATGGGAAATGAACCGGGGTGAGCGTTGATGAACGATTGGGAAATAAAATACCTCTGAGCCGAATGTGGCGCCCTTGAAACGCCGTTTTCCACAAGAGAAATCTCCGCAAAATCTGGCGCGCTTCTCAAACACGTTGGTGACATTGTTGAACGAGATCGATGTGGAGGCCAGAGGAAGAATGAGAACGAGCATGTTGCATAGATCAATCAAACTGGAAATACTGGAGAAAAGGGGCGTCGGCATGGAACGGCGGACTGAAAAAGAGAACAGACATACGATCGATTGAGTACGTGTCGTCCGCTTTGAAGCTGTTGCAGAATTCGCGTTCCATAGACTTTCAACGCCGCGAGAAGTTCGCTGAAGCAGGTCCGCCGTCAGTGAGGGGTAAAGGGGAATAGAAATACTGACTTGAGGGTGATGGGTGGTCAAGAGAGCTAGATGATGAGTGAGTTGAGGAGGAAATGAGAGATGGGGACGCGCATCGAGGTAGGATCACATCCTCCGTCGGGCGCTGCTTGGCGTAGTACGGGTGCTGATAAGGCGGGAAATCGAGCGTAAAGCTCAGAAGACTACAAAGGACACATTATGCGCCCGCATGGTAGACTTGAAACAACTGAGACTGAGCCTTGCCACAATATGAATGCTGGAGGGAAAGAAAGTCAGGATGCGAAAGAGAGCGGTAGCAGATCAGACGCATATTTGAATGGAAGCCGGACGCGTCCTCCGCCGCTGAAGCCTCCGCTCCCTTGCTCTCACCAAGCCGTACGACGCTTCTGCGGTGCGAGCGCAACCCGCGGTGGACCCCCTCGCTTCCCACCCGTGATCTGAGGGTCACCCCAGTTATCAGATTCGTTGGACTTTGTGCAAGGGACGGACATGGAATGGCCATACGGGAGCTCCACGCTGTATGGTCGATGTCTCGTCAATCTGTGCGCCCGCCCAGGTGCGCGTCGTATGGAGTCAATGGGCCGGCTAGACGGAGGGGGGTTTGTATACGCTGGATGGGAGGGTTGAATATGCGGACGAGAATACAGTGAAGGGAGAACGTAGCATGCTGGGGGAAAGGTCTGGAAAGGTAAGAAGTGGACCCAGCGGCCCTTATGTATGTTTCCGCGGAGGCTGTGTTGGATTAAATAAAAATTCCTGGTGTAAATATGCATGGCCAACGCGACGCGTCGCGTCCGTATCAAGCGTAGCCTCGATTTCTGTCCCTTTCATGCTGCAGCTGCGTGAGATTCACGTTTTCGTTTGCGAGAAGGAGCACAAGTCCGGATCATCGAATGATTGGCGCCCGTGATCCTTTTCACGCTCCTCCTTTGCTCATGTTGTTCCTCCCGTCATGTTGCTCGCAAGCTTTAGGATTCGAGCAGCCAGCGCTCCCCATTGAACGGTTACATCTGGCGAAATTGGAACGCAGTAGTGTCATGGACCTGTGGAAGCTCAGCTAGGCGGCAGTGGCGGGTCATCAGGAAATCGGGGAAATTATTGTTTGAAGTTGTGTTGTTTACAATTCTCGGCAAGATTGATCCGCACATTGCATCAGCTTATCTTGCCTTGTAGAATGACCATCATCTTTGCGGCCGCATTGCAATCGGCCCCCAGTTTGTGATACCATTGTAGAGATACCGCAATATTTGAGCGAGAAATATATTCCAATCCAACTTGTACAAAGCCTTCCGGGACTTTGGAGCTTCAGTGCACCGTTGTGATCGTCGCACTGAAACCAGAACACTTAGTGAACGATAACGTCAAGATTTATACGTTGGTGCTGGAACGATTTCGCTGAAGGTTTACAAGCGGCAGTCAATATATATGAAGCATCCAGAAGCGAGGGAGGGTACACTCCAATGCCAATTACTACAGCAGATAGGAACTTTGAAATCGCCTAAGTCCATTTCAAACTCCGTCTAACATCTTTTGATCATCAGCGTTTCATCAGAGGTCCGTGCACAGTACGTATATGATCATCAAGAAATCAAAAGGTCAGACGTTCATCTTTCTTTCCCCCCATCATCGCCCAGCAGTCACTTCGCCCACCGCTCCAGTCCCAACCAGATTTTTTCCGGGCCAGGACATGTCTTCTCTGTCCCCTTCCCTTTCTCAGACTTCGCATGCCGCTTCCAAATCGGCTCGCCGCAAGCCCTCAAATGTGCTCGTCCTGCCTCCAAGCGGCCCTGGGGCTTGAATACCGCAGACTCAAGTTTTGTATCGCAACACTCGAGATCGGCCATTCAATTCCTCAAGCGGTGTCTCTTCGTCAAGACCTGCGGCTCAGTTCAAGGCTTCAACGCTTCACGTGTCTGTTCAAAAAGCTTTCCTCTTCAATTCCTCAAGTGCCTACCAAGTGCCTACCTTGCCATCTTCTGGTGTTCTGCTTTGGCCTCATCTACTCATCCTCATCATCGCTGCGATCCCCGTGGTGCCACGATTGTCGTTACTCCGATCCCTGTGCGGGCGTGATGGCTGTGCAAGTCTCAGTATATAGTCTGGCAATACATTTATTTCTCCCCCATCGTCGTCGTGTTTGTTTTATCTTGAGCTGCATTGTAATCAATTTGAGTACAAAAGGAATGGTATTTACCTGCTATATATGCCCTTTGGAGCGGCATGCAAGACATTGTAACACAATATGTGACTTGCGCACATTGTAATGTTGACAGTAATTGTGAACATTGCCAAATAGCGTACGCTAGACATAAGGCGTTGCGATGTGTTGCAATGTTGGTCACAATTATTGTGAACATTGTGAGCCTTGCGCACGTTGTAACTACTATACATTGTCTTATACTAATTCCCCCGATTTCCTGATGTGGTAGCGGTCATCGGGAATCCGGATTTTGCTGATGACCGTCCGTGGCTTGGAACTATCAACCAAACCAGAGATTCCTCATATGTGCACCCTTCTCAGAAGGTTTCACCAACCGCTTAACTTGTCCCAGCTGTGAGGGCTTCTATACTGGACATCGGATCATTACCGCATGCGCGGAATATATCCTGGCATCGTTCTGGGGGAAGGTACGCACTTTTTGCGTCGCATGCATCAGATCTCAGGATGGAATTATATCCCAGATTTACGCAGCCACGCCCTTGTCCTTACGATCCATCTTTCCATCGAGTCCATCGACGTCCGGCGCCTCATTTCAATTCTGCGGACCTTACCTCGTTGCTTGCCCTGAACAAGGTTGGCATCGCTTCCGTGTTTCCCGCGGCCACCGACGGCCTGCACCACCTCAATGGCATTCCCAGCCACTGGTTCAATGAACCAGATCGACTTGAAGTCTTTCATCGAGCAGCGGGCCTAAACCTCGCAGGCCGCAGCAACTACTCTCGACAATCAGATCCGACAACAGCTCAATGGCGCGTTCCTCTTCAGTGGGCGGCGGCCTCCTCCGACTCTAGCAAATACTTCGCGCCAGGGTATCTCTCGATCAACAGCTTTGCACGCTGCAGTGAGTTTTTCATCGCATCCGGCTTCCCGATCTGACGACGCTCTCTCTCAGGAAGAGGGTCCGTGAGTTGCAGGAGGACGTGACCGTCGACACTCCCTTGGGCCTACCTCCAACCGGTCCCTGTCCAGCGTAGCGGGCGAAATCACACGGGAATTGGGATGGTCGGAGTCGAGTCCGGAAGCTCGACGCACCTCGAGGATGATGGCACCTACGATTCAATGGAAATGGGCTGCTGGGGGCACCGTACCTCGCATCACCTCATCCTATCGCTGCCATCGGAGAGCTCAGTACGCTACCTCGTCGAATCCTGGAGGAGACGAGAGATGAGAGACGCACCGGTTCGCGAGTCCCGCCTCGGATGCGCCTTGGCCCCACCCCTCCCCCCCGTTGGCGCTCGGGAGAGATCCCCCAAGCCTTGCCTTCCATTGAGATGGTGGCAGGAGCCGAGCCGCGTCGACCATATGTTTCAAATTCGGGCCCCGTTGCGGGCCGGGCACGATTTTCTTCCGCCGCGTCCGCTCCGCATCGACCCATCGACCTTTCTCTCCCGTTGCCAACCGCTCGGTGTCAACACATCGGTCATGCCCCTTCGACGACTTAGCCTTCCCTCGTCAAGGTGCAGCGCCTCCGAAATTTCGGAAAACCGCTCGGTCCACTCCACATTCTCACGAAGCCCTCATCGGATTCGCTTTCGGCAATCACCTAATCTAGCCCTCGGCCTCAGCACGGCTACCAGGCTTGTACCAGGCAGTATGAGCTCCTCAACATCCTTCGGATCGGATGCGGATCTGTCAACCTCGCGATCGCGAGGTCTATGGTTTGCGACCTTTCCCTCCTTCGCGCACCCGGAGATCATCACTCGTCTGTGGACCGTCAGGTCAAGAGCGGCTCTGCAACCGGAGTCTTAACAAGGGGCACGGTAAGTATTTGTAGCGCTAGCTTCGCTGTTCTTACTCTCAATTCAGATTGGCTATGGTGGTCTTGCGAGGATACTCGCGGGCCTTCCAGCACTCTGTGGCGCTTGTAGGGCTAGGCCTATCCGCGGGATGAACTGCACGATGAGAACCTCAAAGGTACGCTTTGTTGGCCATCCGATATGCACACGCTCACCTGGATGTCGTAGCGCGAGGATGCCGGGATTAGCTCTCCCAAGATATACCGTGTAGTTCAGCCTGCGGCGGCATCCGCTGAGGTCTCGTTTGCGTGCGGTCGGAAATTGACAAGATCCGGTGGCAGAGCGTGTTCCCTCGTGAGCTTCCGCTGCTCCCGGTTCATATGAGTGACCCGACGCACAACTCGCGACTCTCGAGGTTCTGCGGGTATCGTGAGGCAGGTTGCGGCGGAGGACGGCGAAGCTTGGGTGCGAAAGGTGCGCTTGTGTCGGGCGCATGAGGGACCCGACTCACGCTCGCGACCCGCGAGATTCCGCGGGTGTCGCGACAAGAGACACGGAAGGGACCGCGGATGTCGTAAGCGAGGAGGACCCGCGGAGGGGTGATCATGGAGTCAGAGGATGGGCAAGGCTCATGCTTTATAGCCCGCGACAATGGGTGGCCTGATGCCGTGCCACGTCCGCGCCTCAAAGCGCGGGATTCGTGCTGGATTAGGAAATGGAGCGCCATTGTCTTTAAACCCCATCAGCTTCGCAGGCGATCTAATGGTTCGCCTCGGCGGATGCGTATGAGCTACATTGGGATGATAGTGCGTCTCCCTTTGTTGGTGCTTTGTCATTGACGCTTAGACCTACTTTCACTGGCAGCATTTATCCGAGGCTCAATTCCACAACTCCCCATTTGTACCCGCCAGCCACTCCGCGATCCCGCGATTTGCTCAACGAGGGGCTGGACGCCACGCAACTTAGCGATATGTGAGGTTTTTTGACTTTTTTCTCGACGGCGCTGATTGTATCTCGGTTCAGCGCGTGAACTCGTTCATATAAAATGTCTCGATACCGAATTCGCTGGGAACGCTGTTGTCCAATTCCTGGCGCGTAAAACCTGTATCCTTCCAACAGACCTCGCCGCTCGGTCGACTTGCGGTCGACGCGATCCGATTGGCGAAAAGTGCGCGCATAGTAAGAAGGCAGGCGGGAATGAGCACAACGAGCGAGCCAATCTAGCCACAGTAGCCTTGGTCGCGACGCTTCACGTTGGCCTTGTTTGCGTCTTATCCCGGGACTGGGTCAGCCGCTTCTTTACCCTCTTCCACAGACTTGTAGGTCCTTCACCTCGTCTTCCCTCCGTCCCTCGCATTCTGACCCACATTGTAATAGCTGGCCGGCCCATCGACTTCATTTACGACGCCACCTGGGCGGGCGCACAGAGAAACGGACATCAGCATCTACCCTCACAATCTTTCTCCTACACCCTGCGATCAAATTGGCGCATCTTACCCGCGGACCCGACTCAAGGATTTGAATCATCTGCGAATACATCTCAGAGGTGTGTATCTTTCTGATTTCATTCTCGTCCCTACTCAGATCCGCTCAGTGCTCGATGCTCACTATTCTCTCGAGTTTCTGTGTCCGTGTTAGAGCTGGCTCTGCTATTCGCCGTGGATGCTCTATGTTAGTTGGCCGTTTCAATAGACTCCCATTTCGTTGTGGCTACAATGGCTCACAAGTGTGTACACGCCCATTCCTATTCCATACATGCATACATACATACGATACACCCATCCATCCATCCATCCGAAATAATACAGTACGCCATGACAAATCGAGGGAAATAAAATATCTGAATAAATCTGGGAGAGAGCGGGGCGCGCCTCCTTAAGTCTTGTGCCTATTACGGGAGTTAGTGAACAGCAACGGCGAGAATTACACCTATACATTGCTGCGATATGCTTCCGCATTCCGTCGAGCCCATACTTCTTCATAGACTGTGGACACAATTCGCAATATCTGAGGTTTGGGGTGGGATTGTAGTTGTGACGTATGCGGGGAAATTCCTCTGGGTGTCTACGGATTAGATTAGCGATATGGATATGGATATTACGGAGGAGTGTACTTGTGGTGGATGTGGATGATCAAGCTGTCGACGACAAATGATTTCTGGACGTTGCAGACTGGGCATAAGACGTGGTCGCTCTTGCGGTATTCGAAAGACTTGGGAGGTGCGCCGATCTTGATTCTTGACCAGCATGATCTCGCGCAGGACGACGGATTCGATCATCGAGAATGCTGCGGCTTCCGTTGAGTGCGTGAATAGTGAATAATATGGATCGGAGCGCACCGTGAAGGGAGAGCGGTTCCAGGTCGCGGTGCCAGCACTTGGTCGTCTGCCGCAGAACTGGAGACCGAAGAAGCTCCGCAGGGGTCTGTTGCAGGCCACGGATGTCGAGAATCCACTGGAGGCTGTTTTCCGTATCAGGACAGCTCTGGATGGCCGTTAAATCACTCACCGTTTCGACACATTCCTATCAAGCCCTTCACGTCTGGGTACGTACATCCCTCGTTGCCAAATCAATACAGCTACAGCTGTCTAAAAGATAAGTGAGTGCGAAGAAGCGCGGATACAGCTCATCCTGGCCGTCATAATTCCGGGCAAGTCCAATGCTTTTCTATTCCAGTCCTGTGCTCGGGTTAGATTGCTACGTAGCGGGTCTAAATCAAGGGATTTGGTACCTTCATCAACACCACCTCGCGCTTCTCGAATGGTTGGCCAGTCATTTCTTGAAACTTATCCAACCGTATTGCTTCTCTGAGGCTTGTTGTGGCACGGGCAAGCTCGGAGCGAAGATAATATGTACGGTCTAGACACAAAATTCAGTTTGTAAATTTCGGCGAAGAGCTGAGAGAAAATGCTCACGGCAACGCGAAGGTTCCAGTGGCGGTAGCCAAGATTTAACGCGGTCGAGTAAAAGGTGTTTCAATTGAGGTTGTTTAGGGTGAGGAATTTCGACGATGATCTTTTTTGCTGAGATATCGTGAGCCTCGGGAGTAGAAAATATATTAGAAATTCACGTTATTGACGCACTCTTGCACGGGCCCTGGTAAGAAAGACTCAGAACGCCAGAGGCTCGAGCCGAGTAAGATGCTGACCCCACAAAATCGAAGCCGCGCGGTGTAGGAGTGGGGTAGCGCGTCAGTGTGTTTTCCGCAAACCTACAATCCAGAAGTTCAGAGCTCCTCCTGTAGAGTAGAATAAAAGACCCGCCTTGCACTTTCCGCCCCCGAAAAACGCCAAGCAAAATTGAGACAGGCTGACCGCAGGAGTTGGGACGTGTGAAGGGAAATCAAGGCGCAGAAGAGAGTCGACATATAGATTCGGTCGGTTCGAAATGGCGCGGCTCAGCCTGCTCGTCTGGGAAAATCGAGCCAAATCGCATGGAGCCATGTACGAAGCAATCTATGTGAAACGATCAGTAAATGTAGGCCAAAAATGGGCAGAAACCTTGCCATTGTCTGTAGCTCAATCGCGAGACCGCTGAAATGGGGCGGCGGCGCGGCCACGGTCATAACGAAGCCAATCGATTCGGAAGATGAACGCGAGAAGAGCGAACGTCACGACACGTGGTCTGTGACTTCCCGTGTTTCCTCTTGCTCCTACAATCAATCTCAGTCCTGACCGAACAAAAGAGGAACATATTTTCAACCAGTGGATCTACGGACGTCCGACGGATTTTTTAAACTGGTCTCGACTCGCAGATGTGGCCGTTTTTGCGTCAGGAATTAATCCCAACACAACCTTACCGAAAACATATATAACCTCGGCGGTGTCGACACGGCTCGGGGGAGGCAGCTAGTTTGCAATCCAGGTGCACGGCTTGGTGTTTAGAGATAATACGGAGCGAGTGAGAACCTCAACGGCGGGGGAAAAGTCCAGGTTCGACGTGATGGTGCGTTCATTCCCTCTTCCTTTGGACGCCGATTGCTTAGTGTCAGTTAGTTGCTGCATACATACCCAGTTTAATTCTCCGGTTGTATCACCGTTGACCCTTCTTTTCTAGGCCTAAGTTCAGAACCTGGCCGCCTTATCGCGTCTGACAAGCACACGAGATCGGCGGAGACGGGGCTTCAACGGCGGAGGACGCGGGTTGATACAGACTCACGGTGCGTCTCTTTACCTTACTACCGAGATTTCCTTCCAACCATCCGGCTAGAGTTTTTGGTGCCTACTACCGTCGCGCTTTTTTGTGTGCATTCCCGCAGTTGTGATATCACAAGCGAGTGCACTAGGTCGTGGATGGCCAGACTCAATTTACCCTTCATTCAGCTCAGCTTGCGCTCAGATGGATGCCCTGTACACCCAGAACCGGCCGACCCGGACATGAAGGGCTGAGACATACCTTTCAAGTGCGTGATCTTACCAAGTGTTGCCCTACAACTTTGACGACCCTTTCCAGCCCCTGCGCGTGAATTCGGTAAGCCCTCGGATTCGCTTCCAGAGTCCCAGCGCCGACGAATCGTCCAAAATCGCCGTCCCCAATGCGACTTGGAAGTTGACAAGGACTTGAAGCGCCGATCGATGGCTCATATCGAAATGTCGTGAGCTGCGACACGTTCATGAGGCGTGAGGGTAGAAAGCTGTGGGGAATGAGCCTGACGCCCCGGAAAGGCTATCCTGCAACAGGGAGACCACGCACCAGACGGTCTCGAGGAAAGCCCCGCGGCAGCAAGACGGAAGAGCGGTTACTATAGCAACTATAAACGTTGCGTCGCTTCGTTGGTACCATAGGTTCGTGTTTCTCAGAATCCTCTCTAGCTTCCTCGGTTTGTTTATCAGCTTTGGCAGCGGCAATCCCGGCGTCCACCGACTGCCGCTCTGCACTCAAAGTTTTCAGTCAAGTCTGGAGACAGAAAGCAGAAGAACCGGAGCGATCCAAGCTAGAGTTCTCCGGTCGAGACCAGACATAATGAACTGGGGCGCCATGATGGGGCAGGCTGACGGCGAGCTCTGGGATGGCGATTGTGGTAGAGGCGTTATGTGCGGACCTAAAGCAACGCTCGACGGAAGCTCCTCGTCCTCGTCAGCAAGATCCGCCGTACAGATGAGGCGGGCCTTGCACAGTTGCAGGCGTCCAAGTCCGCGCAGAAGCACACGGCGCCGACGGTGACGACGGGAGCTCCACCGCGCGCAGACGGCGCTCCAGGCCGTGCCCGATCCGAGGAAGAAAGAGCCGGCTCCATCCACGTCATGTCACCAAGGTTCGTCTCTCGGGATTTCCGTTATTCTTCTCGTTTTGTTTATCGGTCCTGCCACTCAGTCTTCAATTCCGGCTCCTTCGTCTAGCACCTCTCTCAAGGCTAGCTCCAGGTGTACCTCGTCGAAGTCAGGAGAAAGACGGAGAAGGCTCGGAGCCGCACCTAGTCCCGCAATCCGAGTGCCTCGCCGCGGCCGGTCACCGAAGCCCGCTCCCAGACTTCGTGGAGGAAGGAACGAACGATTTGCAAATTGGTCAGAATTTGAAATACGTGGCCCAAACACGGACGGCCGGCGACGGCCCACCCTGTTTTACTCATCTCACCATTCCGCCATCTCAACATACTCGGCCTCGACTCATCGCTTCCGACCGACATGCACGCAAGAGGATTCAGATGGCGACACGCTCAATACAGAACTGCGGATGTGCATATCCTCGATAACCGCTGGCGACTCGCAGGATTCGTCGAGATCGTGCTTGACTTCATCGCGCACAATGTCCATGCTCCCTGGTGCTCACGCGGACTACGATGCGGGAAAACCGTCGTCCTTCGGGCGTCGTCCGTTCCCTACGAGCCAGTAAAGCATGTATCGAGGAAGCACCTGGGGTTGATGCGACCGGGTCATATTTTTTGCGATAGGTTCGTTGTTCTCCCTTCCTTCCCTGGGATGGAATTGACCTGTTCGTTAGGTACAGCACACTGTTTCGTCCCGGCGCGTTATTATTTACTGAGCGGGTGTGTTTTGTATGACTCGAGTAGGTTTCCAGTTCCTCTATATTCCCTGTTGCTGATGGATGGTGCAGCAGAGAACGACTCCTCTGTTCGATGTTGCTAGTACCTGGACACGAGTGAAGTACGTACCGAGATTCGTCGTCAAACTTTCTGCATGCAGGCACGAAGCACACACATCTATCTCATCGCTGTCATGAAGCTTTCGACGCACCTGTTCTCGCGGGGCTCGGCGAGAGTGTTCGCTATTCGGATTCGGCCAGTACATCTTTCGCAATGCTCCGGCCTGCAAGAACCCCTCGACGTCAAAATCGCTTGAAGGTCATATTCACTCCGCGACCGACTTGGTGGCGGATCGTCATCTCAAAATGGTGAATACCGCCATGCGCTCCCTCACCGCTCCGTCCCTCGCTAACGCGACCTGATAGCGCAATCGGGATAATGATAATGTCGGACTCCAAGCAAGAATCCGCACGAATCCGCACGAATTGGCACTTAAAGGCAATTGCGATGCTATGGGTTGTTGTTGCTCTTACTTCCGCTTACCCTCGTTGTCGGATAATAATTCCTTTCGATTTCATGGAGAGCGCCATGCTTTATGGACTAGAGAAGCTAAGCTCAGGTAGGTTCTCCACTCCCGGCATATTATTTGTTTCTGACTCGGAGAGCGAGCGACGAATCTCCTCATAGAACGGGGCTCACGAGGTTCCTTGCTCTCTAGCGATACGCTTCGTCATCTAACGTACAGAGTCCTCGATACATTGTCGATACATCGAAAACTTCGGTCTCGCCTCTATCTACCTACGTACACTAATGCATACAGTACAGTATTATCGCAAAAATATAAACTAATCATAAATGCAGAGGTTGATTCTCGTCCCCGGCCTCTCTCCCCTCCGAACTGCTCGTCGTCGTTCTCGACCGAGCAGAACGCCCCATGCTCTCGCCCTCCTCCTCCTCTGAGCTAGCGGCACTCTGAGTCCTCGAGCGTAATAATACGCGGTCCTTGGTCGGTGAGGACGCCTTGGGGGAAGAAGCGAGCAACACATCCAACTTCCGCGGGGAACTAACTCCGTTCGCCGAAGGAGCACTGTCCCGGAACGGCGTTCGACGTGGGGAGGAGCGGTCGGTTGCGTTCCCCTGGGGAGTGGGTGTGGATGAAGAAGGGCGACTCGGCGTGGATGGGTTGCTGAGCGTGGCTACTGGAACACTCGAGTTCACGGGTGGTGAGCGTTCTTCGGCCTGGGGAGTGAGGGCGGACGAAGCGGGGCTTGGTACGGTGGTGATATTGGGGGCAGCTGGAATGTTCGAGGTTAGTGTGGACGCGTAGCTTGCAAGTGTCATGTACCTTGGCTCGGGCGGCTCCTTGAAGACCTGGCTAGCGCCAAGATCTTTGAGCTGGCATTGAAGAGATATTCTTCCGAGTCATTGTCCGACTCGGAGCCTGTCTCGACTCCCCTGGACCGTTTGAATTAATACTGAAGGCTCACCAGTGAGGGTGGAATGGGACTCACTCTCCGTCTTCAAGCTGCTGCCGTCTGATGTCCGACAACATTGTGTGGGTATCAAAGTCCGCCTCGAAGGAACCCGAGGTGGAGGCATCCCATGCCAGCGTCCGAAGGTCGATATGTGTCCGATGCTTCTCGAGGCTGAGCTTGAGGGACTTGCTCTCATTTGGATAGTCGTCTGGCGATCTTGCATGACAACTTGAAAGTCAGCGACTCGTGCAAGCCACGAGAAGTAATAAAACGCACCGGAGCTTCGTAATGAGGGTGAGAATCCTCTTCTCACACGGCTTCACAAAGGACAAGAACCAATCGGATGATGCTTGGAGTGACGGCTCAAGGTAACCTAATATGGTGTAAAGCATCTCCTCAGGCGGTATGTGCGGAAGGATCGATGGAAATCTGTGTCCTAGTGCAAAGAGGGTAGAAGACTCCTGGAGCCAGTTGCGGATAAGCTAGGAAGGCGTTTAGTGCGGATTTAAACTCTGAAAAAGGCCAGAACTTACGGTGATAGCATGGGAGGTGAGAAGGTCATGAGGAACGAGCCTCATCAGCCATGTCGCAATACACAGGTATGCAACCTTTGCGTCCGTTGACCGCCACGACTTTTGCTCGTTGGGGGTGGTTCGAATGGCCGAAATGAATTCTGCGGGGAAGCTCCCAGTGGCCTCCCGGATCCCAAGCTGCGTATTCTGGAGCAGAAGATATGCTATAGTCACCATTATGAGGGCGGGAGCGAAGGTGTAACTGTCACGTGGCCGCTTTGAAGAGGCCAAATCCGAAATGGACTCCGAGCGACGGTAAAATAGGCGAGGAGAAATTGTAAAGGTAGAGAGTGCGCTATTCTCTGATGCACAGTTCATTCCCAAAATAGAGAGGTTGCGCATCAGCCATTCGAGCCATCTGATGGCTTTTCTGCAGTGCGCAGATTGATGATGTATGGCTCGAATGGCTGGGTTACCTGGGCTTATTTTTGATACAATTGGGCCATTTCAGAGTAGGACAGACTGTGTATTAAATTGGTGTCCCGTAACGTGGGGGGTTATTTATCTAGCCATGAGTGCATGGACACTGGATTAGCCCTCATTTTAACACTAAAAGCATTGAAGTTGAGTTCAATTTGTTCGCCATTCAGCATCCATCAGCCATTCATCTGGACACTGAAAAACAGCCATCAGATGGCTCAAATGGCTGGTGCGCAACCTCGTTAATATCTGTGTAGCCTAGGCATAATCGAGTCTCCCGGTGTGACGGGACGGCACAAGATCAGCGGCAAAAAACGGCGGGGAGGAAGGAAGAAACATGCGGGCCCCGTGGTGTATAAATGGATTTACGCAGGATGAGGGTGTTGTGAGGGATGAATAGATTTGATTATTCGTCTTCGGAAATGTGTGACCTTGAATTTGAACAAGTTGAATTCCATTGGTTGTCATACACACCAGACGAAGAGGACTACAGTGAAACACAACAAGGTTTTAGTTCTGAGAAATTTCCAGCGGAAGTCGATTGCGGCTGACGGAGTACGTCTAGGAGGTCGAAACAAGTTAACGGCTTGGCACTTTCACAAGGGACGTTCATGCATATAACCGTATAAATTTGCGTCGTTGGACAAAGACAGACAAATGGATGCGTACAAATGGATGCAAGGTACATAACATGAATCGACCCATGAATTATCTGGAAGGAGTGTGAGAAGGTCTCGGTAGGAATGGAGAAAAGAAACGCACCTTGGACACGTCGTGGGACGAAATTGAAAGGAGGTCGAAATCGAACCTGAAAGAGGGATGAGAATGAGAACGGCGCAAAGACAAAACTGAAACTTGAAGCGAATACTGGAAGGAAAGAGTTTAGCTTCCGACGGCGAACACAGATAGAGAGAAGACGTACGGTTTATTGGAAGCTGGACGCGTCCTCCGCCGTTGAAGCCCCCGCTTTCCTGCTCTCATCAAGCCGTACAACGCTGCTGCTTTCTATACGGACACCTCTCCCTAAGGCCGTGGTGGACCCCCTCGCTTCCCACACGAGATCTAAGGGTCACCCCAGTCATCGTTGGACGTTGTGCAAGAGGACGGCAATGGGACGGCTGCATGGCCACACTTCACGTTGTACGGTCGATGTCTCGTTTTCCTGTGCGCCCGCCCATGTGCGCGTCGTATGGAGTCGGTGGGCCGGCCAGCTTGGGAGTGTGTCAGACTCGGAGGGAGGGAGAGAAAATGACGAGAAGGACGTACCAGACTGGGGAAAAGGTTAAAGATGCGGCTGATATCCCGGGCTTTATATATGTTTCGGGGGTGGCTGTGTTGAATTAATTCTCGACGTAAACATGACCAACGCGACGCGTCGAGCGCGTCCGTATAAAGTGTGACCTGGGTTCGTGACAAGCTTTCTTCCGGACGTCCATGTTGTTTAGCGAAAATGAATGAGCTTTTCCTGTTTCGTTCAACTGTGGGAACTTCAAGGAGAACCATGATTGGCGCCAGTGATTGCTCTCACGCCCACGGGCCTTCCGAGCTTCACCTGAATCCGCTTCGAGACTAAGTAAGACGCGCCTTTGCCTGCCGCCACAGTCCACAAGTCGAGATAGTTTGCATGTCTCTGGTCGTTTATCATTATAACTTCAAGCCCCCGGGAGGTCCACAACCCTAGAACAGCACAGAGCCTTTGCGCGCGATGCAGAGGGTATTTTCGTAGATTCGAACCTGCAGGACTTTCTTGTTTGGTCATCAAATCACAGTCTCCTTGCAGCCACTTGTACCAGCAAGGTAGGACACCTTGCCCTCTTTCGCCTACCCGCTTAACCTGCTCTCCCAGATATTAAATGGCGGACTCCTACAGTTGCTCCAGGAGCTCCTACAGTGCGAGACTGAGAGCGGCAATGCTCGCCACAATCCTACACAGCTACAAAGCCGATTGAAAACCCACACCGCCCCGGGTCTCAACTGTAGCCTGGGAGGTAATCCAGGACACGCCAATTACTCGCCAGGTTGCTGAGACCCTCGGCGACGCCATTCTCGCAGTCCTTATCCAGAGGCTGATCGCGGAGAAGCTAGCTCATCTGGACGGGCCTACACAATCTGTACGTTATTCCTCCGCTTTCCTACGGCGGCGTATTCTAACTCGCCTTGGTAGGATATAGCCAAAGTGTTAAATCAAAACAGTACCTTTGCACACATCCTTCTGCGCTACGGCGCTACCTCACCCGGCCACCAGAAAGCCCCAGGAAATGCCCTGGAGACGCTGGTGGGGTTCTGTAGTGAGTCGTGGTCGGTGAAGCGATTATATCGCTGGGTGGTGAAGACCTTCGAGCCGTTGATGTGGATCGCGGTCGGCGCCTACTCCAAGTAAGTCGGTGCAGTTTCACACGTCGTGTCCCAATATCTCATTTAATCTGCTAGTTTCCATCCAGCTACCTCTAGCCAGCTGAGGACGAAAAGGCCTCGAAGCGAATCGTTCGAGAGTTCGATGGACGAGCCAAACGCAAAAAGGCCACGCCGTCAGTCTACTTCTCCATTCCAGGCTTGACCACGGCAAACTCACGAACGTTTAGACCGCGACGACCCGGACGCCACTATTACTGTGCTTCAATATTAGATACAATTCTACCTAAGTTATTTCTATCTACACACACCTATTATCGTACTGTACCCACTATTCCGCCTATCGTTATCTTACTGTACTACACGCTACCCAGCCATTAGATTGCTTTGTTTTATTGTGTACCACCAGTACATACAACAGGAGATGTCCGGCGATAGTTATGAATTAAATTCCTCTACGTATCCAGCTGGTTTGTACATAGGTGTGCTGCCTGATAATGGGCTAGACCGACTCTGTGGTGAGTAAATGCTGTGGGGCGATCACAAGAGGCAGCGCACCGTACTGGTTCCGGAGTATATTCCTAAGGGTGCCGTCCGCGAAGTCTACAAGATCCGGGGAGTATGGCTCAGTTAATATCAGTCCAAAGGTAAGCTACGAAAGGGAACTCACAGTCGGTTCGGTCGGGGATACAACGTCGACATTGATGCAAATCGAATTTAACACAGTTTATTGGTGTCTAGATCGAGGGAGTGAGCAATGACGTATTGCAAAAATATCGAGTTACTTCGCGGCGCGGTGCATGGCGAGTCCCTCAGCCCCGTATCTCCTCACTGACAACGGACACGAGGGACAGAAGGTTTCGGACGGCGGTATTTGGAGGTCTTCTCGAGCTTGGAGAAATTCTTCGGGGTGCCTGGAGTAAATTATCGGCCGTCAGAACCGCGTAGTACATGATTCAAAACTGGAGCCCCCACGATTTACAAATATGTTGGAGTAGAGATTGAGCGCCGTATTCGTAGTTTGGCTTTTTAGGAACGCAAAATCGGCACTGAATCTTCCCCGCGCGCGGCTTGAAGGTCAGAATCACGGATTCAACGTGCCGGATTTCAGAGTAGACAGTGCTTGATATTCCCGAAAAAGCTGAAGAGCGAGTTAGATGACGGCTCCAATGCCGCCAAGGGCTCACCATGAAATGTGAAGCTATCGAGATCCTTGTTGTAAAGTGCCAGGGTGCGAAGTAGGGTCGCTGATCGTCGGACCGGGCGCTTCTTCATCCCATAGAGACGGGATATCCTTTGCAAACTGGAGCGAGCAATGAGCGAGGGACGGGGAAAAATGATACTTCTTATTGTGCACATCTTGTCATTCAACGAGGAAATCTGCGCCTTTTCCTTCCCGTAGGTCCTTTGCCACGCTAGCATGCGGTTCGCGGACTGAAAAAAAGAGTCCCATTAGACCTTCTTGGCAGAGGGATTAAGAGGGAGTAGTACGGCCATCAAGGCCGGAAGGGCAGAGACTCGTCGGGACCATTCCTGAAGTTTGGATTCCAGTCAGAATTTAGGATGCGAGGAATTTGGTCGCACCGCAAAGAGCGGCCTGGCACTTTCGCAGGCATCTACTGCTGCTTTATCTGAGCCTTCAACAATTCCCGTCTTCAGCGCGTCAGACAGCAAGGAGATGGCATCCTTCAGTTGACGACTGCTGTATATTCTCCGACCTAGATTCGGAGAAGCATCATACGAGGCCGTTACTATGATAGAGCACCAACCTTTGGGGCTGGTTTCTAGGAAGGGTGCCCACGGCTCGATGTACTTCAAAAGGACATCGTCACCCTTGAGGTCCGCATGAGATGGAATAGTCGTAAACTTGTTCGCAGAAGTCCTGTCTGAACGTCAGCTGAGGTACGGGACACAGTAGCCGTGGCACTAACGAAGATTTCTTGTACAGATATTCCTTGCACTCATCCTGGCCGGACCTCAATCCTAGAATCGGAGGATCAACGTGGTCGGCTCACATTGCACACTCGGATGCGGAGTGAAAATGACAAGGGATAGGTCTCCGTCGGCTTTCCGCAAGTCTGTATCCACATAAGAATCAGTGCTAGCTAGGACTGTTTCAACCTCGTACCCAACAATGGCTCGCGCTGAAAAAGAAAGTAATAATGCCGGGCAAAGACCAAGTCGCACCGAGCTTCGGAGCACCAATTTTGACCATGCTACGTTGAAAGAGATCGTCGGAGAGTGCGATACTGCGACACTCCCTATTCAGGCGCGAGAATTGGACAAGATCCAAGGGACTGCAAGCGCAGGCAATCTGCTTTTGCATCAGCAACTAAGGACTGTTTTGGGCTACTGGGATGTCTTACGGAATGTTTGATCTCTGTGGATAAGCTGAGCCACTTTATTGAGGCACCCATGGTTGGTCTTGACGAGGGGAGAGGGTGTCGCCAGGTTTCGCGAGGAAGAAAGAATTTGAAAGAAAGAAGAAACACGATCACGTGAACCGTCAGCGGTCAGAATTGAGTTCCACGCTCGTCGTCTGCAATCATGGGAGGTCCTTTGTATATGCCAGAAATATGTTCTGATTTCAAGTAAATAGGGAGCAATTGCAAGGACTTTACATTGGGCTATAATCAAAATCCACGAATTTTGTACGGAAAGGCTTCATTCAAGAAGTGATGATTCGGAGGCTCGTACATCGCCCACTCGTCTCCGATATCTGGATCAGTGGATGCATATATAAGCGTGGGCCGAGGGGTACTATCTGCGGCCCACGGGGAAATCACCGAGTGCGATGGGCTGGGAGATGGTTCTCGCCGAATGCAATGAGACTAGGGGATAAACACTCCTTATTCGGTGAATGACTTGAGAAGCTATACGTACCTTCCGTCCTGATTGTAGTCCGAGAACTAGAGTTTGCAGACTCGAGGTTTGAAGGCCTTCTGCAACTGCGATCGAGTGAGGATAATGCGTAAACGCGGCGTAACAATTTGAAACAAGGCTCCGATCGAGCGGCGGCCGAGACTCGGATGGGAGAACGTTTTAAAAGGGGTACCTTGAGTTTGTTCGCAAATACCTCCACCCCCACCCTCTGTCCTACAATCGACCTTCCTTCACCGAGACCTAAAGCATGGATGAATGGTGAGCTGTTGTAAAAGACTGATCTAAAAGGGGGACGCACAGCTCAATCCCTGGGCTGTCGCAGCGAGTATCGGGGGAGAGGTAGATCCGCGCAAGACGATCTACTTAGGGTAACTGACAAATTCTTGCCATCGGCAGCTGGGGAGGTATTGCAGCCCCTCTGTGGGGTCTCAGAACTCCAACGCGGACTGATGGTCCACCGCCGCCGAATCAATCGTTCACGGGGAGGAGACGGCTGTCGAGCGTTGCGTTGCCATGCTTGCGAAGGATACGGTATATCGGGGACCCTCCCGCGAGACCAGGTGCGTCGAACGCTCGATGCGTGTGTGGACGACAGCGATGAGATGTTCTAGTCTGCCTGCAGAACATTGACAGAAGTTTGACCCAGAACATAGGTACGCACGCCATTCCCTTAAAGGGAGGAGTTTCGTCGAGGAGTTCTCAGCCGCCTTCTCAATTAGTACCAGAACTCACCAACGTCAAAAGGAAATCCTTACCACCTGCAAATGATACAAAAAGCCCGGAATCTGAGAATAAGTAATTCCGGCTACAGGAAGAAAGGGAAGAGAGCAAACCCATCATAGTCTGCCCAGCAGAGCTGGCCCACATCGCTACAGGTCCTGTAAGCGGACTCTAGTGTCCCGATTACCCGGTAAGGATCCCGCATGATCCTGTGAGCTGCCAGCGGTTCTTGTTCATGAAGGGCGCGCGTCCAGTGCTGAGTCTGCCGAGCGCGTTGCCATCCTTTTCTGCTTCAGCGTGGACGGGAAGCCGTCATGGCTCGGAAGGCCGGAGCTGCTTTGTGGGCACGCATCCAGGAGTGTCGTCACGGAGCCGGTTCGCTGTCGCCATCTCCTTCAGCAACGGAGGGTGTAGTAGTAAGAGAAGAAACTTACCCGATTGAATCAAAATACTCCCACCCCGCGCTAACGGCGTCCGGGAAAGATACAGTTGTTGCATTTGAAGAACGGGCCAATTTCGTCCCATGGAGGGATGGGAGCAGAACGTACTCAGCGCCAACGGTAAGCCAGTCGCATTGACATTGATCCCACATGCTTCACTGGTTCGTACATATCAAGCGGATGACGCCCGCATCATCGACTGTCTCGCAGGGGCGAGGGGATTCACGGCAGCGTATTCCGCATGAGCACCTGGGAGTATGGACATCGTGCACGATGAAGACTTCATCCAAACTTCATCTCCTCCTCGGATAGTCGCCATTGACAGCGGTCCCGTTGTACCCTCTTCTGCTTGATTGCCTCGGAAGTAATCACTTGGAAGGCCTGCAGAAACTCACCCGCGTCTCGAGCCTTGCAGCCCCTTGCGCGAAGCCTCGCTGGACGTAGCAGGCGGCAGGAGAGCCAGTCGCAGCATGTTAAGATGGTGGGATGCTGAGGTGACCAAAACAGGCATCGTCGCAGCCGTCGCCGTCGCCGTCGCCGTCGGCACCCGAGGGCCGCGTATCAAATTCGGCCTATCTGCAAACCACAATCTTCCCTCCTCCATCTCCTTCGTACCCTCCATGACTTGAGGACTGGGGCCTCTGGGAGCGGGCTTCGTTATCGAGTACTGACTAGCCGCGGCGGGACTAGAACGCGGGTGTGGCTCTGAGTCCTGACTCGGATGAGGTAGACCGGGAACTGACTTTGAGCAATGTGCTGGACGAAGGAGCCTGGAAGACCTTGAAGACTGGGATTACCGCTGATAAACAGAACGAGAAGAGTAGCGGGAATTCCGAGAGACGAACCTTGGCAACATAACGTGGATGAATCTCGCTTCTCCTTCTTCTGGAGCCTGGAGCACCGTCCTCGCGCGCTTGTACGCGGATTCAAGACGCCAGCCATGCCTGCCTCGCTTGCACAACGGGTCTTTCTGACGCGCTGACGAGGTACGGGGAGCTTTCATCGAACGTTGCTTCAGCTCTGTAGAGTCTCTTCCATTACAAACGCCAGCCTGCCCTGTCGCGGCGGCGGCCCGTAGATCCTTCACCTCTAATCGGCTCGGAGCTGGTGAATGAAGCCAGACGTGATTGGGATGAGGATTCTAGGACAAACAATTGCGCAGGGATGCGCCCCGGGAGCGTGAATTGACTGAAAATATAGTCATCAATTTGGTAGGGAAACGGGGTAAGACGGCGCACTTGTTGTCCATGCCCGGATCGGCGCTCGTAGCGATCCCAATTGATCCCTCTTCGGGCCGGCGCGGTACAGAAAGCATTGCGTTGAGAGCACCCAAGCTGCACTTGCAACAGCTCGTTTAAGAAAGAAGGTGTAGAAGAAAATCGGTCCGCCCATGCATCATGATGTACGTGGCACGTCGTGAGATGCAACGATGAGCTTAAAAGTCGAAGAGAATGCTCGGAAATATATCTTCGGGGGGCTCCCGCTTGTCCATAAATAAGATCTCCGCCATCGGGAAAAGCTGTCGTAGAGCGTCTGAGGTTGGCCGCAATGGTGGAGGGTAGATTATCGCCCAGTGGTCGCCAGAAGGAAAGAGTCTCATGTGACTTGCGAGATCGAGGTTGATGTGTTTGATAGGACAAGCTTCGAAAAAAAAAATGTGCGACGTTGGAAATATCATACAAGATACAAGCGACAGTGGTGTAGATTAGAATAAAAGGACGCGTGTAAGACCAAACATATCTGGAAGGATTGTCAGGAGCAGATCTAGGTAAGAAGGAAGCGTACTTTGGAGTTGTATCCACGTCGTGATGATAGTGAAGCGCGGTCGAAATCAAAGCTAAAAGAGGGACGAGAACGAGAGTGGTGCAAGGATAAACAGGGAAGCAAATCCTGGAAGAAAAGTATGAGCATCGATAGCGAACTGAGAGAAAGGAAAGACGCACGATTGATTCGAAGCTGGACGTGTCCTCCGCCGTTGAAGCCCCCGCTCTCCCGCTCTCACCAAGCCGTACGACGCTTCGGCTTCATATGTTTCAACCTTCCCGGAACCGTTGTCGGACCCCTCGCTGCCCACCGGTGATCTGAGGGTCACCCCAGTCATCGCCGGACATTCTGCAAGGGGGCGGTGTCATAGGGAAGGGTCGCCCGCTACTTGACGCCGTACGGTCGATGTCTCGTCTACCTGTGCGCCCGCCCAGGTGCGCGTCGTATGGAGTCGGTGGGCCGGCCAGATCGTAGTGCATACGCTGAGGAGAGAGTGTGAGATGAGTAGACACAGTGAAATGGGAAAATACCATGCTGGGGGAAGGGTAAGAAGTGGCTGACACGGCCGGGCCTTATATATGTTTTCCGCGGAGGCTGTGTTGGATTAAATAAATTCCTGGCGCAAATACGGCCAACGCGACGCGTCGAGCGCGTCCGCATGAGTCCTGGGTTTTTTCCGTGTTGCTCCCCGCGAAATTCGGGTTCATGAGGGTTGGGAGCAAGAGCCGAGGCGCGTATCAATATCTGATCATGATTGACGCTCGCGGTCCTTCCACTCTTCCCTTCATGGGGCTCGCCATGAAAACGCTCTCGACGCTTTGGCAGATCCCTCATCCTCCCCTGGATCTTAGAATAGGTTTCATCTGAATGAACTTCGAAAGCAAACCCCGCAGCAGTGGTAGCAGATATCTGGATTGTGCCGACATCGCGTTCTGGCGAATCGGACCAAACTCGGACTTGACCAAGCATCGACTCTGGGTTGTAGTCGTGCAAACAAACCGATCGATTCCCTCTTGTGAATTTAGGGCGTGTTCCCTTTTAAAAAACCCGCGTTACGAGGTTGCTCTAGCGGTACACCTTGCACGCCACCTCGGTAGCGCTTGGATCCAGCAGCAAGGCACGGAACTTATCTGCTGTCTATCGGATAAATACCACATGCGCTAAGTGCATGTTTTCGAGTTCATCATGGACGAAGGTACGTGTCATTTTTTGCATTGACTAGATTTCATCAATTCTATCCCAGACTAAATATCGCATCCGTAACTGTGGACAACACCGCGACTGCAACTTTATCACCCTTCGCGAATGCCGCAGCTGTACACAACTTCCCATTCCCGAGTCCGTTGCTCGTGTTCATCGCCAGTAGGTATTTTAGCATATTTTCCTTACTGTAATCGTGTTGTGGAACCCAACAGATCTGCTTGGCTCGACGCAACCCTCGCCGCGAAATGAATCATCCTCGCTTCAGTCTGACAAGTCCCTCGCCCCAGCCCGCCTTCTGCTGCACCGTTACGTTGACTCGACGACTCGCGCGGGCTCTCCATTTAACTATGTCGTGAATAGTGCGCCGCTGCACGCCATATTCGTAGCCCGGATCCATCTGAGGATTGCCGCTAGAATATACTTGCTACATGCGCTTGGGCGATGGTACGCACTCCGTTCTGCCTGCACCTCGGATATCGTTACATAATTCCATCCCGGGAATACTCTGAACCAGCCTGACGTCAAAGGCCGGAGTAGCGGCGGCGGCGAAACTCTAGCGAAGTTCCTGAAGACCCCACAATCTGTCGCCAATCCACAACGTGCGGCCCACGCCAACACCTTAGCATTTTTACCATTGAATCCAATTGACACCACGTCCAGAGCATCTGTGCCCACGCTCGGTCGAAGATGGCGCCTCAGCGGCGGTTTATCGCTTATGCAGACGCGCATGCGGCGGTCAAGCTCGCGTGGGCAAAGCTACACTGTCTCATTCGGCGGTCAGAACGCATCTCCCTCCACCGACTTCCCAGGAGGACCACATATGGATTCTCAAGGTGGAAGGAGATCGCAGCCTCCTCGGCCCTTTCCAGTCGCGCGCAGAAATCTCCAAGCCCGACGCCCGTACGCAATGCGTCTCTGATCTCATTTTCTTCGTCTTTGACCAGTATCTCTCCAGCACCTCTTCACGGAACGAGTCCGGCGCCGTCTCCCAAATCACGACTCAGCCTAGGACCCCCTGGAACGCAGTGAATCCGGAGGAAATGGCACTGAAATCCTGGGGGAAAGCGCTACCCGACTTTACGCACCTCTTCGAGTGACAATTCGAGAAGCCGGCGCTACGCGTGCGGCATCCGTTCGCCTACCACCTCCCAGTATAGGGTCATGTTTTGGGCAGGTCGGCACGACGATATCTCCTCGACGGGTGGGAGAGGAGATGGAGACGCACCGTTTCGCGGAGCCACAGGAAGGCTGTGGGTGCCAAGACATACGCACCTCGAGGGTGGCGCTTTACGGACCTCGAGAGTCACGTGAAGATGGCATGTAAGGCTCCAACCGTTTCCGTGTATAAACTGTTTTACACGGTTTTAACCGTTTTCGTTTTCGTTTTATTTGAGCGCAAGTGCAAACGGTTTACAAACCATTTTTACACGGTTTAAACGGTTACAGCCAGTACTACCAGAGCCCTGTGATTCTGCCTTTAAATCTTAAGTGTTTGAGGACTGAGATGATTCATGAGGTTCATAAGAATGCCCGGTAAAGACCCAATGCAAAACAAACTTCTTGTGGAGCTCGGGGGCGGGACCAAACAAGATATATTCCAATGGAGCAATTAATTGATGGCGGCCGGCAGTTCCCGTCCCGCCCAGCCCGCCGCCTCCTTTGACTGATCCTTCCGAAGATGGAGTTTCCAAGCCAGACACATCTTGTTGGAAGCATCCCCGAGTGCAGGATCCAATTTTTCGGAAGACTTCATTCGTTGACTGCATTTGTGTAGGTTAAAGTTGAACCTGGATTCAGCATCTATCTAGGAAGGCACTGGATACTTAAGGTTGATACATTATACAGCTGTGAACATTATAATAGTGTCAGCCCCCTCAGAATGTGTCCTGGGCTGCGGTTGAGGCTCATAATTGACTTTTCTAACTCAAACTTAGGTTCTCCGGGAAAAAAAACCATTTATAAACGGTTTTACAGGGTTTTAAACCGTTTAAATACCGTTTTCGTTTAATTTGCTCCCAGGTCTACACGAAAACTAAATGGTTGGAGCCTTAATGGCATGTACGCTCGAGGCAAGGCGCTGCTGCGGGCGTGCCATTCCTCGTCCTATCGCTGTGGGCCTGTAGCTGAAGGCAACTCGATCCAACGATGTCTTGTCGACCGAACCGCGGACGGTGGAGGGTGGGGAGCAGCTGGGGACGCACCGGGTCGCGAGCGCTGCTTCGAATGCCCTCGCGTCCTTCGAGGAGAAGCGGGGGATTCCACTAGGAGGCATGCTTGTAGGTTGGTGGTGTCAAAATGGGAAGAAGGCCTGCGGATTTTCAAATCTGGCGTCCAACGTTATTCCGCCGCCGCGATCTTGTTCCAATCTACAATACAACTTGAAACAGCCACGAAACTTGGCGCTCAATGCACCTCGGACCCGTTTTCTTCACTCCCACATTTCGCCGTCGATGCTGACTATATTCGTTAGAGTGCCATTGTTTTTGCCCCCATGCTGATCATTTTTCTCGACTGCCCTCGCATGCGCAACCTGTCACTCGACCTCCACGACGCGTCTGACAAGCGCACCAGATGGCGGAGATTTTCTCTTCGTGGAGAGCGGGGGCTTCAACGGCGGAGGACGCGTCCAGATACATCTCAAAGGCACGCATACCCTTCCCTCTTGCTCGACCTGCTTCTCACAATCTCAGTAGATTTTCTGTGTTTTCGCCAGTATTTACTTCCATATGTATATGTGTCTGCAATTTACTCCTCGTCGCATCATGATCTTGTGTGCATTCGGTCATTTGAAGCGCTCCGTTTTAGTCCTTGGCTATGTAAACAAGGTTACATCCGTCTATATATGGTCATGGATATGCATGTACACGAGTCCGAGTCTACAGTGTCGACGTGTCGTAGAGTCTGGGTCGCACGAACCACTGCCAAGGATCTACACCCGAAAGCTCACGCGATCGAGTGCCATTCCGGGCGATGTTGCTTTGAGCTGCCAGGTCCTGAGCACTGAGCGCATCGGGCAAAGGCTAGGGTGCCCGCAGTTCTGCGAGTGCGGCAAAAGCTCGTCCAGGAGAGGTACCGTCGTGATTCTTCACCCAGCGTTCCTCGCGCACTTGAGAGCATCTGCAATTCCCCCCGCACCGCAAAAGCTCGTCCATGAGGCCGCGGGCATCGGGGTTTTGACACTTTGCTTGTACGTGCTTGTGCGCGCTCGCACGCGCTCGTGCGCGAACAAACAAGCGTCCAAAGTCCACGCGACCGCAAGACTGCGAGCTATGTCTGAAAACCCGCAAGAGTACAAAAAAAAAAAATTCAAGACATAGTCCATTGGCATCTAGCCATCATTTCGGCGCTTTTATTTTTTCAACGCGAGACAAACGAGACCTCAAAGACACAAAGTCGGCAAGAGTTTTGTCATCTTGCTGATGGGATGCGCGGCGGGACGAGCGTTAAAAAGGAAGCGAGGTTTGGGGCGGAGAACAGAGACTCGGCGATCATGGCTCACAAGGGCGTACCGCATGAGTCCCAAGCGCGTTGCCGAGCTCACAGCGCCGAGTCTCGGTGGGTGTTTCAAGTTGTATTGTGGATTGGGTGAATAACATCGCGACTGCGCGTCGCGAAGCCGAATTTGATGTTCACAGTAAGAAGGTGAAGGGAATCCGTGGAAAGGAAGCAAATATTGGAAGCGTGGATGAGCAGTGAAACGGTGATCGTGCCTCCCGACGTCGACCCAAGGCTTCGAGGCAAAACACCAAAGCGGCGCTATTCCCGCAAACGGTGCATCTTGAGCTGTCCCCTCTCCCTGACCCACAGTCGAAAATCCATTGTCATACCGCGCTACCACAAAAACAGAGTCTTCAGGCCGGGGGGCAACGCACGGCACTTGCAGCAGCGGTTTCGAGCTTGCATTGACTCAGTTTGAGTTCGGGTTATCTTGTGCGAGTCGAGCGAAAAGGTGCGCAGTAAGCTGCGCGCCTTGATCCCTGCCAACCGAGCAGGATGTGGGAGACGAAGACTCTCAAAGTCCGACTCGAATCGGGCGGAGGCTGAGTGCGTGGGAAGGCGAGCTGCAGACTTGACGCAAGTGGCTTCGTTCGCAAGGCACAGAATCTGGCCGCAGAAGTTTCCTCGTCAATGGTGAGAAGGCGATGCGATGGAAAGACGCACTGTACGAGTGATTGTGAGCGGTGCTGGTGGAGTTGTTCCACCACCGAACGGGAATAAAGTCGCTGATGCAGACTTGCTGGGGGCCGAGGTCATTTGTAGACTTCAAGTGATAATATCGGCGCAGGAGCGATGGCAGACGCGATAGGACGGATAGGCCCAGCTTGGTTCTGAGTGAGCGCTTACAAACTCGGGCTAAACGAGCTTCTGGTCGGGACTCGGGGGAACCACACGTCGGTGGGGACGTCGACTTTGAACTCGTTAAGTAGTACCTTGAGGTGAGGTGGTGTGTCGTCTATGGGCGAAGCTGCGGCGGGGAAACATAGGGATGTGAATGGGCGTTGGATATCGGATGGCTGTCGGTTTTGGGGTGGAAGAAAGCTGCGGCGCCGTAACCGTTACGGGCGGCCGGATCTGAAACATATGGCCGATTCGGACCGTCCGGCTCTGCTCCTGCCTCTGGAAGTAAGCCAGAGGAATTCTCAAGCTTCTCCTCAGATACAAGCGGGGTCCGAAACGGGGCTCGCGATCTGGTGCTCCTGTGCCATTTGTGCCTCGCACAAGGGTGCCTCTCCGGCTCCTCTCCCCACCGCACAAGGCCGAAAAAGGATAGAATGTAGCACTCGCTCAGCTTCCTGAACGTCGGAACGATGACCGACGAGGTGCGTAAAGCTTCCCTAGCAGCGCCGTACGATCCTCTCCACTAAGCTGGATGAGAGATACGGAGACTTGACCAATGTGGGACTCGATTCGACGCAGTTGAGGAGGTCCTGGAGAAACATCGGTCAATGACAAAGAACATGGGATGAAAAAGACACATTGCATACAGCCCCTGGAGACTTGTGCGCGCCATTCGAAGGATGGGCCTGGAAGCTACGAACTTGGAGGGCTGGTGCTTTGGCTGTCAAAGTGGACTCGACGGCCGCGGTACTGGCTCACTTCCAGGCGTGTCTGGATAAGCGATGCGACGATACCGAGGGATGTCTTCGAACGAGCGTGGGTGTATGTGCTTTTCGGCGTGGGGCTGATGGTGAGTGACTCGTCGATCTGGTGTATTCGCAGAAGATGGCTGGGTAGATTCTGGGAGTAGAATTAACGATATGTATCCGAAGGGTGCATGTAAAGCCAGCACATACCTTCGTCCATGAAACAAGATGATCGGAACTCCGAGAGTTGGGGAAGGACTTCGGCAGATGAAAGCTGAGCGGTGCCTGATCTAACATCGAACTGCTTGCGGGCTGAGATGAGGGGTCACGGATGAGACAGATCATTCAGCCTTCTTCCGGGATTCCTGCCGCAGACCCAGTTTGACTTGATTCAAGAATATTGTTATGCATGTAGTCCTGGATATGCAGCTTGGACGCGGCAGATGCAGGGAGTTGATTTTGAAAGCTCACCATCTGCCCAAATTTCTCGTCAGAGCAGTAGGGAAAATGCGGGGAAAGACGCGGCGGACAATGGAGATGCCATGAAAGATACAGTGCTCTCAGAAAGGAGCTAACTTTTGCAGTGGGGGCGATGCGGTGTTGTAGTTCACAGGCACGATTCTATTATTCTGGGATAAAATTCACGAGCTCTAGTCAATGCTAGGAAAGAAAAATGTGTACCTTCGTTTAGGATGTACATAAAACAATTCATTCAATTGGCAGCAGAGATTTTCTTGCGCGACAGCTTCCGGCCACCGAATTCGCCCGCTGGAATGACATAAAAAATTGGGAATCCGTCGTCGGCTTAAAAGAATCAACGAATGAGTTGGTTTGAATAGCTGCGAGGTAGAAGCCAATGGACTTGCGATAGAGCGACAGCCGACCCAAGTTGTCAGAGCGCAATTATGGCCCGATCGCCACGATATCTGCTACCACTGCAGCAAAGCACAGGTATGCTAGGTGAAATTAAATGGATCCTGGTCCAAGAGGGACCATTGGTCCGTCACAGCGTCGAGAGGATCTTGCTTGTGGCGAGCAACATCATGGCAGCTGGAGGAATGAGGCTCACGGGCGTCAATCAGATTGATACGCGTCGTTGCTCTTGCTCCCAACCCTCACGACCCAATTTCTTGGGGTCCACACCACGGAATGCAACTAACTCCAGGAATCAGACGCGCTTGACGCGTCGCGTCGGCCGTATTTACGCCAGGAATTTATTTTATCCAACACAGCCTCCACGGAACCCATATATAAATCTCAAAAACATGTCAGGCGCTTCTTCACCCTCTTCCACAGTCTAGTATGTACGTCCAAGTGCCTCAGCCCTTTCGACGCTGATCTACTTTTTAGCTGGCCGGCCCACCGACTCCATTTACGACGCGCATCTGGGCGGGCGCACAGTGAGACGAGACATCGACTGTACAACGTGGAGTGTGTCCTTACAGATGCTCCCATACCGGCCCTTCGCAGAAATTCCAACGTTGACTGAGGTGCCCCTCAGATCATGGGTGGGAAGCGAGGGGGTCCACCACGGTGTGGGGGAGAATGAGGTATTAACAGCAGAAGCGTTGTACGGCTTGGTGAGAGCAGGAGAGCGGAGGCTTCAACGGCGGAGGACACTTCCAGCTTCGCTTTAATCGTATGTCTATCCTTTCCCTGCTGTCTTTCTCATCCTGGCCCTTCTTCCAGCTCATAATCTATCGACCTCACTTCGACCTCGTTTCGTCACCCGACTTCCACGACGCGCCCGACAAGCGCACCAGATGGTGGAGATTTCATCCATGGAGAGCGGGGGCTTCAACGGCGGAGGACGTGTCCAGCCTCGAGCCAATCGTACGTCCATTCTTTTTCTTCGTTCGCGATCCAGTGCTGACACCTTTTTCTGCCAGTATTTGCTTTCCACTTTATCTATCGCCACCCCCGATTTCATCCTTCCTCCAGCGCCATTCACAACATGTTGGAGGGCTCCAGATTGGAAAGCGGTGGCTTCAGTTCCGTATGTCATTTGTTTTCCAAGTTTCCCAATCTATCATACATCTGTTTGCAGGCTTTTCGTTCTATGTCGTATGGCGGCGCTCAACTTCAGTCCCCGCCCTTCGCTCGGCACGACGCGTCCTACCACCACCCAAGATTTGATTCCTGAGAAGCGGGGCTTCGTGGGTGGAGCACAGGTGCGAATTCCCCATCTCTGATCATCCCCTCTCAACTCATTGAGTCTCTTGTCCCAAATGACCTACATGCGCAAGCCGTTTCGTCCCTCTTCCTCTGGCCGCGCTCTCTCAGCTGCTCTTAGCGAACTGTACAAGACAACGGATTTCACGGTATGTCCCTTAATTACCCTTCGTGTTTATTTCAATGCTAACACCCATTTTCCTCCAGGCCCCGTTCATTGCCCGCTCACTTAATGTCGACTCCAAGCCGTCCCCGTCGCGAATGGGGCCTCAACGACAATGTGGCAAATAGGACCTTTCCGAGACGGGCCATACGTTCCCAACGAAGCTACGTTCCTGTTCTCTTCATCTAATTCACCGAGTCTGACGCGACCTTCAGATAGGCTCTCGGGCTCCGACTTCTGCTTCGCCTTCTTTTTTTCGAGCACATACCATGTACCAACAGGCACGCATATTTAATCGATTAGTTCCGATATGGTTTGAAGGTTGCAGACTGCCACGCCCACTGAGCGCATCCCATGCATCGAATTCAACCCTGGGTGCGCCCAGACGTAAGGAGATATGTTTTGATCGGAGAGATCGTGTTTTCAGACGCTCCCTTCCTTCCAAGTTCCCACACCATCGACCTTCCTGCGCCGCTTGAGACCGCCTGCTTGCGGTCTTCTGGGGCGTGTCTTCGTCGCTTCAGGAATCTTACATGCCTTAGTCGACGTCTCGGACCAGTGCACTCTCGGTTCTGGTGAATTGATCAAGATTCGAGATTCATTGAAGAGTGCTACGTCTGAGGTCCGGACTCCTGAGCTGCTCTGTCCTTCCGCCCACCAGGATTCTATTCAGAACCACCGAATTATCCGATGTCGAGTCGCACGCCTCAGACCGCTTTACAAAGTTAATACAGGGAATCGGCTGGGAAATGCTGCTCGAGGTAACATCAGCAAAACCTGATTTTTGCCCTAGTGGACTGTAGGTGCTGTAGTGCACTGTAGTAGCCTCATGTATAGCTGTAGTGCTCTGTAGTGCTCCATAGTTTTGGGGATACTACATAGTGCTACATAGTTTGGCCAGAGCTACATAGTGCTCTGTAGTTGAATAGGGGTGCTATGTAGCACTCCATAGCTAAATAGGGGTTATATAGTATCAGGAATTTATGTAGGCCTATTAATGACAGTTAGTAACATATTAAATTTGTTACTTTTCTCAGCCTGGTTTGCCCAGCAGTGTGTATGGGTTGGCCTAGTTGGATCAAGGTTCCTCAAATCTGAACTTGATGTGAACCTACAAGGGAAACATTACTGTGTAATCTTTTTTTTTTTTTCATGCACATATTGTTCATGTTCCCAAAGAATTTCATACAATAGTCAACATTAGTTAGATTGGTTCAAGACGAGATTTGAGCAAAATCTAAGGCTATAGTATAAGAACACAATGTCTGGGTCATATGACAGCTGGAAAGACCACCCATTATATCGGCCGCATAGTATAGTGGTTGTTTTGTCTAACCTTAAAATTTATTTGTTCGCGCGAGGTCGTGTGTTCGATTCTGACTAGCGGTAAATATTAAATACTATTAGAATTAGAATGTAGTCGCACTTAGGTTCTGACTTGAAAGTTACTGACTAACTCTAAGGATATAACAAATCGTAAGGGTTGGAGGTCCTCCATTTCTTTTCTCAATAATTAATAGCCTCTATTCAACTACAGAGCACTATGGAGTGCGTCCCCTGAACTACAGAGCACTCTGAAGTAAACAACCTTCACTACAGCTGCTATGGGCACTACGCGAGCTATGGGCTGCTATGTAGTGCTGTGTAGCTAGCCCGGGTTTTGCTGATGAAGGGTGATCATGACTTAGATCCTGAATTTACGCCAGCCTCAGCGGATGCGATGTGCGACGGAAGTGGTATGTTTTATCATCGCATACCACATAGCAGCCGCATCCCACGCCCACCGATGGTTCTGACTCTGCTACCACCTGGATTCCAACTTGGGATTCCTCCCATTGTCCCTGTCCGGGCAAATCTCCAAGGACTTCGAAACTCCAGGGACAAGCCAACCATTGTACCCACTGTCGTCCAATACGTGAAGTGGTAACGGGAGAGCGCAATCACTGGCGCCGAATCATTGATAGGCTTCCCTCAAAACGAAAAAAAAGAATAAAAGAATAATTACATCTTATTCAGTTCCTAACTGGACGTCCGGAAGAAAGTTTCCAGGTCACACTTTATACGGACGCGCTCGACGCGTCGCGTTGGTCGTGTTTGCGTCGAGAATTAATCCAACACAGCCACCACCGAGAACATATATAAAGCCCGGGATATCAGCCGCATCTTTAACCTTTTCCCCAGTCTGGTACGTCCTTCTCGTCATTTTCTCTCCCTCCCTCCGAGTCTGACACACTCCCAAGCTGGCCGGCCCACCGACTCCATACGACGCGCACATGGGCGGGCGCACAGGAAAACGAGACATCGACTGTACAGCGTGCGGACCTGGGTCTCCCAGCTTTCTCCATTCCGGTCTCTTGCACAACGTCCACCGATGACTGGGGTGCCCCTCAGATCACGGTGGGAAGCGAGGGGATCCACCACGGCTGGAGGAGGTTGAAGACACGACCAGGGGAGCGTTGTACAGCTCGGTGAGAGCGGGAGAGCGGGGACTCAACGGCGGAGGACACCTCCAGCTTCGAATTAATCGTGCGTCTTTCCTTTGTCTCAGTTCGCTATCTATGTTCACACTTTCCTTCCGGGATATGCTTCCCCGTTTATCTTTGCACCACTCTCGTTCTCATCCCTCCTTTAGCTTCGATTTCGACCTCTTCAGTATCATCACGACGTGGATACAACTCCGAGGTACGCTTCCTTCTCACCTCGATCTGTTTCTGACAATCCTTCCAGATATGTGTGGTCTTACACGCGTCCCTTTGTTCTAATATACACGACTGTTGCATGTGTCTTGTATTATATTCCCAATGCCGCACACTTTTGTTCGAAGTTTGCCCCATTGAACACACCTGGCGACCACGGGGTGATAATCTCGACCACCACTGCGGCCAACCTCAGACGCTATTTGACGATAGCGAGGGACAGTAGCGCATTCGCAGTGAGCTCACCTGAAAAGTACGCCTATCCGTCCTCCCGAGGATACCTTTCCGACCATTCTCTTCGACTTTTAAGCTCACCATTGGATCCCACGACGCACATGGGTGCGTGTGTGCATCGATTTCCTTCTCAGATGTCTTTGCTAAATGAGCCCTTCCTCACCTAGAGCAGCCTGCTCTCGACGCGATGCTCTCTTCAAGTGGAATCCGTAGGACTCCAGGAGGTTTCGGGCGCCGATCCGCGCATAGACAACGAGTGCGTTGTCTTTCCCCGTTTCTCTACCACTTTGACAAATATATTTCCAGCCCTTGCGAGTCAATTCCTCGGCCCAGTGGATCCCTATAATCAGCGACTTCATTCGGTCGCAGCTCCGAGTCTGGTGACCGCGCAGGATCTACGGGTTCGGACGCCTCAATGGGGCAGACTGGCACGCGATGACGAATGGCCGCCTGTGGCCAACCTGTGGCACAGGCGCTACAGACCACGCTTGATGGACCTCGTCAGCGCGTCAGAAAGACCCATCGTGCAGACGAGGCAGGCCTTACAGGTGTCCTGATTCCGCGTACAAGCACACATCGGCGGAGTTCCAGCGCGCGCGGACGGTGCTCCTCCCGGCCCCAGAAGAAGGAAGAGCGGGATTCTCCCCGTTATGTTGCCAAGGTTTGTCTCTCGGGATTCCCGCTACTCTTCTCGTTTTGTTTATCAGCGGTGATCCAGTCTTCAAGGCCTTCCAGGCTCCTTCGTCCAGCACATTGCTTAAAGCCAGTTCCCGGTCTACCTCATCCGAGTCAGTGACGGAGAAGGCTCGGAGCCACACCCACGCCCTAGGGCCACCGCGGCCAGTCAGTACTCGATACCGAAGCCCGCACCAAGAGTCCCAAGTTATCAAGTCATGGCAGAGGTTGAGGATACGAAGGAGATGCAGGAGGGAAGATCGTGGGTGGCAGATAGGCCGCGAATTTGATACGCGGCCCTCGGGCGCCGACGGCGACGGCGACGGCGACACCTGTTTGGTCACCTCAGCATCCAGCCATCTTAACATGCTATCCTGCCGCAGCCGTCGAGCAAGGCTTCGAGAAAGGCTCGAGACACGGGTGCGTCTCCGCGGAGCCGCAGTGTCCTTCCAAGATATCACCTCCGAGGCAATCAAGTAGAAGAGGATACAACGGGACCGCTGGCGACTATCCGAGGAGGAGATTAAGTTTGGATGAAGTCTTCATCGTGCACGATGTCCACGCTCTCCGGTGCCCAGGCGGAATACGCTGCTGCAAATCCCCTCGCCCCTGCGAGGCAGTCGATGGCACGGGCGCCATCCGCTCCATTGAATCACTGCCAGATCAGTGAAGCGTCCCAAAGCAAATGAGATCAATGGTAATGCGACTAGCTTACCGTTTGGCGACGGGTATGTACAGTATTCTCCCTTTCTTCCATGGGATAGAATTGACCGGTTCTTTAGATGCAACAACTGTATCTTTCCCGGACGCCGTTAGTGCGTTATTTTTTGCGGGATGGGAGTATTTTGATTCAATCGGGTAGGTTTCTTCTCCTACTACTACACCCTCCGTTGCTGAAGGAGATGGCGGCAGCGAACCGGCTCCGTGACGAAACTTCTGGATCGTGCCTATAAAGCAGCTCTGGCCTTGCGAGCCATGGCGGCTTTCCGTCCACGCTGAAGCAGAAAAGGATGTAGACGCGCTCGGCAGACTCAGCACTGGACGCGCGTCCTTCACGAGCGAGAACCGCTGGCAACTCGCAGGATCGCGCGGGATCCTTACCGGGTAATCAGGACAATAGAGTCCGCTTACACGACCTGCAGCGATGTGAGCTCTGCCGGGCAGACTATGATGGGTTTGTTCTCCTCTCTTTCTTCCCGTAGCCGGAACTGACTTATTCTCAGATTCTGAACCTTTTCTCGTGCGGTATCATTTGCGGGCGGTAAGGATGTCCTTTTGACGTTGGTGGGTTCTGGTGCTGATTGAGAGGACTTTAAGGGAATGGCGTGCGTACCTATGTTCTGGGTCAAACTTATGTTAATATTCTGCATGCAGACTAGACCATCTCATCGCTGTTCAGCCGAGTCCACGCACACACCGAGCTTTCGACGCACCTGGTCTTGTGGGAGGATCCCCGATATATCGTATCCTCCGCAAGCATGGCAACACAACACTTGACGGCCGTCTCCTCCCCGTGCACGATTGATTCGGCGGAGATGGACCATCAGTCCGGGTTGGCCCCACACAGACGGGCAGCAGGTATTGCTCCCCAGCTGACGATGGCAAGAAGTTGTCAGTCGCCCTAAGTAGATCGTCTTGCGCACCTCCCGCTGGATCTACCTCTCCCCCGATACTCGTTGCGACATCCCAGGGATCGAGCCCCCTTTAGATCAGTCTTTTACAACGGCTCACCATTCATCCATGCTTTAGGTCTCGGTGAAGGAAGGTCGATTGTAGGGCAGAGGGTGGGGGTGGAGGTATTTGCGAACAACCTCAAGGTACCCCTTTTTTTATGCAGCTCCCATCTCGGCCGCCACTCGATCGGAGCCTTGTTCCAAATTCTGCCACGCTATTACGCCGCGTTTACGCATTATCCTGACTCGATCGCAGTTGCAGAAGGCCTTCAAACCCCGAGTCTGCAAACTCTAGCTCTCGGACTACAATCAGGACGGAAGGTATGTATATTCTCAAGTCATTCACTGATTAACGAGTGTGTTTATCCCCTAGTCTCATTGCATTCGGCGAAAACCATCTCCCACTCGGTGATTTCCCCGTGGGCCGCAGATAATACCCGGGCCCCGCTATGTTCCTTAGTGGGACCGCTGCGGTTAAAATATTACTTCCTTCCTTCCTTCCTTCCTTCCTCGGCCCACGCTTATACATGCATCCACTGATCCAGATATCGGAGAATGTACGAGCATCGCTTCGTTTCCGTACAAAATTCGTCGTTTTGGTTATAGCCCAATCCAAAGTCCTTGCAATTGCTCCCCATTTACTTTCAATTAGAATATATTTCTGGGATAATAAAGAACCTCCCATGATTCTAGACGATGCTTATGAAGGCCCTTACTGGACAAAAGTAAATTAATTTCCCAGGACCGGCATAATTCGTCGAGATCCTTAGCGATCCTTATCGATTCACATATTTCGTCGAGATCTCTAGATTTCAACTTTTTTTTATCAAGATCTCAAGAGATCTCGACACAAACTTTTTTCTTTTCGAGATCGTGAGCGATCGACCGAGATCTTTAAATAGCTTTCGAGATCTCGGCCGAGTCAAGATCTCGAGTTATCCAGAGGGCTTATTTCAACTAGGGTATTTTTTCATGCTCTCTATTCTTCGAGATCTCGACTTTATTTCAAAGCCTGCACCACCGCCAAGCACCGAGCATGCGCACACCGCACAGGCTCCTATCTGCCTGTCTTGAGCCGCACCTCCTGAGCCACTCCTGTCCCCTCTCTGCCTGCCTCTTCCCTTCCACCATTGTGTTGCAGCGCTTGTCCTCGTCACCATGTCCCTCACCAGCCGTGGCCGCTGCACCCAGTGCGAGCTCTGTCTCGCATGGGCCAACATCCATGTCAACCCCGTTACCAATGCTACCACCCCTCGCCACGTCGGTCACTCCTCTGTCCTAATCACACACCTTACATCCCATTTCAGACGCTGACCTACTCCCAAGAACCCTGCCTGCTTTGCGCCCACCCTTATGTTGCACACCAGGTCCCGCCCATGCACCCCAACGACGTCAACTTTCCGCGTCGCCGTGGCCCATGTATTAACACGTGCTGCAGCGCTTTCCTCGCACCGGTGTGTCTTTTCTTCTTCGTCTTCAGCCCCTTGAATATTTTTTGATTGAGCCATAGCCTGCCCCGGCCTGGGATGAAAACACGCTATGCGAGTGTGGCGCGCCATTACACATCCACGCAGACCTAGCAAACCCGTATGTACACCCCTCTATTATCTTTGTGCCCGTTTTGATCTACATGAAGGACGGGGACACCTTTCCCACTCCACGCCGCGATGGCGCCTGCTCACACTACACCCGCCACCTATCCCTCCGGTCTCGGCTTTCCAAACCCGCTGCTGGGCGCCTTTGGCGGTGTTCCCACCGTCGCACAAGGGTCCACAGGGAGTCGTCGGCATGGGAGCGCCATCGCGACTTTGGCCCACGGCCCATTCAATGCCGCGAGCGTAAATCACCATGGCCCTCGCCACCGCTTCCCAGCCCCTGCACCGCCCTCCAAAATTGCCATGCTTGTGATGTGCTGGCCCATGACCGTACGTCCCTCAGTTTTTGTATGCACGCAAACCACTGGAACCCCGTGTAGTTTTTCAAGTGTGACTACGAACCTCCTGGCTATCCCGCCCCTGCCATTAAAGTTAAGAATGAACATGCAAAACAGTACGCTGAACGTTTCCAGTGCGCCGGTCTCGCCTTCGACGTTGAAGTATGCCCCAACGGGCCCACCTCATCGGAGGAGTTTGGGCGGGATGTCGCCACCAAACTGCAGGCCTTTGGTCTCGTTATGCCACCCTGCCCCGACGATGTTGATATTCCTTCGAGCGTCGACCTGGATGGCCAGCTCTTTGTGCTTCTGAAGTCAAGTGTTCAGGATGCCATCCACACTTTCGCCGTTCATCCTGTTATCAATAACAACAGTTTTGGGCTTCCCGAGTTCCGTAAGCTCGACCACAAGTTCCCAAACCCCATTGCCCCCATCTCGAGGGCTGGCAGCCATTCAAAGCCGTGGATCTTCATCGGTGCGTACATTCAGTTAAATCCTTGACGTTTGGTAATCGTTCGCACAGCACCTCGATTTGGACACATCCTCGGCCCTGTCGAGACCTTCTCAACGCCCGCCTTTCCATTGCTTGGTCGCCACCCATGTTTTGGGCAGCGCTTTCTCGATACTCTCCCTCTAGTGACACCCCGCAAACGTGAGGACCCGATGGACATAGAGTGCTATCTTGATTGCCCTGCAGAACCGGAGGTTCGTGTTTTTGTTGCCCAACATTTGTCCGCCCTCATCTACATCCAGCGTCAAATCAGCGACATTCTTGCACACCTCCCGCCCCCTCCCATGTCGCTGCGCCCGGTTACACCTCCCCAACAATCCCGTGTTCGCCAACGATCTCCCACCCATCAGGTATGTCGTTAGTGCAGACGCAGCCCCAGAGTTATAAATCACAATCCAGTTCGGCGCCGCATCCCCGCGATGGGTGCGTCCAAGGCAACGTGAGCCCAGTGTTCGTAAACTCACCCCTATTCACCTGACACATCTGACCACGTCTGCAGGCCTCCATCTCCGATGATGAGAAATTCCCCGCGCCACCTCCGCGGCCCCCGCTCATTCCTTTGCGGGTTGGTGTGGATTGTCTCGCACCTCTTCGCATCACCATCTGGGACGACCAGATCTCCACCTCTGTTAAACCCCTTCCAGACAGTGTTCGCAACATCTTCATTCAAGGTAAAACGGTTCGCGCCGTCAGTGCTTGCCTTCTCGACCTCCTGATCTATACCTAGAAGCGTCGAAGTGATGACGATCTCAAGTTCACCATGCTTGATTCCGCGCTGCGCACTGACATCCTGACGCTCAGGGAGCATATCTCCGTCGACTCCTTCTTTCTGCCCTTTCGCAACCTTGACATGTTCGTCCTTTCATCTCATCCCATCCCTCAGCTGCTTATATATTTGCCAGTCGCGGTACGCACACTGCCACTGGTGCGGGGCCTGAGCGTGCCGTCTTCCGTGATGCCTGTGTTGTCCTCGCCACATGTCACAACTTTTGGCTGCCCACCGTCGCATCAATGACAAAGAAGAGCTTCCACTTGTGGCCAAAGCCGTGAGTGACGTCGTACCAGAGGCGTTCGATGCGCGTGTTATTGACGCTCCTGAAAATGTGCGTCAAATGGGAGACGAGGTGGGAAAAACTAGGTGAGAACGCACCTGCCCCAGATATAGGAGCCGCGCTCGACACCTCTTTCGGTCTCCATCATGATGGCGACGAGAATGTTCTCTGTGCCGTGGTCGCCCCGCAGACGACTCGGGAGGCCATAGGCCGCGACCGCCTCACGGAACAAATCGAGGACAGTTGTTGCGCGGTTATTGTTACTGACGCGGATGCCGGTGATGAGACGCGACTTGCCATCGATGAAGCAATGAATGAAAATCTTGAAGCGAATGAGGCCTTCACCGTAAATTAGCGGCATTGCTAGGAGAGAAAAGAATTAGACAGGTACCATGCTGTCCGTCGTGATGTCAGAGAGAATTAGCCCCCACGACGTGGTACGGAGTGCGATGTATGTAGCGTGCACCGAACGATCCGGGAGAACCATGGACACGGAGATAGGATGCAGCAATGCGACTGCGAGGAACACGGTAGCCTGCAGCCTTCAAACGACCACTGAGCATGCGCCACCCAAAGTTGGGGAATGTCTGCAGAATAGACGACAACATCGTGTCAAGCTCCACGTCGGTTATGGTGGAAACTGCGGCAGATGTCGATGTGTATACACGGGAGGTAGAACCGTCAGCTTGGCGGGTGTCTGCATATACAGGCGCACCAAGTTGAGCAAGCCCATAGTCTAACGCCCGCCGACGGATGGTTTGCGCCGAGACATTGAAGACGTCCTGGAGATCTGTGGGCCCGCGCAAGGCGAGGGCCTGAGAGAGGAATGCAGGGTCGATGTCCACACGGGGGCGCCCGCCTCAGCTGGTGCGTGTGGTCAAAACAACGCTCGGCCCTGTAGGAGGGTCTGACGACTGGTGACGTGCATCATTGAGCGAGGTGATCATGTCGGCGATGCTTCGGTCGAGGGTAGCGAATTCGATCGGCGGATAGGTGGCCTGGTGCTGCAGAATAATTTTAGAAGAAAATTTTGCCCTGAGAAAATAACTGACAAGCTGCGCCGCTGCAAAAAACTGCAGCACTTCATTGACCTGGAAGCTGAGTTGTGTTTCGGCGCCACGCTGCGTGCGTAGCGTGCGGATTACATTGCGGTGGAGGATTGTGTATGCCTGCCGGAGGTTCTCGAGGGCCTCGGACATGGTGGGGGGAAAACAGAATGAGCAGAAGTCAACTATGTGTTCATTGTTAGGGGGGATCCCAGCGGACTGGGAGATGCGTGCCATCGCGCCGGCCGCGGTCGGCCGTCGCTATAATTAGGTCTAGGGGTGCGCCAAGTGGGGCGCAATCACGGGCTCATAAGAATATTCTTCGAGATCTTGAGGCGTGCGTGTTTCAACTTTTTGTATGATCTCCGCCACAAGTTTTTCATTCTCAGAGTATTCACCGAGATAGTTGAAGATCTCGAGCAGGCAAACATTGCTCAGGAAAACTTACTTTTGCATTTCAGCTCGAGATCTCGATGAATCTATATCGATCGGTATAGATCTCGAGGAATCGTGGCCCCCGGAGGTTAAAAATGTGGGTTTTGTCCAGTAAGGCCCCCCAAAGATGCTTGATGCTGAAGCGTGGAACTCAAGGACCGGTGATTATGGGTTTGGAGGTCCGATCCGGAGTCCGGACAAATTTTGAAATTTTGTCTCTAAATGTCACTACCAAAGTCCGGACAAATGGGCCTACTCAGCGCGGCAGGTCTGAGACAAAGTCCGGACAATGGATGCCAAGGGCGCCGAGGTCTGATCCCCCATCCGGACATTTGATAGTAAAAGCTCAATCTGGCCGGTGGTGGTCTGCGGTGGCCCTCAAGCTTGTTCTACAGACAATGCTAGACATCTACGGTGGCATTCACATTACTTAATACATTCAATTGTGACTGAGATCCTCTCAGATTTTTATTTCTACCGATTTGTAAGCCTGCCAGCTTACGACATCCCAAGTCCTTATATAGGCGCGCGATTGATAAGTTATATCTTATCAATTATCTACCTTTTGGTGTAGTGGTCTAGAACGCGCCTCGGACCGGCTTACATTAATTGATAAGATGGTGTAAGCCTGCCAGCTTACGACATCCCAAGTCCTTATATAGGCGCGCGATTGATAAGTTATATCTTATCAATTATCTACCTTTTGGTGTAGTGGTCTAGAACGCGCCTCGGACCGGCTTACATTAATTGATAAGATAACGTTGGCGAAGGTCACAAGTTCGAACCCAGCCAGTGGCACCATTTACTACCGAAATGGATACAGGTCACTGGACACCGTGGGATCACCGACATGTGACCTTGCTTACCAACGGCAGGGATTGCAACCCTGGGGCTGATTTATAAGACCTGATAACCACTGGAAAACCCTACACAGTCTCTGTTAGCATTGGGAGCACAGAGAAGGGGACAAAGTTTCTAGAGAGGGGAAGGGTGTAAGCCTGCCAGCTTACGACATCCCAAGTCCTTATATAGGCGCGCGATTGATAAGTTATATCTTATCAATTATCTACCTTTTGGTGTAGTGGTCTAGAACGCGCCTCGGACCGGCTTACACGATTCACTCTTAGACTCATTCAATTCATCTTGGCTGCCCTACATCATATGAACATGATAACTATTCACGATGATGCGGACCAGTGCTATCAAACAGACTGGATTCCAACCAAGTGGATTAGGTGCGGTAAAAAATATTGCGGCATACCCCCGATTGTGGAGACGGCGCAATATCCTAAAAAAATCTCCCAGCAGAGACAAAATCTTCGAGGAGCTTGTTTCGGAGAAGGAGGTGCTTACAAAGGCAGTTTCAGGCCTGAATACGGTACGGAGAAAGGGAAAAGTGAATATTCACATTACAGAGCGAGCGGAAGATGACTGTGAGGAGGATTGAATTTATGAGAGATTTTTCGGCCATTTATAACAGATTTTGCGGAAAAATTGAGGTCTGGTCCATAGTCCGGACAAAAAAAAATTGGACATAGGTCAGGACCAGAATCCGGTCAAAATTTGAGGCCCCGGACAGGTCCAAAGTCCGGACAAAATATTTTGAGCACCCAAAATCGGGATCGGACCTCCAAACCCATAATCACCGGTCCTGGAACTCAAGAGCGCTGACTATTCACGTGACTGTGTTTTTTCTTTTTTTCAAATTCTTTCTTCCTCGCGAAACCTGGCGACACCCTCTCGCCTCGTTAAGACCAGTCATAGGTGCCTCAACAAAGTGGCTCAGTTTATCCACAGAGATCAAATATTCCGTAAGACATCCCAGTAGCGTAGAAACAGTCCTTAGTTGCCAGTGTTGCAAGATAATGATAAGGGTTATTGATTATAAGCCCTTATCTTAAAGTAAGATAAGCCCTTAACATCGGCGCGAGAGCTTGATAAGGGCTTTATAACCCTTATCATCCTGGAAGCCGATAAAGCCGAGTCGGCCGAAGTGTCCCACCGGAGCCGGGGGCGCAGGATGACTCACGGCTGGAAGTCCGCCGCCCCCGCCGCCCTTCGAAGTTCGTCGCGAGATGCGAGATGCAGAATCTGACTCAGAGACCGACGATGGCCCCCAGGCTGGCCGACGCTGGGCTTCCTGGCTGCCTATCAAGCTTGATAAACTCTTTGGTAGCGATCTCGAACAACCTATCCGCATTCGGCCCCAGCGCGCGGCGGTTTCGGAGGAGGCTCTCTACATGCAACTGCTTGCTGCAGAGCACAGTGGTGAGGGGCCCGACGATGGAGAGCTTGAAGGTTCTGGAGATGATTACTGCGGGTAGATTTCGATGTATTTACAACGGCTCGGCCCTGCGAGCCTTTTTTGGAAAATAACCCTTATTTTACCCATATAATCGGTACCCATAATAACCCTTATCTGATTATAAGGCCCTAACTTCCTGACAAACCCTTAATAACCCCTTACTTTGCAACACTGTTAGTTGCTGATGCAAAAGCAGATTTCCTGCGCTTGCAGTCCCTTGGATCTGGTCAAATTCTCGCGCCTGAACTTTAGGGAGTGTCGCAGTATCGCATTCTCCGACGATCTCTTTCAACGTAGCATGGTCAAATTGGTGCTCCGAGGCTCGGTCCGAATTGGTCTTTGCCCGGCATTATTACTTTCTTTTTCAGCGCGAGCTATTGTTGGGTACGAGTTTGAAACAGTCCTAGCTAGCACTAATTCTTATATGGATACAGACTTGCGGAAAGCCAACGGAGACCTATCCCTTGTCATTTTCACTCCGCATCCGAGTGTGCAATGTGAGCCGACCACGTTGATCGTCCGATTCCAGGATTGAGGTCCGGCCAGGATGAGTGCAAGGAATATCTGTACAAGAAATCTTCGTTAGTGCCGCGGTTACTGTGTCCCGCACCTCAGCTGACGTCCAGACAGGACTTCTGCGAACAAGTTTACGACTATTCCATCTCATGTGGGCCTCAAGGGTGACGATGTCCTTTTGAAGTACATTGAGCCGTGGGCACCCTTCCTTGAAGCCAGCCTCAAAGGTTGGTGCTCTATCATAGTAACGGCCTCGTACGATGCTTCCCCGAATCTAGGTCGTGGAATATACAGCAGTCGTCAGTTGAAGGATGCCACTTCCCTGCTGTCAGACGCGTTGAAGACGGAAATTGTGGAAGGCTCAGATAAACCAGCAGTAGATGCCTGCGAAAGCGCCAGGCCGCTCTTTGCGGTGCGACCAAATTCCTCGCATCCTAAATTCTGACTGGAATCCAAACTTCAGGAATGGTCTCGACGAGTCTCTGCCTTTCCGGCCTTGATGGCCGTACTGCTCCCTCTTAATTTCTCTGCCAAGAAGGTCTAATGGGACTCTATTTCTCAGTCCGCGAACCGCATGCTAGCGTGGCAAAGGACCTACGGGAAGGAAAAGCTGCAGATTTCCTCGTTGAATGATAAGATGTGCACGATGAGGAGTATCATTCTTCCCCGCTCCTCGCTCATTGCTCGCTCCAGTTTGCAAAGGGATTGGCCGGCGTCCTGGAGGGCGCAGATCCTGACCGGAGAAAACGGATGCTGACGTCGATGAAGGGCGCTTTGACCTCCATGTACGTTTCCATCACATAGGCGACCGACTTATCTGAACATTTACAGTTTCGATAACTTCGACAAGGGCGCTGTAACGCACGCGGTGGTCCACCGGGCCCTCTGGGAGTACATCGTCGCTGTCAACAACTCTCCAGATGAAGCCGAGAGGGAAAAGCAGCTGCGAGAGATATTTGAAGTGTATGTGTCCTCTTTTATTTTGCGAGGCCCAGAACCCACTAGAACTGTCCTAGATGCCAGGATGTTCTGGCTGAGCTCGTTCACACCAAGGACGGCAGCCGAGTTGTGCGCGAATTCCTTGCGCGTGGCAGTGCCAAGATCAGTCAGGTTCTCATTCCCGCCAGGTATTCCCACTGATGCTCATGCAGGACCGCAAACAAATACTCAAAGTCCTCAAACCCCACGTCGAGCGCATGTGCATCGACGATGACGCTCAGATGGTTTTGTTCACTGCACTAGACGTTATCGAGTGCGTCGCGTTCTTTAGACAATCCGAGTTTGGCGCTGACAGCCATATTTCAGTGACACGAAGCTTGTGATCAAAACTCTGGTCCCAGAAATGACGGGGCCAGCGAACAAACTCTGCGAGACACCGCAGGGTCGGCGTGCCTTGCTATGCCTTCTCGTTCCGCGGACTCGAAGGCACTTCACCCCTGCGCAGATTGCCTCACTGGCAGAAACGGATGAAGTCCGTGCACAGACCAGTAAGAAGACGCAGGAGGTCCGGGAGGCAGAGACCCGGGCTGGCGCCAGTGAGGCGCTCATCAAGTGGGTGAAGGACAAGGGCGGGCTCCTTCTGCGGGAAACCGGCGCCAGCCTGGTGGTCGCGGAAATCATGTTCTTCGCTGAGGGCGGTGCGTCGTCTTCTTGTCTTTCGTCGTCCGGATCTTGAGCTCACTTACTCACAGACAAGACGGCGGCAAGCCAAACGCTGCTGCGGGCGGTCTCTGCGGCCTACCCGTGCGATGATCACTCTCCACACCCCATTGACCTCCCGCACAGCTCGCGGCTCTACAAGACCCTTCTGCAGGGCGGCCACTTCAATCGTGCCGCTGCTGGCGTCGAGAAGGCGTCCGGGTGGGGCGCGCGCGCCTTCGCCGAGCAGTTTATGGACGCGGTGGGCAAGGAGGTGTGCGTCGTGATGTGCACCGCGGGCGAGTGCAACGGGGCTTTTGTCATTGCGGAGCTGTGCGAAGCCTTGCAAGGCGACGGCTGCGCAGCTGGGAGGAAGACCCGCAAGGGCTAGTTTGGGCCCGCAGTCGTGAAAGAGATCGAGAATGGAGAGGCCAAGGGCAAAAAGATATTGTTGGAGCAGATTGCCGTACTGTAGATGCTTTGCTACGTAGATTATGGTACATCTTTTCGCTCAGGAGCCAGGAACGGGCGGCAGCGCAGTTTTGCGATTGGCCCCGAACAGCTTTCACAGATACTACCATTACCTTGCATTGCCCGCTTATCTGTGTACCTACCCGGGGCCGACTCTAGAGCTGTCTGTTACGTCCCGATTTGGTCCTGGATTTTATCGTGGCCTCCCGCGGCGCTTGGCAAGCCCATGGATCATGCCAAGTATGTAGCTGCCACCTGTTGCCGCTGGCAGCTCGTTCCTGGAGCTTTGACAGTTTTCGACCTCCGCGACAAGAAGAGGAATGTCCAGACTTTTCGAGCCAGCTCTTCAAGGGAACTAATAATACTGGCACTGTGTTTCGTTGTATTCTTGATTCAGCTTCCGCGTCACAGTAGGTCCAAGGAAGATGAGATCATCTTGAAGGCACTGCCGAGACGCGCAAATACCGCGGCTCGGGTCCGCTTGACAGGCTTTATAGAGATAAAGCCATGGGAGCTTTCCGCACGTTCTTTCCGCCCTCCACTTTCCTGTCAGCACCAGGGAGAGCATGCGTGAGTTGCTGTTCCTCTCCGTCTGAAGAGTGAATAGCTGAACGTTCGATCACAGGCTTCTCCAAGTTCGCGTCGGTGTTCGCAGTGTCGGCATCCCTTCTTCCGGTAGCGCTCGCTACCGTCAACTTCGAGATCTGCCTTGAACAAGTTAGGAATGGGACTTGGGGGCTTGTGGGGGGCACAGACAATAACGGTCATCCAGTCAGCAACATCTCAGAGGCGACCGCCATTACCTACGATCTGTGCCGGGTAGCTTGTGGCACTGGGTCGGAGCCTTTCTTGTGGAACATATTCTCCCAACAATTCAGGTATGTCACTCTGCGCCAGCATTTGTTTGGAGGTTTGACCCCGCTTCAGCGCATGGCTCCTTCCATATCTCGCCCTCATATCACAGTTGCCATTTGGAGCCAATAACAGGCTCGACAATCTTGTGTCCGTGCTCCTCACAATGGGATCGCCGACGTTGGCAGCATACTCGCTAATTCTGACGATCCTCAATGGACGCTTCATAGCCCAGCGGTTTTCGCACCTTAGTTACCCCAACGTCCGAAATGCTGTCCAGATTTTGAGTAGCCTGCAACAATCGGCCGTTCACGTCACCACGGACGAATCGTTGCTGGCGAGCCTTATCGTACTGCCAGAAAATGACGAGTGGTGGGGGGAGCTTGTCGTCTGGCTCAATTACGTACACACTTGGTCAGTTTCGGTTTTCCAATGAATCTGATTCTGCGGAGGCTGATAATACGAGCAGGTCAATATCTGCGGTTAGCTCAACAATTTCCTTTGGTTTTATGGCTAATTATATATTTTAGGTTGCAAGTATCGGCTGGGTTATCATTGTCCGCTCTCTCTTTTTCTGCCGACCGCTTCTTCATGTCTGACCACTTCCTTTCAGGCATATATTTTCACAGTCATCGACGGATTTACTGGTGAGCTTCAACTATTGTTCTTTTGTTCGTGCGCAGTCTGAGTCCGATTTCTCTGAGGTGTCGTCACCTACTCCGAGTATGCGACGCTCAATGTCAATGGCCAAGCAGTGGGGTCTATTTTCCTATGGCTTCTCCCCATCGTCATCGGTAACTCCCATTTCACTCCCTCCGACTCTTGGCTGATTAAGTATCAGGATGGTTGCAACTAAGTCCGAAATGCGACTCTAGTCGTGTACAGCAGGCCATGAAACGAGCGAATGCCATCGCATACATTGCCACGCCGGACTGTGAACCCACCCTCGCATCCAATGTATCGAACAAGCGCGCAATCGACCTCCAGAAAGGCGCGGGAGATATCCATTGCGACGAACAATGCTCGGCGCCGATATACAATTATTCTCGATTCCTGCCTTGGACGTTGGCGGTGGAAAATGTCTATTATGCCTTCCGTGAGGCATCGGAGAAATCCGATAGCTATCAGCCGGTAAATTCGGGCGGCGGTTGGGAGAAGGGAGACCGAAATATTCGGATACGGCCCGAGAATCGTCGGGGCTCTCTGACACAGGTGGCGGCCTACGTCAAGCCCACGATCAGGCCTTCGGCACTTTACCCCAAACGCCGGTCTCGTTGGGGCCCGGGTGTAATCTCAAGATTTTTATTGGCCTCTTTCCTGGGTCTTATTTTGACTTGGGGATGCGTGGGTACGAATCTAGTCTCTTCACGGACGCTACAACACATCTAACTCATTCGTTAAAGGTGCGGCCATATTGGTCGCATTTTTTACCCCGACGAAAGGTGGGTCTCCGGGACTTGGTGTTTCCATCGCTAACTTGCGACTTTATTCAGGCCTTGCTTGCCGAAGCGGCAGCTACCTCCTTTACGGGATTATGTCGACGCTTGTTTGGATGTTAATGATCACCTCAAGCGTCCTCGCCCATTATTCCACCTTTACTGTCAGCTTCAAGGGCCGCTATATGCACACAAAGTCGACCCGCTTGGCGGGCGTACTTTCAATCGTCTTTCGCAGGCTTGGAAAAGTGTTGGGATCCATGAACGCCATTTGGATTTTCCTCGCATGCCTGTTTCAATTCGGCAGGTGAGTGTGATCCGGTGGTTGCATCTTACACGTATTCATTCTCCCTCAGCTTCTTCGATAGATGTTGGTGCAACAGTTCTGTCTTCTACCTCGGGAAGCATGCATACAACGTCATTGACGTGACACCCGAGGATGTGGCAGCACTTAATGCGCCTTGGATTGGTGGTGTTGCGCTCGCCAGGTGAGTACGGGTGTGGTTGCGGTATTCCCATTTCTCATCCTAATTTCTTTCAGTGCCTGCGCGGTACTGTTTTTGGGAGTCGTGAACATCCTGATCAACCCGACTCTCCCCGACTAGGCTCATCCTTCAACTTGGCCATTTCTCGGTTGGTTCGCTGTGCGATTTGCAATCTTGGACATATGCTTCCTCCTCCCCGCCGGATTTACCCTCGGAGTTTTCATTGTCTTTGTCTCTTGTCTGGTCATCATTCCTGCAGCAGATGTAGTCGAGGAGCCCGAACGCGACCACTTCGTGTAGCAGTAGTAATTAACTTCCACCACCTTGGCTATACTTGATAATCGCGTTGTCTAGTTTTAATTAAATTAAATCAAACATGTTGTATTCAGACGAACGTGAAGAGAATGCGAGCCCAAAAGAGGCGAGCTTGCGATTCTCCTTGAGTTCTAGCCAAGGTAGTTCAGTTTGGCCCCCCTGCACTTGGTGCGCGTCAGATTAGATTAGATTAGATTAGATGCGCACAGCCACCTCTCAAGTAGACCGGTAACCGATCTGTCTACGAGAAAGGCAAGCTTGATTCAATCGCTATAGAATCACAGCAACAATTCGTGGTCGGTCCCTCTTCTACTCCGCTTGTATCTCTTTGCGATTCGGATTTGACCTGCAAAAAAACCGAAATGGCAAGGACGAATGCTTCAGACTCCCAAGACAAGCTATCTACGCTCTAGGCAAACTTTGCTGGAATACGGCTTCCAAGAAGTCTTACAGTACGATCCTTCCATGGTCTGTCGGCGTCATGGTGGAGTTGGTTGTGTTGTCACTACACTGGCGGCTGCGGGTCCCGGTAGCCATATTGGTGGAGGATCTCGGTAATGTTCTTGCGAACGACTCTGAACTTGACCCCATCGATATTCGCGCTGTTCTCCAGGAGAATCTTGACCAGATTTTTGTATCCGCCCCGCACCGCAATTTCCAATGTTGTCCCGAAGATCCCATAACACTCAGAATTGACATCTGCACCCCTCTCGATGAAGAACTGAACGGTTCGTTCGTTGTTCGGATTCTTCATCCTCATATAAAATTCCCGCTGGGTGGAGTTTGATGTGGCCACTTGTAATGCAGTACCGTATGGTCCGCTGTACTCATTAATGCTGCCGCCGAGGTCAAGAAGGAAACCAATAATCCCGTGCTCGCCGTTCTCTGCGGCGGCATACAGCGCAGTGTCGTTGCTCATTGCGTGGATGTCGGCCCCAATGTCAATGAGAAAACGAATGACTTCTAGCTGCCCCGCCGCAGACGCGGCTCCCAGTGCGGTGCGTTCTTTGAGGGTAGCTGCGTTGATGTCGGCCTCATAGCCGAGGAGAAGAGAAATTATCTCAATTCGCCGATGAATCCGCCAATCCGGAAATCTTGGATACCCGTATCGAGCTTGACCCGCGGCTGCCAGAAGAGCGCCGCTGAGTAAATCAGCGCTTGCGCTTTTCTTGACCGGGTGTAAGGCCTTGCCACAGCTCTCGGGGGAGGACTCAGCCGTGTTCGCACAACCCTCCAGTAGTATCCGAACGACCTCTATGTGACCGTTATAGCAAGCCATCCACAATGGGCCCGAAAGAGGGGAAGGATTGGCCCCGGGGCCACCATCTGTGGCGACGTCAGAACCAACGGCGATGGGTTTGAATACCTACCATCCCATTGCGGAGGACCGAAAACATTACGCCGGTCGGACGGCGTTCTACGGCGACCGGCGCAGCTTCAACATTCGCGCCAAACCTTAGGATCTAACCGTATTTCGCCGCCGCGAACCCGGACATTAGATCTCCCTTGCAGGGTCGCAACAGATAGCAACAGAAACGGGGGACAAAAAGAACAAGAAGGGGAAGTGCATGTGGTCATGTGGTCGGCGACCAGAAGGTCGAGACCCGGACATCGGTGCGAACGCACACGTAAGATTTTCCCGCCGAGTTTTGTCAGTGGTTGATATGTCTTGTGGTTCTAGCCGGTGAATGGATCAGGAAAGCACACGTCGTCGTCCTGTATGCAAACCAGCTGGGGAATTTCCCTTCTCCGGGCCCGCCATAGCCCGTCGGGCTTTTTCCTCTGTGAAACCAGACGATTAGATGCTGTTATCTGCAAAGTACCGAGGATATTCCGCAGGCATTACCAAGTCGTGAGGTTTGTAAAGATCCCACCCTAAAACGCTGAACCAACGGATCAAATAAATTTGCTCCTCAACGGCGCGGCAGAAATGCTCCCAACTCCGCCTCCTGTGGGCTCAGATTCATTCGATGTAGTTTTAAGCTTTTTAACCCCATCCCTGTCCCTGAGATCTGAGATGTCGACAAATAACTTCAAACTCTGGATAGGGGCTGAGCTCCCAAATACGGCAATACCGTGCTCTCCATCACTGATTTCCGCAATAACCGCACTAACCCTGCGCCCAACTCAGGAGTCGGAACGTGAAGTTTATGGGAGTCTCTGTCACCTGAACCGCTCTAATAAACCCTCGCGCTTCGAAATGATTCTCCAGACGTCCTTTCCGCTCCCGGTTAGTAGTTGCTCGAGCTGTCATTCCTATCCACAATGGCCGGAGATCCTGTCGCGATTGCAAGTGGCACGAATGCCTACACGCGCCTTATGGACCCAACCGGAAGTGGTATAACAACAGACGGCGCGCTTGGTCTTCAACAGCATCGTCAGATCGGGCGATCAGCATCAAAGCGGGACGTGATATGACCCACCTTCTGTTTTGCTCTTATGACGCCATGCTGTTCAATTCTAGGTTCATGGTCGGCATATTCTAAGTTTAGCATTATTTTTCGCGGCTGTAAAGCGCCTTTTTTTTGTGATGCCGACGCCAGGCCGGAACGGCAGAATCACGAAGCTGGTCCGGGGGAATGTACTGTGCTCCAATATTCATGTAGTATTGGCGTACACCCAATACACCGGGGAGCCCTATCTCGTTGTTGGAAGATTGGTTGATTCCGAAGAGGCTACGAGATGCCGTTCGTGTCCGAAAGCCGTGAATGCCGATACCAAAACTTCGATAAAGGTCGGCGCGAAGTAGGTCTGCCGTGGTACATCTCCCGGCTTTATCAAGCTCGTTTTTGGAAAGACTCACCCGCGGCACCCAGAAACATCGGACTTTTGACATCTTTTTTATGGTGTTGTGCAACACCAAAAAACGCGGGTAAACGCCCTGAAACACCTCAGCACGGCAATCCAACAATTTTTGCCAAAAATCTGACAACGCCGGAACAACTTCGGTCATATCACCAGAACGGCTGACTCTCTCAAGGGCTTTGAACCTCTGTATGAATGTCCGGGGCGACCGCGACCACCATGCACCAACTACACAGGCCGCACAATCAGCCTGCCTATCATACAAAACACAAATTAAATTTGGTGAGCAACCCGAAACCGCCAAAAAAACGCGTGAAATGTCACAATCAAAATGTCAAAAGGCTGATGGACGCAACTATTTTCGCAATTCTTCTCTCACGAAATAACATATATAAGGACCGACATCTAGGTATCAACTCCACGCCCCGCTGTCTCCCCTCTCAAGTGAGATATATATATCACAATTCTCACGAGTCACGTATGACAACACAAGCTGTATTCTTTCCTGCTCCTTTAATATTTGAAGGGAACTGACTAGTTGCAGCACGCTGATCATGATGGGTGTAAATTAGAACCTAGTTCAAATATTGGTCAAATCCCTGACACCCCCGCAGGCCCAGTAAGTGCATAAAGGAGTTCATGACAATAAAACTGAGATCCCAACAGATATTTGAAAACCCAGAGTTTTTCGAAGCCCTTGAGCTCCTTGCAGAGGAAACACCTCCGGAGAACCCAGATCTTGTGATATATCGACAACTCTTGGGCATGCTGTTTCAACAAAAATTTGATAAGTCAGGGAACTTCAATCATCTCCAAGCTTCATTGAAGAACAATGAGGCTGCTCTTGATCTCATGCCCCAGGGATATGAACAGAAGCCACAGTGCCTCCACAGCATAGCTGTATGTTTTAGACATCGGTACCAGATGTTGGGAAATGTGAAAGATCTAGAGGCTTCACTGAAAATGAAGCAGGAAGCTGTAGCTCTGACACCAGTAGAAGATCGCCAACGAGCATGGCTATTACAGAGTCTTGCAACATCTTTCACGGATCAATATCGAAAATTTGGAGATCTGAAGGACCTTCAAGCTGCTCTGTTACAGTCTCAAGATGCATTGGCCCTGACACCAGACAATCATCCTGACCGACCTGAACGCTTACATGGTCTGGCAGTATCTTTCCTTGATCAATATCATAGGTCGGGTGACTTGAAGGATCTTGAGGCTGCATTGCAGAAATTGCAAGAAGCAGTGAACCTCACTCCAAAAGGACATCCTAATTTGCCACGCTATCTCCACAGTCTTGCAAGCTCACACAGAGATCGTTATAAGAGGTTGGGAGGCCTGAATGACCTTGAAACTGCGCAAGCAATGAACCAAGAGGCAATTAACCTAACTCCAAATGAACATCCAGACAAAGCTGCACATTTACACAATCTTGCTTTATCATGCATGGATAACTATCAAAGGTTTGGAGTTTTGAAGGACCTTGCGGCTGCATTGCAATTTTCTCAGGCAGCTATTGACCTGACCCCAGATGGACATTCAGAAAAAGCAGAATATCTACACAGCTCTGGGATATTCTTCAGAAGTCAGTTTCAGAGGTTTGGAGGGCTACAGGATCTTGAAACTGGGCTCCAAAAAATTCAAACAGCAGTGGATCTGACTTCAGAAAAGGACTCAGAGCGGCCACATCGTTTACATAGCCTTGCTGTAGTCTTGACAGATCGATATCGCAGGTTAGGAGATGTCAATGACCTTGAGGTTGCGCTGCAGAAAAAACAAGAAATGATGGACCTCACCCCGGAAGGTCATCCTAATAGGGCAGGCTATATGCACAACCTTGCTACATCTTTCCGTGATCGATATCACAGATTGGGTGACCAGAGGGATCTAGAGACAGCATTAGATAAATTTCAAGAGGCAATGAATCTGATGTCATCAGACCACCCTGTGAAACCACAGCTACTAAAGAGCCTTGCTATCTCATATGGAGATAGATACCGAACTTCAGGCACACTCAAAGACCTTGATTCTGCACTTCAAAATCATCGAGCTGCTATTGATCTCATCCCTGGGAATCATCCAGATAGAGCAGAATATTTGCAAAGCTTTGCTATCTCTTTGATGGATCAATATCAGAGATTAGCAGGGCTGCAGGATCTTGAGGCTGCACTAGAGAAGTTCCAGGATGCTGTGAATCTGACTCCTGAAAACCATCCAAACAGAGCACAGTGTCTTCAAAGTTTGGGATGGTCTTTTGCCATCCGATACAACAGAACAGGGGATTTGAAGGATCTTGAGAAAGCTATGCACAACTATCAAACAGCAGTCAACTTAGCTCCCCAGAATCACCCTGGAAGAGCAAGGTGTCTACAAGGTCTTGCTGAAACATTTATTAATCAATATAAACAGTCAGCAGATCTGAAGCACCTGGAGGCTGCGATCAACGTAGCTCAGGAAGCGCTTGAACTGACTGCAAAGAATCACATTGATAGACCTGGGTGTTTGCAAAGTGCAGCTCTGTGCTTTGCGCAGCGATATAAAAGGTTAGGAAATCTGGAGGACCTCAAAGAAGCCACCAAAAAATTACAGTCATCTGTGAACCTCACTCCAAAAGGTCATCCAGCACTTGGAGGCCGTTTGTATAACCTGGCTGATTGTTTGAGAGAGCAATATTATCGGCTTGGGTACGACAAAGATTCTGAGTCTGCACTAAAGAAATTTCGGGACTCTGTAGAATCAACTCCAGAAGGACATTCAAAGCAAGTGGAACGTTTACAAGGGCTGGCAGTCTCTCTTTTTGACCGATTTCAAAGGCTTAGAGACCTGGAGGATCTTGAAGAAGCTCTACACAAATTTCAGAAAGCCATTGATCTTTCATTTGAAGGGAACCCCGATTTAAGTGGATATCTTCGAAACCTGTCGATTTGTTTTAGAAATCGGTATCAGATATTTGGAGATATAAAGGATCTTGAGGATGCAGTGCAGAAAGGTCTACATGCGGTCAACAAAACTCCAGATGGACATCCTGATAAGCCTGAACAACTCCAAAGCCTTGCTGCCACCATTTCTGTCCGATACCAGCAATTGAAAGACCCTGAAGACATCAAGGTGATCAGAATGTACTACAGCACTTCATTTCAAACAATGGCCTCAAGCCCAGAAAGATCCTGGGATGCAGCTCTTGACTGGGCTGTTTTTGCAAAGACATATCAACCTTTGGATTGTCTGAGTGCTTACATGGAGGCCTTCCGGCTTCTGCCAAATATTCTATGGATTGGACATTCTGTACCTGTTCAGCATGCTGCCATCCATAGGCTTGATATCCAACAAGTTACTTCTACAGCAATTCAAACCTGCATCAGTCAGTCCAATCTGATTTCTGCAGTGGAAATTATGGAACAAGGTCTAGCTACTATATTTCAGCAAATGCTACAGCTCAAAACTGATGTTGATTATCTCCTGCCTGCTCAGGCAAAGCTTTTCAAACAGCTTTCGTCTCAGCTCTACACCAGAACATTCACTGATCCAATGAAGATTGTGAATGACCGAAATGATCTCTTAGAGAACATTAGGACACAGCCAGGGCTTGAATATTTTCTTCTTCCAAAATCATACCATGCACTTTGCCAAGCCTCGCATGGCGGGCCTGTTGTTATTCTGAATAGTCACAAATATCATTGTAATGGAATAATAATTTTGAATCCAATGTCAGAGCCAGTCCATGTTGCACTCCCAAATGTTACTATTGAGTTTGTCAAATCACAACAGACTGTGCTGAAAGAGTTGCTTGGTCGCTGCAATGTCAGAAATCGAGGACAATCACAAGCTACTAGACTTTTTGGGCAGAAAGAACAGTTCTCATCTAAAACATCAGAAGAATGCTTTGCAGATATGTTGTCCTGGCTCTGGAATCATGTTGTTCATCCTGTGTATGCTGTTCTCGAAGCGGTTAGTAATTGCTGTACTTCAACCATTGAAACTGAAACCTGTTTATCCAGAATGGCATTTGCAATGGCAGGATATGGTGGCTACCCACTGGTGCATTTACGGGACTGCCTTTCCATGCATGTCCCCCAAATAATTGGTTCATCCACTCATACACTGCAACACTTGGATCCCTTCTAGAGGCTCAGAAAAAGAGTTCAATCAATAGTCCTACAGTTGGGGTTGTTGGAGTAACTCATACTGGTCCAGCTGGAGTGAATTCCTTGAAAGGAGTGGCCCAAGAAGTCAAAGATATCCTTTCTGTTATCCCCAAGCCTCAGATAGAGTGTCTTGAAGGGCAACAAGCAACAGTGGATGCTGTGAAATTTCAACTAGAGCATTGTTCCTGGCTCCATCTGGCCTGCCACGGAAAGCAAGATCTAGTTGAGCCCATGAGAAGCCATCTTCTCCTTTATGGAGGTATCTTGGATTTGGAAACAATTCTTCAGATGAATCAGTCTCATGCACAAGTTGTGTTCCTTGCGGGATGTCAGACAGCCATGGGAGATGACGAACTCATAAATGAATCATTTCATCTTGGTGGAGGATTCATTGCAGCAGGTTTCCGAGGTGCAATTGGGACAATGTGGTCCATGAATGATCAAGATGGACCTCTAGTTGCGAAGATGTTCTACTCTCATCTTTTTCGAGATGGCCAACATCCCAGGGCCAGTGACGCAGCAGCGTCTTTGCAATTTGCAGTCAGAGAATTGAGGAACAGGGGTGTTCCCTACGAGCGCTGGATGCCGTTTATTCATATGGGGATTTGACATAGAAGTTTTTCTCTGTGTGTTTGGGCCCTATGTATCGTTTGATTTACTGGAATTTGTTTCAAGAATTCATTGGTTCGTCGTTTGGGATTAGGTTCAACATATTTGAACCAGGATAATCCAAGTAAGATAAGACACCTGATTTCTGAAGACTTATCATCAACAGTATCGGCTACTAGGTATAACTCCAGACACATTGGAACAAGGGGGTTTTGGCATTAAAATTTCGGATACAGGGGGGGGGGGGGGGGGGGTCCCGAGGGCGGCTGAAAAAAACTTCTGTCATGTAGTATGAGGGAGGTACAAAATGCCTCCCACAGCATAGTAAGACGTCATGGGAGGGTAGGAGAGTGAAATATAGGACCTAGAAGACGTGCATGCTGTTGCGCTACTTCGTTGTCCCGATTTGGACTACTGATGACCCTCACGTGCACACCTCAGTTCTCGAAAACACTTGCGTGCCGGCTCTAAGGTGAAAAAAATATCTGTTGGTGTCAAGAATACTTATGAGAAATTAGCACTACTGTACATACTATCAGTGTAACTTTTTGGAACAGCGCAGACATGCCTTCGCGGCCGGAAGCACTGCCAGTTCACACTCTCAGTCCTTGTTCAGTTCAGCATTTAATTGCTCAAAGAGAGCCCACCCATGGAATGGAATAGAAATTATTAAACTGGAAGGCCTCACAGTACAGTAGAGTGCCAGACAGGTGAGTAGTAGCATAGTTGGTTGGATTAGGAAGCTGTCAATGCAGTGGCGGTGGTCCGCACATGACCCGGAGAAACGGCCCGCCGCTAGGGGTGGGAAACTCCTTCCCTATTTGGGGGGGGGAGGGGGGGGGTCTGGCGGAGGGTCGAAAAAACCTTTTCGGCCCTATATCCGTTTTTCGAATCCCGAAACCCCCTTGCATTGGAAAGTATTTATTGTGTGCTTGCACAGCCAATTAATATATCCACAGTAAAGGGTTCTCTGGACCGCGGTGGCACGACAGGCTTACTATGTTGCCCAGCCGTTTCGTACTATGAAATAGTGGCTAAGCCGTGACCCCGCTACCTGTTCCACAGCCACCATTTCGTGGTACAAAACGGCTGGGCAACATACTAGGTCACCCACAAAATTTGGAGCCCACCCTTAAAAGCCCACAGAGCCATCTCATTCCAGGGGTGGAATGGGCAAAGGTAATAGGTAGGGGCAACCGGGGGGGTATATTATACTCGCGTGGTCGACAGCCTGACGTGAGACGTCCTTACCGCGGATAAAAATTCGATATGGATCACTATCGTCACCGACGATTCCTTTTCAGAAATTTCACACTGAGGGCATCCAAGGACCGTGGCCTTCCATTCTGGATGAGCTATGACCTTTCCCGCAGCTCCGTGGCCCCACTTTCCATTATTATAATGTACACCACTTTAAATCACAAGCTCTTTGAGTCCGTGCAATCTAGAATTCCTCACGAACTGCTGGGCAAGTCGGACGGTATCGCCGGAATGTTGCGGGGTTAGTACTGTATGTGCAAAGGTGTCTTCAATTCCGGGCTTGCAGCATTAGAAACGGCGGGTACTTGCAGGGTACTATTGGCCATATTTAAACCTCTGGTTTGTTAGGCGTCTTGCTTTGCATCGCAGATTTGATGACTAGGCGGGGTTTTGTAGTACAGGGAGAGAATGAAGCTGTTCAGGGTAGATGACCTGGAGAAATTTGTTGCTGAATGGGCAATCCATGTGTAAAGAAATAGTGTCAAAACATGTCCTTCATCGTATACCTTTCTTCCGCCACCCGTTCCGACATGCGCAGATGCAGTCGAAACAAAATTTCCCCAGCGCAGTAGAGGGACCTGCGACCGGAGGCACAGACATCCCTGACGAGGGTGGCAGCCATCAGATAAGATATAAGTAAGTGTATCCCAGGGAACTTTGAGCTTACAGCTCACATACCCCCTCATCAATTGCGGAGCGAGAGATCTGGGATCAACTCTAATCCAATTCTACACGCCCACACAGGGGTACTCATTTACGCAGCCAGGAGACCTTCAGTCGGAGTACATACAGAAGGGCTCAGTGGTGGTTGAAACGACGAGTGTTGCAGCTACTGGGCACTACATACAATCGCTGAGGCGAACGAACGGACCTGGCCCTACAATGATGTCTAAGAAATTTCCAAGTTGAAATTAGAGACAAGCCCCTCAACTGCCTGGCTGTCCAGGAACTACGCATCAGTGAAGTGCAGCAATTCAGCTTGAAAGTTTCCTGCATTCGGACGGAGAGGCCTCAGAGAAAATTCTCGCGGCCTGATTGCAAAGTGCATGAAATTCGGATTCCAATTCGGGCGAAAGAAAGCACTACGAGAGCCAAATTAGTGAATGAACAGTGCAAGATACGAGACCCCAAACTCGCGCCGATTTTAAATTTTAAATTCCCTAACCGACTATACCTGGCGATCCTTGAAGTTGATTGAATGGGAACCGGTGCTGGTGAGGTGGCGGCCAAGCACGTGGCATTGCGAGGAGGACTACAGCTCGGAGACGATCGGGGACGGAGCGAAATGGATATGTGTCCGCACCTCACGCTGCCGGCCAGAGAACAGTTCGTTCTTCAAAGTCGTTGTTTCTTTGCTTCACAGGCGCATTCATCGAATATTTCTACTATGCTGAGGTAATGGTGTAGCGAGCACCTATGTATCTAATCCGTGGTCTTGGCCCCAAGGAAGTTTTCTTTATGTAAATGCGGAGACTCAAATGATTACCAACCAGCAAACACTAATGAATGCACCAAGGCGAGACATAGGTGGTCCGAGGCTACCTCAGGCCAGCATTACCCCTTCACGCTCCCTCGCCGGCGCTGTTTCACGACATTCCGAAATATAAATGTCAACCTTAACAGGGCCGGACCCTAGTTATTTCAAGCCGGTTCGTGTGCGCTAAACTGTTACGAGCAAGATGTAGAACTTTTAGCAAGTGTGCCTTACTGCGCATCTTTTGAGGTTCCCGTTAACTGAAAGCGGCGAGAATGGTTTCACAAAAATGCGCTCGGCGTTGCAATATCAATGCAACAGAGGAAAGCACAAATCTAGACACGAAATCACTATATATATGACCGGAACTTGGAGACAACGCAAGCTTCAAGAGTTATGTATATATATGCTGATGTCCAGGGGATGGTCGACGCGTCGCCTCGCGTTGGCCATGCTTGATGATTACGGGACCGAGGCTCCAAGGTGGACATTGAAAATCGCAGGAGAATCCTGCAGAAGTGAGCTTCCGACGTCCGTCGAACGAGTGGTGGCTAGTGGGCGAGATAGGCATTTCAAATATAAAACACGGTGCCCATGGGCGCCCCAGGTTCTACGGTGTTCAGGACCGTGTCCTCCAGGCTCCAGAGTCTTCGGATGGCATTGCGCTGGAATAACGCTGGATAAGGGTACGGAGATGGCTGCGGGAAGAATGTGTTTAGTCAGGCTACTAAAAGGGAGCGCCTCCATCAGTAAAAGTACATGTTTGTCTTTGGCGTCTTTGGTGTCTTGGCCAAGACACCAAAGACGTGTAAGACGGAAATTTTCCCAAGACGCACATCTTTGGCTAAGAAGGTCCCTTTATCTTGCCCAGGACAAACATCTTGGGAAAGACTGATAAGATGCAGTGTGTCTTGGGCAAGACTCTACCAAAGATTAGTTGCAATGACATAAGATGCTTGAAAGATCTATGAAAGACACTTAAGGATGACGATTCAGAAAGATGGGAGATAAACATATATTCGGAGTGTTCTAGAGTACAATACAAGTACAGACAATGTTATGGAAGCATGGGACCGAGGTCTCGTCATCGGAGCCAGCGGTATTGTGGAGCTCCTGTCGTCAGTAGTCCCGGTGTCACCGAGGGCGGTGTTGTTGTCCGGCTCTTCGATGGCGCGCTCGTCATCCGTGGCAGTCTACTGGAGGCAGATGAGAGGCAGCAACGGTAAATGACACGAAACATACCTCATCCTCTCATCCTGGCGCGTATTCATCATCGACGACAGTCTATCACACGGATAAGAATATTAGAGATGAATATGAAAAGGAAATAAGAGGCGCACCGTGTCCGCTGTGGAGGTCTCATCTCCGGCGGGGACATCCGTGTTGGTCTCGGCGGCGACGAAGACGGTGGGGTTCAGCTCGGCCGACGACATTCGTCGTGGAGAGCCTGGGGGAATTTTTTAAGTCAGCGAAGAGACATGAGAGGGGCGCCACAAGCGGCATGTATATGATGCAGCACGGGGAGCTGGAGAAGGAAGCCACAAGCGGCGGAACATGCGACACAGGTACAAATCAAGAGGACGGGGCTAGCAAAGGGGCTTGAGCTTGAGTCTTGGCAGGACTAGGGCTTTGACGGCTTGAAGAAACAGCAGCGGGAGACCGGTGGACCAATAGAGGCAGGGCAGGGAGGGTGCACCGGTGAAGATGAAGGGAGAAAGCAAGGCGACGAACCATTTGATGGCGTCGTGATCACGCCATCCGCAGTTGGGGAGTGAGCCGAGCGGAGTTTGAATGACTTCGCATCCGATTCGACAATCGCAATCGCTCGCTTGCAAGCCTCAGCCTGTGCTTTCGTTTCTTGCACTGCTTGGTGATATTTAACTTCAATACTCGACCTTGAGTATTTTTGAAATGTCTTTACAAGTTTCTTTTCAAGTTTTGGCACGATTTTACCACTAATCTCCATAATACTTAGCCAGATTTACGCTCAGCCTCTGAGCCTCACCCTTGCTGGAGAAACTCAAAATGAATTTCAATGCACGCAAAAGATGTGAGATTTTGAAATTTTATTCCCCAAAATTGATGCATCGAAAGATGTTGAGCAGCCGCCAAGATGGTTACCAAAGACATGGGATGATTCCCCACAAGACCAAGATGTCGGAAAGACGCACTCCTAAGATAAAGATGCGCTCCCAAAGACAAAGATGCTCTAAGATGTGGCTCAAAGATGTAAGACGCCAAAGACAAACATGTTGTTTTACTGAGAGTCTCCACGACTAATAGTCGATTAGACTGCTGCCGCATCGCGCTCCTTCAAGCTCTTGCGCGCAGAGCAGGCCGACGATAAGCGGTGTGTCGTCGTGCGCGACGTTGAGGCGGAGGTGAAATGATTGACCCGTTCGTATCCATCTCCCGCGCCCCTGGTTTTCCGGAAGGATGTCTTTTGTGTGTAACCGCAGGCGGCGGCGGCATCTAGGCTTGATGACGAGGACGTCGCATGCTATAGAGGCGGCTCGCAGGCTGCGCAGCTGGAATGGGTGGTGGATACATATTCCTTTCGGGCGGTTCGGCAGCCCTGGTAAATACGACGCAAAGGACGCCGCGGATATGTGAAAATATGGTGATGGCGGCTCGGCGCTGGTCTGCACATGCTTGGCATCGACACTTCGTCCCGTACGCAACAGCGACTTCAATCAGCGTTGGCAATAAATCCGCTGGGCCGATGAGTTTCCATCATTAACGACAGCAACCTTGATCAGACATTAGATAAAAATATGTTTTTGGCAGGAAGGAGGGCGAGTTGGTTTCAAGACGAGGATGCCGATGTTTGAGACCCGAGAGCCTGAGAGCCACGGGTCGCAGGGTCAGTGGCCGATGCGAGAAGGTTTCTATCCCTGCAATTGAATACTCGACGACGATACTCACCGGCGGGAGGGGTCTCACACAGAGAACCGGGAAAAGAGTGAAAGCGCGCGAATCCGCCCTGATTCAGCTGGAGGGCTCGCGGTGCTGCGCATTTTTAGGACCTTCAAGAATGAGCCTGAAGAGTCATTGGACGGGTGGAGAGTAACACACTTAATCAACGAGAACGAACTCGGCCCTCACAGTATCTGGACTAAAGCTGGGAGGCGTACACCGGAACTGCCGCGAATATCCAAGCGCGCACAAGAGTACCGCGAATATGCGAGTGTACATCGGATATTGAGCTGGACATGTTACTGGGAGTGACTACTGAGGCCTCCGATTAAGCCTCATATACAAATCTGCTCAAGAAGAGAGAAGGTTGAACTCACCAGGGCGTTCGAGCTGCCGCTCTACAGGAACTGGGTCCGGGACTTGTTCGACTCTCTTCTCAGTCTGGCGCCGTCCTCGTAGTCTTCAAGGCCGAGTTCACCGGAATTCAAACCCAAAACAAGTCAAGGATTGCGAATCCACATCACCGTCGATGAATCCCAAGTTTCTACATTCGTGGTGGCAGGAGAGATCGGTGTGGGAGCAATCATCCAGCCATCTGATTGATACGTGCAGGTACTCCTCCTCACAAACGAAATAGGCAAAAACGTAAATCTCATTCATTTGTTGATCAACATGGACGTTCGGAAGAAAGCCTGTCACAAAGCCAGAGTCACGCTTTATACAGACGCGCTCGACGCGTCGCATTGGCCGTATTTGCGCCAGGAATTTATTTAATCCAACACAGCCTCCGCGGAAAACATATATAAGGCCCGGCCATGTCAGCCACTTCTTACCCTTCCCCCAGCATGGTATTTTCCACTTCACTGTGTCTACTCATCTCACACTCTCTCCTCAGCATATGCACTACGATCTGGCCGGCCCACCGACTCCATACGACGTGCACCTGGGCGGGCGCACAGGCTGACGAGACATCAACCGTACGGCGTCAGGTAGCGGGCGACCCTTCCCTATGACACCGCCCCCTTGCAGAATGTCCGGCGTTGACTGGGGTGACCCTCAGATCACAAGTGGGCAGCGAGGGGTCCAACAACGGTTCCGGAGAGGTTGAAACATATGAAGCCGAAGCATCGTATGGCTTGGTGAGAGTGGGAGAGCGGGGGCTTCAGCGGTGGAGGACATGTCCAGCTTCGAATCAATTGTGTGTCTTTCCTTTCTCTCAGTTCGCTATCGATACTCACACCTTTCTTCAAGGATTTGCTTCCTTGTTTATCCTTGCACCACTCTCGTTCTCATCCCTCTTTTAGCTTCGATTTCGATCGTGCTTCACTATCATCACGGTGATAAGCCGTGTACAAACCACAGGTGTATTTTCGCATTTCGCGTCTTTATACTTATAAAGCACGCTCTCTCTATTCTATAAGAAGCTATCAGGAGCTCCGAACGAGTAGCTTAACAGTCACATAGCTTAGGTTTTCTATTGGCATGATCCTATGGCGGTACCTCGACTTGGGGCCAAAGTACGACTTACCAAGAACAGGACTAACTACCTTATATCAGTACCGGTGTGCGTGCGAATGAGCTGAGTGCTAGACTAGTATCAAGGAGATGGGGAGGAATACATGACATCGCATGCAGGTGACTGGGGCCTTCCAAAACGGCCGACTTTGAGATTGTTTACCATTGTGTCTCTTATCGAGAACAGCGCGACAAGGCACATGACGAGTCCAGACCCTTGGATGGGGCGAGACTTCTGTAAATAGACACAGACAAAGTGAGTTGCTGACGGCCGAGCGTGCCTACGCATCAGAATAGCTGTGCCGGTTAAACATCAAATCGCGATGGCACCAGCACTTACCGAGACAAGTGGAACTTTGGTCTATCACAACAACCAGACTAGCTACGAACACGGGGAAGGTGTCCACAGGTAGCCATATCATAGATGATGAAGACTGACGCTCGGGACGAGCACTAGACGAAGAAGACGACGGCTCGGAAGCTTCCGTTCGATTAACCAATAACTCTCAAACTGATCGAGTACCAAGGAGAGCTCTGACTCATAGAGCCGGCGCGTGGCCAATAGGAGTCAGGGGATTCCCTAAGATTATTCCGCGGCTCCACGCCGGGACAGAGTGCTTTCCGAGATGTAGTAATAGATGTGTTGTAAAGTCGAGATCCCAGTAGTATAAAAGCACATAGTTTAGAGAGGTTCTGGAGCAGACTACCTTGGGGTTTCGCACACAGCGGTGCAGTGACATCACTCGGTTTACCTTGTTTACATACGCAACAGTGGTGTGACTCGGAGTTGTCGTTTAGCTCTAAGACCCAAGTGACCGTTATCTCGAACCGAGTACTGTACCTTTGGCAACAATTGGATTGGATTGGATTGTATCTGTGATTGACTGTGTGACTGAATTGTGAATTGTGTGGACTCTGTCCAGCACTGCGGGTCATATTGTGTGTGTGTTGTGTGTGTGTTTTGTGTTCTGTGACTTGTGTTCTGTGTTGTGTTATATACTGCGGTCCTGCAGGAGTGTATCGTGTCCCAAACCCGGAGAAATCCAACAAACCCGTCTTAATTGATATAAACTCGCCGGCTACTGGCCGTTATTGCCTTAAAAACCCACGAACCCACTGCTTGTACGAAGTCTCGAACATAGCGCGTATTGCTCGACTTTGGTTTCACAACCCTTGTCTATCCCACTCCCCTGTTCTCTGAACAGTAAATGATCTATTGACCTAATACTTGTTCTTTACCCCCGAACACCCGCGATTATCATTACTCATAAGGAGGAGGAGGAGTTGTTTGATTGATTGTTTAGTTGGTTATATTGGTTTAGACCTTTATCTCGGCTTCATAGTTATCGTTCCACCGCACCCCGAGTAGCATCGTATCAACGACGTGGATACAACTCCAAGGTACGCCTCCTTCTTACCTAGATCTACTTCTGACAATCCTTCCAGATCTTGCACGTGTCTTTGTATTCTAATCTAAACGACTGCCCATGTATCTTGTATTATATTCCCAACATTGCACCTTTTTTGTTCGAAGCTTGCCCATTCGAACACATCAACCTCGATCTCGCAAGTCACACTGGCATGATGATGTGACTCTTTCCCTCTGGCGACCACGGGGCGATAAGCTACCCTCCATCATTGCGGCCAACCTCAGACGCTCTACGACAGCTTTTCCCGATGGCAGAGATCTTATCTATGGACACGCGGGGGCCCCCCGAAGATATATTACCGACCCTTCTATTCGACTTTTAAGCTCACCGTTGCATCTCACGACGTGCCACGTACATAATGATGCATGGGCGAACCGATTTTCTTCTATACCTTCTTTCTTAAACCAGCTCTTGCAAGTGCAGCTTTGGTGCTCTCAATGCAATGCTTTCTGTACCACACCAACCTGAAGGAGGATCAATTGGGATCGCTACAAACTTCTGAGCGCCGATCCGGGCATGGATAACAAGTGCGCCGTCTTGCCCCGTTTCCCTACCACAGTGATGACTATATTTTCAGTCAATTTATGCTCCCGGGGCGCATCCCTGCGCAATTAGTTGTCCTAGAATCCTTATCCCAATCACGTCTGGCTTCATTCACCTAAAAGGACCGGAGAAGCGAGATTTGAACCACAGGCCTCAGCACCATGATCAAACTAACAGTGACCGTGTGGCATGCCTCTCCACTAACTGACTGTTGAGGGCAGCCAAAATATTGGCATCATAACACCAAGCTATTTAAGGAAACCAACACTGAGGGAAAGGTTAGCTGGTTGGGCAAGAAATCATCTTCAAAAAGGAAACATAGAGAGTAGGAAGCATATGCGATTGGGGCAAAATGAATGGTTAGAAATTAGTCAATGGACATGATGTAATAGCGGCAGTTTTTGGTCACTATCGCTCCCTGGTAGGAAGGAAGGAAGGAAGGAAGATATATACCGTGGTGGTCCCATTGAGGAACGTACGGGCACTGTACCTACATACATAAGCCTATTGTATGCTACAGTTGTCGAGCCCTCGAACGATACAACAGATATACAAGACATCCTCTCACGAAACGATTAGTCACCAACGGGAAGGTAGTAAGTGGAAAGATGCTAAGGAGCGTGATACCCCGGGGGGATGTAGCGCTGAAACCTATCGAAGAAAAGTAAAACATCGTGAATGTACTGGTGGAAGCCTGCGCCCGCCAGCGTCATAGACCTCTACACCAAAATGCAGCATAATCAACAACTGCTTGTTGACCACCGGTGATAAGCTGTGTACAAACCACAGGTGTATTTTCGCATTTCGCGTCTTTATACTTATAAAGCACGCTCTCTCTATTCTATAAGAGGCTATCGGGAGCTCCGAACGAGTAGCTTAACAGTCACATAGCTTAGGTTCTCTATTGGCATGATCCTATGGCGGTACCTCGACTTGGGGCCAAAGTACGACTTACCGAGAACAGGACTAACTACCTTATATCAGTACCCGTGTGCGTGCGGATGAGCTGAGTGCTAGACTAGTATCAAGGAGATGGGAAGGAATACATGACATCGCATGCAGGCGACTGGGGCCTTCCAAAGCGGCCGACTTCGAGATTGTTTACCATTGTGTCTCTTATCGAGAACAGCGCGACAAGTCACATGATGGGTCCAGACCCTTGGATGGGGCGAGACTTCTGTAAATAGACACGGACAAAGTGAGTTGCCGACGGCCGAGCGTGCCTACGCATCAGAATAGCTGTGCCGGTTAAACATCAAATCACGATGGCACCGGCACTCACCGAGACAAGTGGGACTTTGGTCTATCACAACAACCAGACTAGCTATGGACACGGGGAAGGTGTCTACAGGTAGCCATATCATAGACGATGCAGACTGACGCTCGGGACGAGCACTAGACGAAGAAGACGACAGCTCGGAAGCTTCCGTTCGATTAACCAGTAACTCTCAAACCGATCGAGTACCAAGGAGAGCTCTGACTCATAGAGCCGGCGCGTGGCCAATAGGAGTCAGGGGATTCCCTAAGATCGTCCCGCGGCTCCACGCCGGGACGGAGTGCTTTCCGAGGTGTAGTAATAGATGTGTTGTAAAGTCGAGATCCCAGTAGTATAAAAGCACGTAGTTTAGAGAGGTTCTGGAGCAGACTGCCCGACGGTTTTGTGTACAACTCGCGTGCACAACATCGTTTGGTTTATCTTGTTCACAGGCACATCGGTGCTGTGGCTAGGATTAGTCTTTGACTCTTCTAGAGCAGACTGCCTTGGGGTTTCGCGCACAACGGTGCAGTGACATCACTCGGTTTACCTTGTTCACATACGCAACGGTGTTGTGGCTCGGAGTTGTCGTTTAGCTCTAAGACCCAAGTGACCGTTATCTCGAACCGAGTACTGTACCTTTGGCAACGATTGGATTGGATTGGATTGTATCTGTGATTGACTGTGTGACTGAATTGTGAATTGTGTGGACTCTGTCCAGCACTGCGGGTCGTATTGTGTGTGTTTTGTGTTCTGTGATTTGTGTTCTGTGTTGTGTTATATACTGCGGTCCTGCAGGAGTGTATCGTGTCCCAAACCTGGAGAAATCCAACAAACCCGTCTTAATTGACATAAACTCGCCGGCTACTGGCCGTTATTGCCTTAAAAACCCACGAACCCACCGCTTGTACGAAGTCTCAAACATAGCGCGTATTGCTCGACTTTGGTTTCACAACCCTTGTCTATCCCACTCCCCTGTTCTCTGAACAGTAAGCGATCTATTGACCTAATACTTGGTCTTTACCCCCAAACACCCGCGATTATCATTACTCATAAGGAGGAGGAGTTGTTGTTTGATTGATTGTTTAGTTGGTTATATTGGTTTAGACCTTTATCTCGGCTTCATAGTTATTGTTCCACCGCACCCCGAGTACCATCGTATCACCGGCGGACTCTATATGCTGTAAACCACCAGGTGTAATGTAGTGGTAAAGTTGGTGTACTGTACCGATCTGTATGGTAGCAATGTAACACATGACGCTGGCCCACAAATGTTACCTAAATTGCCCCGTAACGCACAAAATCTAGACTTTTGAAGCCAAATTTGGGGATGTTTCGGTCCTGCGGGGCCGCAATTGCCTTTTTAGGAAGGTCCGGTGCCAAATAAGGCAACCGGTTGCTACATTGTAACCTAAATTTTTTGTAACGCCTTTCGGATGGTTACTACCATACAGATCGGTACAGTACCGCTAATTTGCTTTATTCTGTAGGATGCCAGCAGTCTGTGGTTCAAATCCTGCTGTTGCCATTCATTTTGTTGAACTGATTAATCTGCGCAAGATTAATCTAGGACAATTAAAAATTTTGTCTCGGATTAATCTTGAAATACTAATCCTCCGCCTCTCAGGGTCATTGATATAAGCCACTACGGCCTGTAAAATACAGCAGCTTGTGTGAAATTTTAATTTTTTTCTACAGCAACTTGTGTAGAAAATTTAAAATTTCCAGGTCAGTAACTTGTGTCAAAATTAAATCACAGCTGCTGCAACCGTTGCAGTGAGCGACGGCGACGGTGACGGCTGCGACGATGCTTGTTTTGGTCACCTCAGCATCCCACCATCTTAACATGCTACGACTGGCTATCCTGCTGCAGCCTGCTACGTCCAGCGAGGCTTCGAGCAAGGCTCAAGACGCGGGTGCGTCTCTGCGGGCCTTCCAAGCTATTACTTCCGAGGCAATCAAGCAGAAGAGGGTACGACGGGACCGCTGTCAATGGCGACTATCCGAGGAGGAGATGAAGTTTGGATGAAGTCTTCATCGTGCACGATGTCCATGCTCCCAGGTGCTCATGTGGAATACGCTGCCGTGAATCCCCCCGCCCCTGCGAGGCAGTCAATGATACAGGTGTCATCCGCTTGATATGTACGAAACAGTGAAGCATGTGGGGTCAATGTCAATGCGACTAGCTTACCGTTTGGCGACGGGTATATATGTTATTCTCCCATTCTTCCATGGATAGATAGAACTGACCGGTTCTTCAGATGCAACAACTGTATCTTTCCCGGACGCTGTTAGCGCGTTATTCTTTGCGCGGTCGGAGTATTTTGATTCAATCGGGCAGGTTTCTTCTCCTACTACTACACCCTCTGTTGCTGAAGGAGATGGCGGCAACGAACCGGCTCTGTGACGAAACTCCTGGATGCGTGCCTACAGAGGAGCTCCGGTCTTCCGAGCCATGGTAGCTTCCCTTCCAGGCTGAAGCAGAAAAGGATGTCGACACGCTCGGCAGACTCAGCACTGGACGCGCGTCCTTCACGAGCAAGAACCGCTGGCAACTCGCAGAATCGCGCGGGGTCCTTACCGGGTAATCGGGGCAATAGAGTCCTCTTACAGGACCTGTAGGGATAGGGGCCAGCTCTGCCGGGCAGACTATGATGGGTTTGCTCTCCTCCCTTTTCTTCCTGTAGCCGGAATTGACCTATTCTCAGATTCCGGACTATTTGCAGGTGGTAAGGATTTCCTTTCAACGTTGGTGGATTCTGGCGCTGATTGAGAGGGCTGCAGAGAACTCCCCGACGAAAATCCTCCCTTTAAGGGAATGGTGTGCATACCTATGTTCTGAGTCAAACCTCTGTTAATGTTCTGCAGGCAGACTAGACCATCTCATCGCTGTCCAACCGAGTACACACACACATCGAGCTTTCTACGCACCTGGTCTCGCGGGAGGGTCCCCGATATACCGTATCCTTCGCAAGCATGGTAACGCAACGCTCGACGGCCGTCTCCTCCTCGTGAACGATTAATTCAGCGGTGGTGGACGATCAGTCCGCGTTGGTGTTCAGAGACCCCACACAGACGGGCAGCAGGCATTGCTCCCCAGCTGCCGATGGCAAGCAGTTGTCAGTTGCATTAAGTAGATCGTCTTGCGCACCTCCTGCTGGATCGAGCCCCCGATACTGGCCAAGGATCGAGCTGTGAGAATGGGGTATCCAAAGAGAGTGGAAGAGGGGGGGGAAAGCGAGGTCAAGATGGTTTATTCAAGATATTGAGAGGCCTTTTATACCTCAAGAACAATGTAAATAGAACAATGGACATAGAACAATGTGTTTCAGACCAGCTGAACACGTAGTCGTTTCAACACAGCATCTCCAGGCTGTGCATTGCTGTGCATCTCCATGCTAACCACTGAACGGTTTCAGTGCATCGGCTTGCTGAATTATTCCAACACGAGCCCCCTTTGGATCAGTCTTTTACAATGGCTCACCATTCATCTATGCTTTAGTTCTCGGCGAAGGAAGGTCGATTGTAGGGCAGAAGGTGGAGGTGAGGGTATTTGCGAACAACCTCAAGCTACCCCTTTTAACGTTCCAATGCAGCTCCTATCTCGGGCGCCGCTCGATCGGAGCTTTGTTTCAAATTCGGCCACACTAGTACTGTTACGCCGCATTTACGCATTATTCTAGAAGGCCTTCAAACCTCGAGTCTTCAAACTCTAACTCTCGGACTAAAATCAGCACGGAAGGCATGTATAGCTTCTCAAGCCATTCACTGATTAACGAGTGTGTTTATCCCCTAGTCTCATTGCATTCGGCGAGAACCATCTCCCAGCCCATCGCACTCGGTGATTTCCCCGTGGGCCGCAGATAATACCCCTCGGCCCACGCTTATATATGCATCCACTGATCCAGATATCGGAGACGAGTGGGCGAAGTACGAGCCTCCGAATCATCGCTTCTTGAATGAAGCCTTTCCGTACAAAATTCGTCGTTTTGATTGTAGCCCAATGTAAAGTCCTTGCAATTGCTCCCTATTTAATTGAAATTAGAACATACTTCTGGCATATACAAAGGACCTCCCATGATTCCAGACGATGAGCGTGGAACTCAATTCTGACCGAGGACGGTTCACGTGACCGTGTTTCTTCTTTCTTTCAAATTCTTTCTTCCTCGCGAAACCTGGCAAGACCAACCATGGGTGCCTCAATAAAGTGGCTCAGCTTATCCACAGAGATCAAACATTCCGTAAGACATCCCAGTAGCCCAAAACAGTCCTTAGTTGCTGATGCAAAAGCAGATTGCCTGCGCTTGCAGTCCCTTGGATCTTGTCCAATTCTCGCGCCTGAATAGGGAGTGTCGCAGTATCGCATTCTCCGACGACCTCTTTCAACGTAGCATGGTCAAAATTGGTGCTCCGAAGCTCGGTCCGACTTGGTCTTTGCCCGGCATTATTACTTTCTTTTTCAGCGCGAGCCGGTGTTGGGTACGGGGTTGAAAGAGTCTTAGCTGGCACTGATTCTTATATGGATACAGACTTGCGGCAAGCAGACGGAGACCTATTCCTTGTCATTTTCACTCCGCATCCGAGTGTGCGATGTGAGCAAACCATGTTGATCCTCCGATTCCACGATTGAAGTCCGGCCAGGATGAGTGCAAGGAATATCTGTACAAGAAATCTTCGTTAGTGCCACGGCTACTGTGTCCCGTACCTCAGCTGACGTTCAGACAGGACTTCTGCGAACAAGTTTACGACTATTCCATCTCATGCGGACCTCAAGGGTGACGATGTCCTTTTGAAGTACATCGAGCCGTGGGCCCCCTTCCTAGAAACCAGCCTCAAAGGTTGGTGCTCTATCATAGTAACGGCCTCGTACGATGCATCCCCGAATCTAGGTCGGAGCATATACAGCAGTCGTCAGCTGAAGGACGCCATCTCCCTCTGACGCGCTGAAGAAGGGAATTATTGAAGGCTCAGATAAACCAGCAGTAGATGCCTGCGAAAGCGCCAGGCCGCTCTTTGCGGTGCGACCAAATTCCTCGCATCCTAAATTCTGACTGGAATCCAAACTTCAGGAATGGTCCCGACGAGTCTCTGCCCTTCCGGCCTTGATGGCCGTACTGGTCCCTCTTAATCCCTCTGCCAAGAAGGTCTAATGGGACTCTATTTTTCAGTCCGCGAACCGCATGCTAGCGTGGCAAAGGACCTACGGGAAGGAAAAGGCGCAGATTTCCTCGTTGAATGACAAGATGTGCACAATAAGAAGTATCGTTCTTCCCCGTCCCTCGCTCATTGCTCGCTCCAGTTTGCAAAGGATATCTCGTTGCTATGGGATGAAGAGGCGCCCGGTCCGACGATCAGCGACCCTACTTCGCACCTTGGCACTTTACAACAAGGATCTCGATAGCTTCACATTTCATGGTGAGCTCTTTGCGGCATTGGATCCGTCATCTAACTCGCTCTTCAGCTTTTTCAGGAATATCAAGAACTGTCTACTCTGAAATCCGGGACATTGAATCCGCGATTCTGACCTTCAGGCCGCGCGTGGGGAAGATTCAGTGCCGGTTTTGTGTTCCTGCCAAGCCAAAATACGAATACGCCGCTCAATCTCTACTCCAACACATTTATAAATCGTGGGGGCTCCAGTTTTGAATTATGTACGCGGTTCTGACCACCGATAATTTACACCAGGCACCCCGAAGAATTTCTCCGAGCCCGAGAAGAGCTCCAAATACCGCCGTCCGAAACCTTCTGTCCCTCGTGTCCGTTGTCGGTGCGGAGATACGGGGCCGAGGGTCTTACCATGCACCGCGCCGCGAAGTAACTCGATATTGTTGCAATACGTCATTGCTCACTCCCTCGATCTAGACACCAATAAACTGTGTTAAATTCGATCTGCATCAATGTCGACGTTGTATCCCCGATCCGAACTGACTGTGAGTTCCCGTTCGTAGCTTACCTTTGAACTGAGATTAACTGAGCCATACTCCCCGGATATTGTAGAGCCCGCAGACGGCACCCTTCGGAATATACTCCGGAACCAGTATCGTGCGCTGCCTCTTGTGATCGCCCCACAGCATTTACTCACCACAGAGTCGGTCTAGCCCATTATCAGGCAGCACACCTATGCACAAACCAGCTGGATACGTAGAGGAATTTAATTCATAACTATCGCCGGACATCTCCTGTTGTATGTGGTACATAATAAAACAAGGCTGGGTAGCGTGTAGTACAGTAAGATAACGATAGGCGGAATAGTGGGTACAGTACGATAATAGGTGTGTGTATATAGAAATAACTTAGGTAGAATTGTATATAATATTGAAGCACAGTAATAGTGGCGTCCGGGTCGTCGCGGTCTAAACGTTCGTGAGTTTGCCGTGGTCAGGCCTAGAATGGAGAAATAGACTGACGGCGTGGCCTTTTTGCGTTTGGCTCGTCCATCGAACTCTCGAACGATTCGCTTCGAGGCCTTTCGTCCTCAGCTGGCTGAAGGTAGCTGAATGGAAACTAGCAGATTAATTGAGATATTGGGACACGACGTGTGAAACTGCACCGACTTACTTGGAGTAGGTGCCGACCGCGATCCACATCAACGGCTCGAAGGTCTTCACCACCCAGCGATATAATCGCTTCACCGATCACGACTCGCTACAGAACCCCACCAGCGTCTCCAGGGAATTTCCTGGGGCCTTCTGGTGGCCGGGTGAGGTAGCGCCGTAGCGCAGGAGGATGTGCGCAAAGGTACTGTTTTGATTTAACACTTTGGCCATATCCTGCCAAGGCGAGTTAGAATACGCCGCCGTAGGAAAGCGAAGGAATAACGTACAGATTGTGTAGGCCCGTTCAGGTGGGCTAGCTTCTCCGCGATCAGCCTCTGGATAAGGACCGCGAGAATGGCGTCGCCGAGGGTCTCAGCAACCTGGCGAGTAATTGGCGTGTCCTGGATTACCTCCCAGGCTACAGTTGAGACCCGGGGCAGTGTGGGCTTATAATCGGCTTTGTAGCTGTGTAGGATTGTGGCGAGCATTGCCGCTCTCAGTCTCGCACTGTAGGAGCTCCTGGAGCAACTGTAGGAGTCCGCCATTTAATATCTAGGAGAGCAGGTTAAGCGGGTTGGCGAAAGAGGGCAAGGTGTCCTGCCTTGCTGGTACAAGTGGCTGCAAGGAGACTGTGATTTGATGACCAAACAAGAAAGTCCTGCAGGTTCGAATCTACGAAAATACCCTCTGCATCGCGCGCAAAGGCTCTGTGCTGTTCTAGGGTTGTGGACCTCCCGGGGGCTTGAAGTTATAATGATAAACGACCAGAGACATGCAAACTATCTCGACTTGTGGACTGTGGCGGCAGGCAAAGGCGCGTCTTACTTAGTCTCGAAGCGGATTCAGGTGAAGCTCGGAAGGCCCGTGGGCGTGAGAGCAATCACTGGCGCCAATCATGGTTCTCCTTGAAGTTCCCACAGTTGAACGAAACAGGAAAAGCTCATTCATTTTCGCTAAACAACATGGACGTCCGGAAGAAAGCTTGTCACGAACCCAGGTCACACTTTATACGGACGCGCTCGACGCGTCGCGTTGGTCATGTTTACGTCGAGGATTAATCCAACACAGCCACCACCGAAAACATATATAAAGCCCGGGATGTCAGCCGCATCTTTAACCTTTTCCCCAGTCTGGTACGTCCTTCTCGTCATTTTCCCCCCCCTCCTCCCTCCGAGTCTGACACACTCCCAAGCTGGCCGGCCCATCGACTCCATACGACGCGCACATGGGCGGGCGCACAGGAAAACGAGACATCGATCGTACAACGTGAAGTGTGGCCACGCAGCCGTCCCATTGCCGTCCTCTTGCACAAAGTCCAACGATGACTGGGGTGACCCTCAGATCTCGTGTGGGAAGCGAGGGGGTCCACCACGGCCTTAGGGAGAGGTGTCCGTATAGAAAGCAGCAGCGTTGTACGGCTTGATGAGAGCAAGAAAGCGGGGGCTTCAACGGCGGAGGACGCGTCCAGCTTCGAACAAATCGTACGTCTTTTCTCTATCTATGTTCACCGTTGGACGCTAAACTTTTCCCTTCCAGTATTCGCTTCAAGTTCCAGTTTCGTCTTTGCGCCGTTCTCATTCTCATCCCTCTTTGAGTGTCAATTTCAACGTCGCTTCAATCTCACCAGCACGCTCCTGACCGCCGCACCAGAAGGTGATGATCAATTACGGAGAGCCGGGTTTCAAGTTCAGCGGCGCAGACTTCCTGTAAGCCCCCTTCCCATCATCTGTTTTCTGACTGACAGTCCAGGAGGTTTTACGACCGTATATTCACACCTTCGTTTCGTTTCTGTCCAAAGATCATTTTACATCCTTTTATATCGTCTGTTCATACTCTCTATTTCACGACGGCTATGCGCACGTAATGTTCAGATTCCGATTACCTTGCTCATCACGACCTGTAAAAGTTTAGTTCAAAATCTTCCTGGATCCATCTCACCGAGTTGGACGGTGGCTTCGTAGTCAGTAAACCTTGAACCTGTTGTTTTTGACCACGCTGGCGGAAAGCAGGAGCATTGAATGAGCCAGCGGTGTCTGATACAATGCAAGCTGAATATTTCCCTTCGATATGCGACTTGGAAGTGAACGAATCCGAAGGGATTTACTCGTCTGTCTGAACATCGTTTCCAGAATCGATCTCTGCTCGATCTATATACATCACGCTGTGAAGCTCCTTGAACTGTTGCTGCTCAAATATGGTGCAGTATGTTCGCCGAAAGTGAGGAGATCTGTGTACTTAAAAGCCCGGGGAAATACATTCCGTTGAAGGCAACGCACCAGATTCTTGCTCGGATCATTTGATGGAATGTGCTGTCGAAATGAGTATTTTGTTCAGATCAAGCGGAATGGGCACTTCTCAAGGGAAGGAACCATTGATCATGGTTAAAAATTGTGAAGTAGTAGTTTCCGAAGAGGATCTAGTAATGCAGAACATTAAATGTTAAAAAAACAAATGACGGAGTAGAACAGAATCGCAGGTGGACTCTTCTTACGCTTTTCCAGCTGAAACCGTCGGAAGACATCGAACTGACGCCGTCTGGTTGAAACTCGGTTGAACCGGTCAAGTGCATTGGATTTGATCCGAGCCATGATGCCATCATTCTTGCAGCCGACATGCCGACGGCCGCCGAGTCCATAGCAATCGCCTTAGTAATGGTACTCGCTAGCGAGATGACTTCACACCAACATGCCGATGAGCCTGCAGCAGCGACGATGCCTACATATCGGAGAAAACTGGGTCAGAATGAACTGTGCGTCTCGTTGCCCGCTCGATTTTGCGTTTGACCGTCCCCAAGATCCTACTTTTTACCCAGCAGAGAATATGGCCTGAACGATATGTTCAGCGAGTCTTTGATTTACTGCTGGCATGCAAGGCGACTGACTGCCTTCTTAGCGCGAGTTGTCTTTCGCGCGCCGCGCGCGCTGGCATCACCTCTTCGCCTTCGGATCGTGTGGGCAATCATCAGGGTGCGGCACTCCCTCCTGGCGTCTCAAATCGAGATGGCTCCAGGATGCTACGATGATGCTCGATTCGTGTCGGTTATTCCCTTTAGCATCGTGCACGGCATTAACCAATCCTATTTCACTCAGATATACGCCGCCATCGAGTCCTACCAGCGCCGTGGAAGAGGCTGGACGTACGCTAGCAATTCACGACAAAAAGACGGGGCCCGAACTCGACCATGATTTTATTTCTGGGCCGCGGAAGCTTTCTGCAGGGTGCCTTGCTCGTGTGGATGTCGCCCGGCACGCTGAAGTCTCTCCTGGTGTCGACGAGTATCATATGGCGTTCACACTACTGCACGCGATCACCGATGGTACCTCTGCCCATGGAAACAACATTCTAGAACTCTTGGGCGGCTCAAACACTCCCAACGGGCCTGCTCGAACAGACGTTGAATTGGCGCAGATACTCGAAATGGAGTGGAACGACCGCTGGGGTTGTGGACCCGCTGCCTACGAAGTCATCTCCCCTTCCACCGAGGCGCGTCTCCCGCGACCGCTTTCTAAATTCCAGGCGGCTGCATGGAAGATTGATTCGCAGAATGTTCAAAATCGGGCTATGGTGTGTATCTCCCTCCGGACAATTCATCTCTCTTGACGCGTCTTTCAGGGTTTCCACGCTTTACCTCGCCTTCCCACTCCAGTCTCCAAGCAAACCTTCCTCGACGTCAAATTTGATCGCATTGAAACTGCCGCTCTACTTTCAAAATGCGAATCGGAACGGGTCAGCATTCAAAACACTGTCTTCGCTCTCTGCAACTTGGCCTGGATCCGCACGGCGGAGAAGCACCCTGAAATCCATGCACTGAAGACTCTCCCAATGATGATGTATACTGCGATTTCCCTCCGACGCCATCTGGCTCCCGTCTCACCGCTAGCATCGTCTATGTCTCTCGCGCTCGGATACGGTAACATCGTGCTCCCCGCCTTTATTCCATCCTCCGCCGATCCCCGCGCCATGTTTTGGCTCCGCGCGCGCTCGGCTCAGTCCCAAATGCGTAAACAGAGTAAAAGCCCACTACTTCTCGCGCGCTCGCAAATCCTAAGTACCGAGCGCGGTCGACGGGCCAAGGCGTTTGCAAGGCAGGACGACGAAGCGGACGGGACAATTCCACCCTCCCCGAAGCCTCCCCAGCAGATCCCGAAGAACGCAAACGCGGCATCTGTTGCTCTTCTCGGAATATCGCATCTCGGCGACCTTGGCACGGTGTATCAAACAGACCGATATCCCGCCATCGAATTTGTGGACTCTGTCGGGCATTCGCGCAAGGCCAAGGGCGGGATACTCCTCTTCACGCGCAGCGCACAGAAATGTTTCTCGATGGTGCTCGAATGGGACGCGTCTGCTTTCCCTCCTGGTCTGATTGAAGAATTTTGGGGACACATCGTAGGCGGTGTGCACGAGTTTATCCTCGGGGCGCCTGATTCTCGGTCTCTTTTCAAACTTTAATTCTGGAGTAGATAAGACAATGGTTGAATTATGAAGTGTAAATACAACGCCAAAGATATGTGTACAGATAAGTAGATGCCCTTGAATACCCTCAATCTTTGGTCCGCCGTCCTTGTTTCTCCAAATCATCGTTGTTTCTGGAATCGGTAATGGAGGTTTTGCTTGAGCCCAGGTGTAACATACCGCTCCACCAATAATAATCAATGCTGAAGACATGCGATGACTTGGAATGGTTCAAAATCAACAATGGCCTTTTGGCAAATTGAAGAAATTAACTCACGTCGTGAATATATCTCCAAATATCGCAATACCTAGCAGGATTTGAATGACGCCCTTGGCAGCATGTAAATTCAGTGGGTGAGAATAGCAATGGATAGCATCGAAAAATGCCTACAGAGGAGAACATATGTGAGCCGAGGCCCTTTGCAGCCTACGGTCATGTGGAGGCACCTGTCAGCGCCGCATGTCGTCCTTCTCAGGGCCCCAACACGGTTTTTGCACACCTGCCAGCGCCCCGCCGGGATGCCGTCCTCCTCGGTGCCCACTAAATGCTATTGGACAGGGTGTATCCGAATGTCTTGAACCATAATATTAGAATGACGGGGAGAAGTCTGGCCCACAGGGCCTGTTATCCGATAGACAACGCAATATTGAGCTTACCGTAAGTAATGTTCTCGGTCGAATGGATCCTTCATGTTTTTTTTCTTTCACCTCTATGCTTAGATTCGTGAATTCTGGGGATTTGTCCCTCGTCACTACTGAGACGATGCCAATAGTTTTGTTGGGAACCAGATCTTGTCGAGCTTGTGTCGAGTTCATTTCCGTCCGGCAGGCAGCCGAGGCCCTTTGTGGCTTAAGGTCATGTGGATATATGTGTTATGGATATATGTGTGTGAGCCGACGCTCCCTTTGAAGGTTGCTCCGACTCTCTTTCGTCACCTTTTACCCACACATGATCCATTTAGCCGTTCCAGGCTAGCCCGCCCCGAGCCCCACCGCTATAAAGCCCCTGCACATGATAGACCGTACATCTCAACTCTCACATGCCCGCCAACATCCACCCGCTTGACGAGAACTCGTGGGACGTCTTTCAAGTTTGTATCGACCTACTCAAGCAGCACTGCCTGCGTTAAATGCATTGCAGGTCGGGGGTGAAGGGCTCCAATTTCTCTCATCGCAAACAGGAATATACGACGCCGATGAATTGAAGAAGCACGTTCAGGTCGTACAGGCCAAGGCGTACCAGATCCGGGCCGACGAAATTGTGTTGCTTCTAAATTCCATTCATGTAGATTGTCGCATATCCTTGCATCCGTACATTCGATTTTATGAGGTGCCTTGTTTTTTGTTTGGCATTAGCATCCACCATCTTACAACGAAATGGTCAGATTTAGGATGGCTGATCTACCCACCCCAGGGGTCACCGATTTAGTCACGTGGTGGACCTCTTAGGTACCTTTCCCTGTATTAGTTAAAGGTACCTAAGAGGTCGTCTCCGGCGGAGGGAGACCACACCTTCTATTATGTACTACCATCAACCTGCCGTTTTGGGTCACTGCCGTGGCAAATTATAGGTCCGGTGACTTCATGGCCCGTTACTTTAGCGCTTTCGTTCCTGCACTTGCTTCCTCCATTGCTGCTAATTAGAGATGAAGTGTGTCTACCCCTATGTATTCTGTCTGTGATCTGTGTTAATCCAGAGTCTCTGACTGGCTTATTCCAGGTAGCTCAAGGTGGTCTGCAGGTGACCTGACAACGGAGGCCTACCATTTTAAATATTTGACATAGATGCAGCTTGGCCACCTGGTTGATAAAATTGGTAAAGAACACTGGTATATCCTTACCTGCAGATGTTAGCAACTAGCTCCGAAATTTCGATTGAAGGAGGCCTCCCTCCTTAGCGTTAAGATTCTGCCCTCAGCAACCAGTATAGTACCAGAATATTTTATGCTGAAATCACAACAGGTAAGATGTGCTTGTCATTAGAATGTCTGGAAACCCTTCAACCCAGGCCTTTGATGGGTGCCAGGGTCATACCGGTGGCCTCCGGAGTTATTCTCAATTCATCAAAGGAAATATAAAGCTCAAATGTCTAGCCCAATCATTATTCTGCACATTTATGCCTAATGGCAAACACCATGTCACTTCAATAGACATATAAGACCTCTATGCTTCCCACTGGGCATAGGCCTCCAATTTGGGAGCACACAAAAATCACCATGTATTTTGACCAATATAAAAGCCTTGATGGCTCATATGTAACCAGTTAGAAGCTTCAAGTTATGCAAACCAGGGAATTTGAAGGTCAACATTAGAGACTGGACAACAGGAGGCCACCACTGCAGGAGGAGGGCAAAACAGAACAGGTGAAATTAGAGACAAGGAAATAAATTTATCCAACATAGCATAGCATAACTGTCGAGGCTATGCATAAGTGACTGTCACTGCAGCCTGGAGGGCTGTTGATGAGGATTATACTGTGAATAGGAGACCACCTTATCTGTGGAGGCCTCCAAAGGAAATGAAAAAATTGGAGGAGTCTAGGGGGAGTTGATAATATACATAAGTTATGGGCTGAAATTGAGTTGAAGTATAGGTCTATAACCTCTTTCACATAGTTCCACGTACTGTGGACCGATGTTTTCCGGGTGATCTGGAGGGCACCGCCCCGGAGTTTGATCAGCCAATCAGATCATGAATAAAGGTGGGTCCAATTTGAGAAAATCATTGCACCCTCAAATGGCACATAGAAAATTCGCATTTAATGTCTAAACTAAGGCCAAACAATGCCTGGTTTCGAATTAGTAAAGATATCCTGTCTGCTTGGCCCTCAGAGAAAACATTTTTCAAATGCACGGAAAGGTGCTGAACCCAACTAAGGTTCCATCTTGAAAACCATATACTACCAAGGGACTTTGCATTCACAACAGTCAGAAAAATTCTGGTCGATTTGGGACCACTCTTTATGCTGTAGAATAGATTTAGGGTATATTCCAGTGGTCCTAGAAGGTTATAAAGATCCTTACCGACAAAATTGGTTGCAGAGATTATAAACAATATTATATTGTAAACATTTGCATCCATAGTCCTAGCACCTGTCCAAAAGCTACATAACATTGGCTCATGTCATCTGATCCTTGTTTCCACCCAGAATTGTAGTGCCAAGTTATTCCCAGTTCTCCACAGAATACTCTGTGGAGGCCTCCGAAATTGCAAGGAGGGTGGTCATGTTGGAAGACTACTGAAACAATATTTAAGTTCACAGCATATCATTAGCCACTATGGAGGTAGGTTTAGTTCATAAGAATAAGATTTGTTAATGGAAAGCGAGTAAAGGAGGCCACCAATTTCTGTGCAAAAAATGCCACGATAGAGGAACTACAAATTATAACCAACTGTTTCTGTGAGCAATAGATTCAATGGTTGGATGCCAAACCTTGTGCATTTAACTTTATAAAGGCAGAATATTAGCTTCTAGTCCTAGCAGTGGATATCAGTTCCTTGTTTTTTTTTGTGTGGATAGCAGTATTCAATTCCCTGGGGTATGGTTCAACTCATGGTATGAGCCATTTGAAAGGAGGCCTATATTTTGTATAGGGTAATCAAGTGATCTCCGAAACACTGGTTAATCTGGCTAATATCATGATCGCCAGTAAGCTGCACAATGCTAGGCAATGTGACAAGCAACATTGGTCATGGGAGTTGCTTGGGAGTTGTAGTACAACAATCTGACAATTGATCCAGAGGCCTCCAAGTCTATTTGGAGGCCACCAGAGTTCTACACACAAGGTGATAATTGAGGCCCTCATAAACAGAGGGAAGTATCAATGTGTATTCCAATATAATAAGGAGAGTACTTACAGCTCTTGTTGGTTCAGAAGGTTGAGCATGAATGTCAGCATTCCAAGGAGGCCTCCAGCTGGGAAAGGGAGGATGGGTGCATGTAGATAGGCTTAAGCTTTGCATAATCCACACATCCTCAAGCCAGTACCAGTGCAAGAAACATGTGTTAATTCCTGTTAATCTGCTATAGAGCAAGTACGGAGGCCACTGAGGATTATGAAAGCTATGAATTTGCTCTTTCTGCACAGGCAATTGGTGTATACAAGCACATTGGGGTCAAACCAACCACTGTGTCATGAGGGATATATTTTAATTGCATGGAACAGAGGCAAACCCAGATTAGTACGGAGGCAACCGGAATCCCGACCCAAAAGGGACGCCATCAATCAGTAGCACCAGGCTTGGCCTATTCAGGAGAGAGGAGGCCCTGCGTTACATAATAGAAGCAAATGTCTCCCTCCGTCGGAGGCGACCTCTTAGGTACCTTTAACTAGTACAGGGAAAGGTACCTAAGAGGTCCACCACGTGACTAAATCGGTGACCCCTGGGGTGTCCGTCACCGGATCAGCGAGATCCTTGAAAACGAAACAGCCTCATCATGGTCTGTTCCTTCGCTGTATTGAACTTATTCTATATGCTGACAGACACCTACCAGATTATGGGTCTCGTATAAATCTTAGATATGTAGTGGTAATGGAAAGGATTACACACGTGTTCATAGGTGGCAAGAAATGTGCGGTTCTATCATGAAGAATCTACAGCGGCGATGCCTCGCAGAACCATTGCCCCAACGAGGACTCCCGCCAGCCAGTGCATGAATTGGTATGGCCGGGGATCATGGCGGATTATGTGCCGATCCGACCTTATAAACCTGCCGCATGAATATTCCCGGTGCGCGTCAAGGTAGGAGGGTTCCGCGTTGGGCCGAAGAGCCTGGTACTCGAGCGCGTGCGCCTCTCCTCGCACAGCAACAACTACGGTGCTTGATGCAGGGGTCTCGTCAGCAATTCGTTGAACTCCCTGGCTGTTCCTCATTTTCTGTCAGAAATGAGGGTGTGTTGGACTCGATCGTCCCGTTTTTCGTTGGTAATCTCCTCGGGCCCACCATCTACGAATGGCGTATATTTTATCTTCCCATCTCCAATGGCCACCACCGATGGGATTAACAGACTACACTACGACGCCGCAAGCCGGTTTGAATGACCGCGTTTTGAGCTACTCCAGAGGTTAGTATATACCTTGAGCCGGAGTATTTTGTACTAATCCCATATTAGCGCATATGCTTGGAGGATGTAGTTCACATAGTGAGCCATTTTCTCGTTCCATCTGTCAAGTCGGCTGAACCTCCGATAGACGGCATGTTTTACACCGTGGAAAGGTCGACGACTTCAACCGTTATGCGGAGCTGACTGGCGATATGGGTTGGTCATGGAACGAAAGTCTCCCATACTTCCTCAAGGTAATGCTCATTTTATTACTCGCTTCGTCAAGATGACAACTATGCTCTCCAGAATGAAAAATGGTCCTCACCTGCGGATCATCACGACACCCAAATGCAGTTTGACCCGTCGGTGCACAGCACTCGCGGACTCACCTCAGTCAGTCTGAATGGGTTTCAATGGCCGATTTTCCAGCGCAATGTCATCCAGACTACCAAGGAGTTGCCTGACACGTTTCCATTCAACCTCGACATGAATTCCGGCAAACCCCTTGGACTAGGATGGCTGCAATCAACCATCGGGGATGGAATGCGCAGTAGTTCTGCGACATCATATCTAGCTCCTGAATTTATACAACGTAAAAACTTGCACATTCTGTTAAATGCCCATGTATCAGAGCTGGTAAATCCTGGTAACGCCACCGGTAAACTATCCTTTCATGGGGTTCAATTTCTGCATGGTATTGTTCAGTTTTGACTCGTTTCTGAACATGTGCTCATAATCAAGCAGGGACGTCTACATTCACAGCTACAGCGTCGAAAGAAATCATTCTTTCTGCGGGAGCGGTTGGGACCCCAAATATTCTGCTGCATTCAGGCATCGGGGATCGGAACATCTTAGACACCCTTGGGATTCCGACACTCCTCCACCTTCCGAGCGTTGGGCAGAATGTCTCTGACCAAGTACTCCTCTCTGCAAGTTGGGCCGCGAACTTCAACCAGACCCTAGAGTTAATCACTCAGAATATGACCCAGTTCAACTGAGTGGAATAAATCCCACACCGGACCCCTTGTCGCGTTTGGGCCTACTCACGTTGCATGGCTTCGTTTAGACCCGGATTCTCCCATCTTCGAGAACCACACCGATCCGTCAGCCGGTCCGTTTACGCCCCATCTCGAGGTGGCCTTTACGGTGCGTCGAATTTTCACGTGCAAGCCGGTTGTGTTGGTTAATCAACATGGAATTGCAGCCTCGTATCGGTGGCTTTGGTCCTGGAGACAGCGAACCGGGCCACTTTGTAAGCGCTGGTCTAGCCGTGGTCACTCCAGTCAGTCGTGTGTACAAATTCACACTGCATCTTCCGACACACATATACTTTGTTTTCAAGGTGGATCGATTACCATCAATAGCAGTGATCCATTCGCCTCGTCTCTCATCGACATTGGACTACTCCGGAGCGACTTCGACCTTTTTGCGATGCGTGAAGCCCTCAAACGCGCTCAGCAATTCTTTAAAGCCCCTGTCTGGCGAGATTACATCATTGGACCGACTCAAGACCTGGAAAATATTACCAGCGATGCTCTCGACCAATTAATCCGCAATACGGCCGTATCATCGTTGCATCTCGTCGGCAGTGCCGGAATGACCGCCAGAGATGCGGAATATGGTGTGGTGAACCCAGACCTACTTGTCAAGGGCGTGGATGGACTTCGCATTATCGATGCTTCTGTTTTGGTGAGTGAAATAATTGCCACCCTTCCCGAATTCAAACCCTGCTGCCACAGCCTGTAATTCCAAGCGCACATACACAAGCAGCTACGTATGTTGTGGCGGAAAGAGGCGCGGACTTGATAAAGCAAAAGTGGAAGTAGGGAACTCGGATCTTTCAGCTGCATCCACCGGCCATACCCGAAACCGTACATGCAGATGTTATAGCGAAGTTTGTCAAAAAATACTAGGCTCGGTCAAATTCACTAGCATAAGCCTTTCGGAAAATTCCAGGTCGGAAACAATCTGTGCCTGTGCAGCTGACGGAAGAAATGCTCTCGATAATATTCAGCTTTGACGAGGGAACTTGAAGGCTTCGAACCGGGGAATATGTTAACCAAGTTGATTCAGCGCTCTCTTATGTAATTTGACCACCGGAGGAGACGGTTTGATAATCTACGTCCACTTCTGTTTGATCAGGTCAGAGCCTCTCTCCGCAATAGCATAGGTCGGCGCCTGTGTATGGCCACTGGGGACCCAGGGCTGCATTTGAGTCAGAAACGGAGACAGTAATATTTGGGCAATGTGCACGCTCACCATAACTGAGGCATCAATGATTCGTATACCTGTTGCACCTTTGAGGAGCAGGTCGGGATTTACTACACCCCAGGTTGCGTTTGTGGGAGACATCGCTGCGCTTCCTGTCGGGTGAGCTGCTCCTATCACTGTCTCTCTCATGTATTCATCCAGAGCCTTATCCGACGCGAGCCCTTGCGCCAAGTTGTCGATTGGACGTATCACGTAGTCCTTCCATGCTTCCGCAGACAAAAACTGGACAGCCTTCTTAATCGCTACACGCATGGCGAATAAGTCATAACCGTCAACGAACAATCCGGGATCAATCAGAGGGGAGTCGAATGGATTGCTAGTGTTGAGCATGATTGAACCACCTATGCAATAGTTCAGTCGTTTAAGTTGTAATGTAGCTTTGATATACCCACGACTGGCAGGAGAAACAACACATGTCTGGAAGCTAATGAAATTACCACCTTCCGGGGGAACTGGAGTCGTGAGACCAATTCCATTCTAAAGAATCCAGAGTCAGGTGATGTCGACCCCGTTTTTCTGGGAGACCCACAGCGATTTGCACTTCGATCTGTGGTGTGTTTTTTCCAGCAGAGGGGTCGGGGTGTTGCTCGAATATCGGGGAGTCTTCATCGAGGCGAAGCCACACTATGTGTGCACCAACTATAGTGGACACTAGCGGACCCTGTCTGGTGTCGTTCCAACGATCGAGGTTCAGCATAAGTTGGGTAGCATTCTGGGTGTAGCTCTCGAAAGTTTCAGTGGAGTTGACGAACCAGCTGTTGGGAACCAGTGGGTGCTCAGTAAAATTTTGGCCGACACTCGGAAGATCAATAACAGTCTGTATTCCGTGGCTGGCGAGGGTGGTTCGATTTCCGATCCCGGAGTTGAGAAGTATATGCGGGGTTCCAACTGAACCCGACGAGATGATGATTTCCTTTGAAGCGTTGACTCTGAATAGCTCTGTTGGAAGGGGAGTTATGAAAGTATTCAACAGTGAATACTGCAGATGAACCTTTCATGTCTTGCGAAAATTCCACCTGATTGAAATGAATGTCCCCGCCAGAGGTGTTGATACCGAGCACCCGCGAGACTTGAGCGTTTATGAGAACATGAAGATTAGGCCGCTCAATAAATGGAGTCGCCAGATAAGATACCGCCGAACTACTTCGCGCCCCATCGCCAATAGTGTTTTGTGCCCATCCTGAAATGAGAACCATCTGAGTCAAGGGATAGAGTTGGGCGAGATGATGACCAACCGACACCGAGCGGAATCCCCGCGTTCATATCCAACACAAATGGGAAGTCGTCTGGCATTTGTGTAGTTGTTTCGATGACACGAGGGAACATTGGCCACTGGTACCCCGGCAAACTGACCGAATTGATTCCAGTTGTACTGTGGACTGATGGATCATACTGATTCGAAGTATCGTGATGATCAGCTGGTTCGGTCCATTTTTCGTTCTAGACTTTGAACTTGGTGAGCCAGTCTGAATCCGAAAACACGATCGAACCTTGCGGAAGTAATCCTGCATAGCTGCCCAGCCCCAGCCTGGATCCCCGGTAGCTTCGGCATACCGGTCAAAATCTTCTTTTGAACCCCTAGTGTACCACATCCCGTCTGTACATAATCAGTAGGCATACTCAAGCATGAAAATATTGTGCAACGCACTGATACTACTCGTCCCGCCAAGAAGGTGTCCCCGCGGATATAGTATAGCTGTATCATTGGCAGATGTTTGAGGAGTTGTGATATAATTCCTGAATCGTGGAAATTTAAGCCGAGCTACAGCCTGTCATACTATTCAGAAAGATACCAGGTGTACGGGAGTCCGGGAGCCAAAAGACCCCCGTCTAGTCCCGGAACAATGGAATCAAGAACGCCGATGTTTCTATGCAAGTGTTGACGAAAGGGAGGTTGTGGCTGATTTAGAACGACCTACGAAACCCCAGCTTCCAACACAAGAACAGAGAACGCAGGATTTTCAGTCAGTCGATTGGCGACCACATTTCCGGCAGTTCCGCCTAGTCATACATAGGATTAGTTAAAGCGTTGAAAGAGAATCGTGTGTACGTGCCTCCGACGACGACGAAGTCATAATTAAGTCCAGGTAGTTGGGTGACGTTGTCGTACACAAGTCCACGCCCAGCCGAAATATAAGCCAGCAAGATAAATATCACGGTACGGGCAGATGAATGCATGACTATTCACCAGTGGATTGTAGAGCAACGTGAAAACACCCACATATATATAACAAGAGCGCGCTGGGCCGCTTCGCGCCCCAGCACTTCGGTTGAATCTAAGCATCAACCTCTTTATACAGCCGTTTTCAAAAAAGAATACGGGTTTTGATCCAGTGGTGCTGTTCGATTTGTGCTTACCTCTGTTTGACACTGAGTCTCGCTTGCTCCACTCTTCCTCGTCATGCGGTGCGGCTAGCTCCACTGTTCTGCGCAACGCGATATGACTTACTGCGGATGAGGGCCCGGTAGTGGGATGGGGTTTGCTGGCATTCAATAGCACGCGGAAGACATTTGCACCGATCAGAGAGAGTGCAAAGAAGATACAAAATACATGGCCCACAAGTCACGGTGTTCGGGGCTATGACGTTGAAAGGTGGAGCAGAGGAGACTCGGCGTCAAACATAGGTAAGCAAAAATTGAACAGCACCACTCCATCAAAACCCGTATTCTTTTTTGAAAACGGCTGTAAAATTACGCGTGCGAATTCAGATGAATGGGGGCCAGTGTGGAGATAAAATTTCCTTATTGAGAGATCTGAAGGCGAGGAGCTCGGGCGTCAAATCATGGGCCGTCGTAGCTGCGCCAAAGCTGCGCGATCTGTCAAACAGTGTGCAGAGCGTGACCGAGATCCAAAGGTTTGGGGCTGATGGTCCGAAAGCGGACTTTAAAAGCTTCAGACGAGACCACGGAAAAGTTATTTCCGACAACCTAGGACATCAAGTTTCGAATGCGAAGTTGTGAAGCGGGATTTCTAATTTTCTATGTAGCCCGAATGCACAAATATATTGCAGGCATGGGATAACAACGTTACCTCTGACGTGATGAATCCTCCTAGGGCTTCTTCGGCAGAGCTTGGGCGGACGAGACAAGTGCAGAAAGGGGACTAGAAAGTAGCCGTAAGATTACGAGAGAAATGGCTTCGACCCGGTGCCGTCGGGTTGGAACACGCGAGAATGATCAAATCCATGCGAACGCAATTCGAGAGCAGCAGCCAGTCGAAACGTCGGGATTTTGCTCGAGACCTTGTCGACCTCAGCGTGCCGAGTAGAGGGAGCGGCTCGGCAATTGCGGGACATTCAAACTCAGCGGCAATTGCCGGACACTCGAACTGTGACTTGCACAACCCCGCGCGTTACACTGTCCCATGACAGTGCGGACCCCGCAATATAACGGCGACGACTAATGCTTTCTGGTCTGTTACCATAGAGGTGATTCTACCCGCCCTCCGCAAATTTCCCGCACCCTCAGGTGGTGGACCGTAGAGCACTCGGGTGAAATTCCGTTTAAAAGGGCCTCTCTCCGGAGAACCATAAAGCACTGGTAAGTATTCATGACTTCTTTATCACAAAATGCCCTGCGACGAAACCACAGTTTTGATCTCTCCTCCGAAACGAATTCGAACTCCTACGCCGCTACCGAAACTTCAGCTGGCAATCATAATGCTCGTCCAAATCTGCGAACCCATAGCCAGCCAATCTATTTATCCTTACATTAATCAGGCAAGAGCTTCTGTGGATTTTCCTTGAATATGACTAAAGTCTTTCCTAATCTTAGCTCCTTAGAGAACTCGATATTGCGCCCAATAAAATTGGATACTATGCGTTGGTCGTTCGGTCTCAAAATTTCAGCCTGTACCTGACATTTTCTATTTCACCCAGCGGTTTGGTGAGAGAACATACTAGACATTATCTCAGGATAACTTGAGCTGATCTTTCTCCCGCCGCACAGATCGTTGAGTAAATGTTATAATTCGATGTTCAGATGCTAATCTGGCTGCTTCTAGGAGTCAATATTCTTCATCACAGAAGCGACCAATGGAGCAGAGCCTCTGATCGCGTTGGTCGGAAAAAAATTCTCTTGATGGGTCTATTCGGGACAGCGCTGTCGATGCTCTGTTTCGGATTGTCCCGAACATTTTGGACGTTTGTTCTGAGGCAAGCTGCTCGTGAATTTCCCCTACAATTTGCTGTAACTGCCGTAGCCGCTGTCTCACTGGGCTCTTGAACGGGAACACGGATAAGCACTGTACATTAAATGACGATTCCCACTGCTGATCATTGTTAACGCCAGGTGTTATGAAAAGCGTCATGGGAGATCTAACAGATGCTTCCAATAGAGCGGAAGGATTTGCCTATCTTCCTGATGAGTTTTCTTGAACATTGAATCGCTGCGCATTCTAATGTCAGTTACAGTGGTATGGGCTGCAGGGGTGGGCATATTTCCCCTTGACTCGCGAATGCCGCTGAGGAACCAGCGATAGGCATCCCTTGGGCCGCTCATCGGAGCTTCACTTTCACACCCCCACGAACGATTCCCAGAAACATTCCCTGGGCCGCTCTGGAGCTCCTTCCCTTATTTTCTGCCGTGTGCCGCAACGGGAGCCGTCATTCTCTCAACATTTGTTGTGGTCCTCGTCCTGTTTAAGGAGGTATGTACTTACTTCATTCCAACTGAAGAATCGTTTATCGATCGCCGAGTAGACCGTTCCCCAACAACGCCGGAAATCACTTGACGACGATTTTAGCGTGACGCCTCGAGGGCCGCTTCCTCTCCGAGATCTGTTGACCGTCTCGGTAGTTATATCGGTCTCCAATCACGTCGCTCTTGGGTTCTTGCATACGACATTCGGTGCGCTCCTGCCCCTCTTTTTAGTTATGCCAGTGGAATTCGGAGGGCTGGGACTTCCGCCGTCCAAAATCGGACTCATCCTCGCCGTGGACGATGCGGTCACCGGCATCTTTCAAATGTGTTTTTTCGCGAAGCTTGTCAGACGCTTTGGGGAGCGCCGTGTTTTCATGAATGGGCTGGCTGCGTTTCTTCCAATATTTTCTCTCTTCCCCGTCATGAGCATCGTTGCTCGGTGGCCTGGATGGAACCCCGCTGTCTGGATCCTGGTCGGATGCCTCATAGTGCTCGATGCGTTGATGAACCCGTCGTATGGTGCGTTTTTTGGGCTATGAAGTTATTAGAAGCTGATTTACTCTTCTTCCGATTTCAAGGATGCATCTTCATCTTCATCACCGCATCGGCTCCAAATGTAGCCGCGGGACGATTAACGGGATCTCACAAACTTCCGCTTCGGTCGCGAGGGCTGTGGGCCCCGCCCTGGCTACATCTCTATTCTCCCTTTCCGCCGCACACAATATATTAGGTGGATACATGGTTTACGCCGTATTCTTCATTATTGCTACTCTCATGCTTCTGTTGGCGGCACGTCTTCCGGAGCAGGTGTGGGAGGATTGTGACGAAGATTTTTGACCCTGTCACTTGTACGACCGAGTAACGAATATTACGATTGAGTAACATTGGAATAACATGTATTATATTTCGTTTTTCAACCTCTAGTTGAACTGGTCACGTGTGGCTTGGTTGTGCAATGCCGGCAAGTTATTAGTTAAGGCGGCCTTTTCATGCTCGGAGGCTTTGCTCCATTCTCTTTCCTGCGGCCTTGACATGATCTTCGCCTTTCGCCACTAGTTGTCTGCGCATGGTGGTATCTCTATAAGCTGGTGCTCCGGCTCCGGGCAACCACCATGTATGGGGCTATACCTTTTCCCCCGATTTCCTGATGTGAGTGCATCCGCCGGATCAGGGACTTCCTCGGTCTGTCTGAACATAGTTTCCAGGATCGATCTCTGCTTGATAAATCATGTTCTCAACGCGCTAGCAAGACAATATTTTTGCTCGGGGATATCCTGTCGCAGTAGTCATCTGTTCCACAGATCAAGGCAGAAGGGGTTATTGATCCTGGTTGAAATTGCGAAGCATTTTCCGAGGAGGATCGCGCTAGTAGTAAGTATTACAGAGCATTGAATCATGAATGTTCCTGCCTACGTTCAAGCTGAAACCGTCGGAAGACATTGAACTGGACTCTGGAGCGACGCCCTCTGTTTACGTTGGGTTGAAAAAGGGGGAATCAGGATTCGAAAAACGGATATAGGGTCGAAAAGTCCGCCAGACCCCTAGCGGCGGGCCGCATTTCCGAGTCATGTGCGAGCTCACCGCCACCTCACCGCCACCTATTTGACAGCTTCCCAATCCAGCTAACGATATTGTAACCTTCCTCGACTCACATCGTCAGGACTCTGGTGTTGTTAAAAAACAGTGTGGCTTCAATTTAAACCGTACAAGCGTCAGATTCTGAGAATTCTCCGTTCACAGGTCCAAATCTCTGACTTCGACTTCGGTTAAGCTCGGAGGAATGATTTCTCGGCTCCCCCACTCCATCCAAGGTCACAGGTGTCAAGAGGTGATTTTAAGCCATTTTGAACTCATTCATAATCCGGTGAGTTGGCGCAGATACTCGAAATGGAGTGGAACAGCCACTGGGGTCGTGGACCCGCTTCATACGAAGTCATCTCCCTTTCCACCGAGGCGCGCCTCTCCCGACCACTTTCTAAATTCCAGGCGGCTGCATGGAAGATTGATTGGCAGAATGTTCAAAATCGGGCTATGGTGTGTATCTCCCTCCGGACAAGTCATCTCTCTTGACGCGTCTTTCAGGGTGCCCGCGCTTTCCCTCACCTTCCCACTCCAGTCTCCAAGCAAAGTTTCCTCGACGTCAAATTTGATCGCATTGGAGCTCCCGCTCTACTTTAAAAGTGTGAATCGGAACGGGTCAACATTCAAAATACTGTCTTCACTCTCTGCAACTTGGCCTAGATCCGCACAGCGGAGAAACGCCCCGAAATTAGTGCTCCGAAGACTCTCCCAATGATGATGTATCCTGCGATTTCCCTTCGACACCATCTGGCCCCCGTCTGAGCGATAGCGTCCTCTATGTCTCTCGCGCTTGGATACGACAACATCGTTCTTCCCGCCTTTATTCCATCCTCCGCCGATCCCCACGCCATGTCTTAGCTCCGCGCGCGCTCGGTTCAGTCCCAAATGCGTAAACAGAGTGAAAGCCCACTACTTCTCGCTCGCTCACAAATCCTAAGCGCCGAGCGCGGCAGGACGAAGCGGACGGGACACTTCCATCCTCCCCGAAAACTCCCCGGGAGATCCCGAACAACGCCAATGCCGCATCTGTTGCTCTTCTCGGAATATCCCATTTCGGCGATCTTGGCACGGTGTACCAAACAGACCGATATCCCGCCATCAAATTTGCGGACTCTGTCGGGCATTCGCGTAAGGCCAAGGACGGAATACTCCTCTTCACGCGCAGCGCACAGAAATGTTTCTCGATGGTGCCGCGTCTGCTTTCCCTCCTGATTGGATTGAAGAATTTTGGGGACACTTCGTAGGCGGGCTGCACGAGCTTATCCTCGCGCCTGATTCTCGGTCTCTTTTCAAACTTTAATTCTGGAGTTTTCGTAAGTAGATAAGACACTGGTTGAATTATGAAGTGTAAATACAGCCCTTGGATACCCTCCATCTTTGGTCCGCCGTCCTTGTTTTTCCAAATCATCGTTGCTTCTGGAAATCGGTAACCGAGCCTTTGCTTGAGCCCAGGTGTAAAATATTGTTCCACCAATAATAATCAATGCTGAAGACATGCGATGACTTGGAACGGTTCGAATTCAACAATGGCCTTTGGCGAACTGAAGGAATCAACCCACGTCGTGACTACATCTCCAAATATCGCAATGCCTAGCAGGATTTGAACGACACCCTTCGCAGCCTGTAAATCCAATGAGTGAGAATAGCAATGGGTAGCGGGTTCGTCACCTTGATTGATAGTGAACCCGCCATTCCCAACAGGAACCCGAAAACGCCGGTAATGAGACTGCCCGCGATGAAGGTGGCCCAATCTTCGTTGAAATTTTCGATACGCTGGCGCAAAAGGGCCAGCTCCCCGTGGAATAGGACACAAACCAACATAGCCGTGCTCGAGAACAGGTTACCAAAATAAGAAAGCGTGAGGACCGAGTCCCCGACGCGCAAGAGCGCCTTTTTTTCATCACCGCATGAATTGCGAGCACGAAGGACGACATGCATCCGTAGAATAGTGCGATAGCCGAATCTCGGGAGAGATTGGAGCTGGACTTTCGGTAAAAGGCGGGCGCAGATCTGATGAGGAAGCCGCAGGTGACGATAAACGCCGGTACGACAACTTGGGGTTCTGGCCGGGCGCGGGACTCGACCGAAGAGACGACAATGGTAAAGGGCAGAGCGAGCCCCCTGGAAATCTGTGAAACTTTTTAAATTGTGCCAAGAAGAATGATCGAGGGACATACCTTGCCTGGAAGAATGCTGTATCCACATTCGCCAAGTAGAAGGGTGTTGAAAATGAGACCAGTGCACCCGACTGACAGATACGGGAGGATAGTTATTAAGTTAGTGCGGCGGTTGACCCGGGGGGTCTTAAATTCAGGCAAGATGGACCGTAGAGACGTGCGGGAGAGGACTTCGAGGAGACGCAGTAAGAGAATGGCGATGGCGCTTTGGATGAACTACATAAAAAATGGTCTAAATCGCGGCCAAGGCGCAAAGGGAATGGCTGTACTTACAAGGAATGTGAATGGAAGATCCGGTGTCTTGTTGAGCACGGCGTTGTTTACAAAGACCATCTGCGGGTAAATGAGTCGCGTCGGTAGTATGAGGGAAGAGGGAGAAGCATACCACGAGTGCAGCGACGATGTAGAAAGATACCACGCCTGCTACATATAACCGAGGAGACTGGGATTCACGGGCCTGCATGTTAGTAGTAATGGTCGGAGGAAGCGTTACCCCTATTGCTATCTCATACATGCAAGTTGCTTCCGGTCAACAGGGTTGTTCGCCATTCACATCTAAGACACCTCGATTGACTCCGCGACAAGGTAGGGCAGTTTATAGGGCGGATTTCAGGAGAGGATGAGAGGAGGCCAAGTTAATAGTATGTTCTCTGCTTTCACAGATAATACAATATTTTCTGAGGTAACGGATAATATGAGGAGATAGGAAAGAACGGTTTTGTGTGTGTTTGCGGGGGGCTCGGCCGTCCCGGCCAATTTGGTGGGGCTTGCAGCGCAGCGGGAAGGCAGCGGCAAAATCCGAATTGCAAGGGGACGGAACGCGGGCAAGGCCGAACCCGTACGCAGCGGGGCACCGAGGGTGTAGGCGATGAACGAGGCCCAAGGCAACCCGAGCGTAAGCTCCAGAAATAGGGCCGGAAGGGTGGGGCAAAAACTTGAGGAACAAGGATGAGAGCGCTGAAGAAGAAAGCTCGAAGAGGCTCGAAGACGATGAGGTCGACGCGTAGAGCGGAAGGCTTGAGAGGTGGCTGTGCGTATCTAATCTAATCTAATCTGACGCGCACCAAGTGCAGGGACCTTGGCTACCACTCAAGGAGACTCGCAAGCTCGCCTCTTTTGAGCTCACTTCCCCTTCACGTTCGTCTGAATACAACATATTTAATTTAATTTAATTAAAACTAATTAAAACTAGACAACGCGATGATCAAGTATAGCCAAGGTGGTGGAAGTTAATCACCACTGCTACACGAAGTGTTCGCGTTCGGGCTCCTCGCCTACATCTGCTGCAGGAATGATGACCAGACAAGAGACAAAGACAATAAAAACTCCGAGGGTAAATCCGACGAGAAGGAGAAAGCATATGTCCAAGATTCGCAAATCGCACAGCGAACCAACCGAGAAATGGCCAAGTTGAAGGATGGGCCTAGTCGGGGAGAGTCGGGTTGATCAGGATGTTCACGACTCCCAAAAACAGTACCGCGCAGCCGCTGAAAGAAATTAAGATGAGAAATGGGAATACCGCAACCACACCCGTACTCACCTGGCAAGCGCAACACCCCCAATCCAAGGCGCGTTGAGTGCTGCCACATCGTCGGGGGTCACGTCAATGACGTTGTATGCATGCTTCCCGAGGTAGAAGACAGAACTGTTGCACCAACATCTATCGAAGAAGCTGAGGGAGAATGAATACGTGTACGATGCAACCACTGGATCACACTCACCTGCCGAATTGAAACAGGCATGCGAGGAAAATCCAAATGGCGTTCAAGGATCCCAACACTTTTCCAAGCTTGCGAAAGACGATTGAAAGTACGCCCGCCAAGCGGGTCGACTTTGTGTGCATATAGCGGCCCTTGAAGCTGACAGTAAAGGTGGAATAATGGGCGAGGACGCTTGAGGTGATCATTAACATCCAAACAAGCGTCGACATAATCCCGTAAAGGAGGTAGCTGCCGCTCCGGCAAGCAAGGCCTGGATAAATTCGCAAGTTAGCGATGGAAACACGAAGTCCTGGAGACCCACCTTTCGTCGGGGTAAAAAATGCGACCAGTATGGCCGCACCTTTAACGAATGAATTAGATGTGTTGTAGCGTCTGTGAAGAGACTAGATTCGTACCCACGCATCCCCAAGTCAAAGTAAGGCCCAGGAAAGAGGCCAATAAAAATCTTGAGATTACACCCGGGCCCCAACGAGACCGGCGTTTGGGATAAAGTGCCGAAGGCCTGATCGTGGGCTTGACGTAGGCCGTCACCTGTGTCAGAGAACCCCGACGATTCTCGGGCCGTATCCGAATATTTCGGTCTCCCTTCTCCCAGCCGCCGCCCGAATTCACCGGCTGATAGCTGTCGGATTTCTCCGATGCCTCACGGAAGGCATAATAGACATTTTCCACCGCCAACGTCCAAGGCAGGAATCGAGAATAATTGTATATCGGCGCCGAGCATTGTTCGTCGGAATGGATATCTCCCGCGCCTTTCTGGAGGTCGATTGCGCGCTTGTTCGATACATTGGATGCGAGGGTGGGTTCACAGTCCGGCGTGGCAATGTATGCGATAGCATTTGCTCGTTTCATGGCCTGCTGTACACGACTAGAGTCGCATTTCGGACTTAGTTGCAACCATCCTGATACTTAATCAGTCAAGAGTCGGAGGGAATTAAATGGGAGTTACCGATGACGATGGGGAGAAGCCATAGGAAAATCGACCCCACTGCTTGGCCATTGGCATTGAGCGTCGCATACTCGGAGTACGTGACGACGCCTCAGAGAAATCGGACTCAGACTGCGCACGGACAAACGAACAATACCTGAAGCTCACCGGTAAATCCGTCGATGACAGTGAAAATATAAGCCTGGAAGACGAGTCAGCCAAGAAGAACAGGTTGGCAGAAAAAAAGAGAGCGGACAATGATGACCCAGCCGATGCTTGCAACCTAAAATATATAATTAGCCATAAAACCAAAGGAAATTGTTGAGCTAACCGCAGATATTGACCTGCATGCATTATCAGCCTCCGCAAAATCACGGAAACGGAAACTGACCAAGTGTGTACATAATTGAGCCAGACGACCAGCTCCCCCCACCACTCGTCATTTTCTGGCAGTACGATAAGGCTCGCTAGCAACGATTCGTCCATGGTGACGTGAACGGCCGATTGTTGCAGGCTACTCAAAATCTGAACAGCATTTCGGACGTTGGGGTAACTAAGGTGCGAAAACCGCTGGGCTATGAAGCGTCCATTGAGAATCGTCAGAATTAGCGAGTATGCTGCCAACGTCGGCGATCCCATTGTGAGGAGCACGGACACAAGATTGTCGAGCCTGTTATTGGCACCGAATGGCAACTGTGATATGAGGGCGAGATATGGAAGGAGCCATGCGCTGAAGCAGGGTCAAACCTCCAAACGAATGCTGGCGCAGAGTGACGTACCTGAATTGTTGGGAGAATATGTTCCACAAGAAAGGCTCCGACCCGGTGCCACAAGCTACCCGGCACAGATCGTAGGTAATGGCGGTCGCCTCTGAGATGTTGCTGACAGGATGACCGTTATTGTCTGTGCCCCCCACAGGCCCCCAAGTCCCATTCCTAACTTGTTCAAGGCAGGTCTCGAAGTTGACGGTAGCGAGCGCTACCGGAAGCAGGGATGCCGACACTGCGAACACCGACGCGAACTTGGAGAAGCCTGTGATCGAACGTTGAGCTATTCGCTCTTCAGACGGAGAGGAACAGTAACTCACGCATACTTTCCCTGGTGCTGGCAGTAAAGTAGAGGGCGGAAAGAACGTGGAGAAAGCTCCCATGGCTTTACCTCAATACATCGCCTGCCAAGCGGACCCGAGCCGCGGTATCTGCGCGTCTTCGGCACTGCCTTCAAGATGATCTTATCTGCCTTGCCTACTGCGACGCGGAAGAACACACCGAAACACAGTGATGGCATGGCCAGTATTATTAGTACCCTTGAAGAGCTGGCTCGAAAAGTCTGGGTATTCCTCCTCTCCTCGGAGTCGCGGAGGTTGAAAACTGTCAACTTGAAAGCTCCAGGCCTCTCCAGGAACGAGCTGCCAGTGGCTGCCGGCAGCAAGTGGCAGCGACTTGGGATGATCCGTGGGCACTGGGCTTGCCAAGCGCCGTGGGAGGCCACGATAAGGGACGTGACACAAAAGCTGTCGAGCTCTGTAGAGTAGCAAGGCGGCCGCGCGTGGGTACACAGATAAGCGGGTAATGCAAGGTAATGCATCTGTGAAAGCTGTTGGGGGCCAATCGCAAAACTGCGCTGCCGCCCGTTCCTGAGCGAAAAGATGTAAGTACCTTAATCTACGTAGCAAAGCATCTACAGCGCGGCAATTTTTTCCAACAATATCTTTTTGCCCTTGGCCTCTCCATTCTCGATCTCTTTCACGACTGCGGGCCCAAACCAGCCCTTGAGGGTCTTCCTCCCAGCTGCGCCGCCGTCGCCTTGCAAGGCTTCGCACAGCTCCGCAATGACGAAAGCGCCGTTGCACTCGCCTGCGGTGCACATCGCGACGCACACCTCCTTGCCTACCGCGTCCATAAACTGCTCGGCGAAGGCGCGCGCGTCCCACCCGGACGCCTTCTCGACGCCAGCAGCGGCACGATTGAAGTGGCCGCCCTGCAGAAGGGTCTTGTAGAGCCGCGAGCTGTGCGGGAGGTCGATGGGGTGTGGAGAGTGATCATCGCACGGGTAGGCTGCAGAGACCGCCCGCAGCAGCGTTTGGCTTGCCGCCGTCTTCTCTGTGAGTAAGTGAGCTCAAGATCCGGACGACGAAAGACAAGAAGACGACGCACCGCCCTCAGCGAAGAGCATGATTTCCGCGACCACCAGGCTGGCGCCGGTTTCCCGCAGAAGGAGCCCGCCCTTGTCCTTCACCCACTTGATTAGCGCCTCACTGGCGCCAGCCCGGATCTCTGCCTCCCGGACCTCCTGCGTCTTCTTACTGGTCCGTGCACGGACTTCATCCGTTTCTGCCAGTGAGGCAATCTGCGCAGGGGTGAAGTGCCTTCGAGTCCGCGGAACGAGAAGGTATAGCAAGGCACGCCGACCCTGCGGTGTCTCGCAGAGTTTGTTCGCCGGCCCCGTCATTTCTGGGACCAGAGTTTTGATCCCAAGCTTCGTGTCGCTGAAATATGGCTGTCAGCGCCAAACTCGGATTGTCTATAGAACGCGACGCACTCGATAACGTCTAGTGCAGTGAATAAAACCATCTGAGCGTCATCGTCGATGCACATGCGCTCAACGTGGGGTTTGAGGACTTTGAGTATTTGTTTACGGTCCTGCATGAGCATCAGTAGGAATATCTGGCGGGAATGAGAACCCGACTGACCTTGGCACTGCCACGCGCAAGGAATTCGCGCACGACTCGGCTGCCGTCCTTGGTGTGAACAAGCTCGGCCAGAACGTCCTGGCATCTAGGACAGTTTTAGTGGGTTCTCGGCCTCGAAAGAAAAGAGGACACATACACTTCAAATATCTCTCGCAGCTGCTTTTCCCTCTCGGCTTCATCTGGAGAGTTGTTGACAGCGACGATGTACTCCCAGAGGGCCCGGTGGACCACCGCGTGCGTTACAGCGCCCTTGTCGGAGTTATCGAAACTGTAAAATGTTTAGACAAGTCGGTCGCCTGTGTGATGGAAACGTACATGGAGGTCAAAGCGCCCTTCATCGACGTCAGCACCCGTTTTCTCCGGTCAGGATCTGCGCCCTCCAGCACGCCGGCCAATCCCTTTCTCGCCCGGTCCTTTTCTTCCGCGCTACCGCTGGTCACGGTGAACAAGGCGGTCTCCTTCCCGTAAAAGTCCCGAACGAGAAGAGTCCGTTCGTAGGCGTTCGTGTAAAGCTCGAACGCATCCGAAAGAACCGAAGTCGCCTCACGGTGGAGAAGTAACCGGAGCACATGGGACTGGAACTCCAGCAAGATGGACTGGCGATGGGTAGGGCACAGTCGAATTAATTTTGTAACCAAGAACTTCAAGAAGGAGCTTCATTAGTACTTGCGATCGCAATAGACGGATGAAGACATACCTTGGAGTATTTGTTTTGAGCCAAGTCCTTGTACTTACCCTTCAGCTCCGCGGCGATTTCGTCCCGCTCCTTCTGCCGGCCATGTTTTACTATGGTCTGGACTATCCGGCTGGCATCGTGCTTGAACACGATATCCTTGACCCGGCCCCGTATAATATCCATGAGCTCGTGGATATGTTTTTGCCGGTCAGCTGCAGTAAGATTTTTTGCGTTCGCCATCGACCACACGCGCTTGGCGTCGGCGAGTAGGGTCGAGTGGGGCTTCGCTGCGCGGCGTTGCTCTTGAAGAACCTTTTGAGCCTTGTGTGCCTCGCGAGCAGCTGCAAAGCAGTGTTATGAGGTTCTATCAAAAACTGGCGGTGAGGAATACGGACCTGCAGGGTCTTTTTGGTTTGCAGGAGCGTCGCTGGTCTCCATGGGAGCGTCGTCCTGTTCCATCCCTTCATCGATGTCGTCTGCTTCGGCCTCGATATCGTCCGCGTCTGCCTCCGCCTCCGCCTCAGAATCCGATGCGCTGTGGACTTCTCTCGCTGGCAGAGTCACCGGTCTGCTGCGCTTCTTGTCCGATTTTGCTGGCTTTTCTACATGGGCCTTTTTAGGTTTGGGACCGCCCTGGGACACTGCGGGACGCTTCTTCGTCGATTTTTGTGCAGCTGCCATAGTTTTCGATTATCGGTAAGAGCTTCGGCTGGAAAGCACTGTCTTGACCAATGAGCAACTCTACGGGAGTGCAGGTCGAAGGCTAGGCGAGGCAGCGACGACGGGTGAAGAGGATGAAAATTTGGAAAATCACAGATGTGACACGCTTGCAGAGTGTCACGCCCGCTTGCTCCCGTCTGCCATGTACGCTCTCCACCTTGCTCTGTCTGCGCTGGCCTGACAGTGTTCCAGGCCTCCGAAAGGCTTTCAGAAGAAGAAACCCGTCGCATCAGATGGCGCGTCGACGCCGCAATTACCTGTACGCGTTGGGAATACTCTCCGCTCGTCGCGTCCTGACGCCTCCACTCTAGAGTCTAGCAGAACAATTATCATACCTCGAGAACCCGCGCCCGTTCAAGAACCCGCATTATGCTAAGAAGACCTTCCGCCGCTCGAAGAACTTGAAAGCTGTTCTGACGCAGGAGCGAGAACGAGAACGAGCGGAGCGGGAACGACGGCGGTTGGATAGAATCGAGAGTGGCATGGAGGTTGACGGGGAGCCCTCCATTGAGGAGGAGGTACCTACATGTGAGTAATTTCCTGCAAGGAGCGCGCGCATTGACTTATCGTGCACAGATACGTCCATCGAGGCACCTCCTTCCCTTTTGCCCCAGAGACACTACTGTGATATCACGGGCTTGGAGGTTCGTAACTTCCTACTCACTCTACCACGCTTCTTGACTCACTTGCTCTTCCAAGGCACCCTATACAGACCCCGCGACGAAACTGCGGTATCACGACAAAAGTATTTACGAATTAATCAAGGGACTGGTAAGCACATCCAGTGTCGGATGGCCTTCTGCTAATCCTCAACGCGCGCAGACCACTAGTTCGGTCAAGGATTATCTCGCAGGTACGTTCCATTTTTATTGGTTATTGCTGCCATCTCTGACGATTCTGAATCAGCTCGCGGGGTAAATTCTATCGTCAAGTAGTATCAAGATTGGAATGTATGTATATTAGTCACTTTGTATTTACTCCTCATTTTTTGGGCGGACGTCTTTACGGTGTACTTGCCCAAGAAGATGGGGCCGGCTTCTTTGGTTTTGTCGACTGGATAGTCCTGATAGACCCGCAGCACGAGCGACGACGAGCGCGTGTGCGCGCGCATGCCTCACGGTGACGCGGTGCCGTAGGGAGCGTAGAGGCAGCTAATCGGCACCTCTTCGAGGCCCGCACCAAACATGCGCAGGTCGTCGACACTGATGTCTCGCCGTTGCAGCTGTGCACGACGCGCGGCGCAGTGGCGGCACGCAGGAAACCGGTAGTGATCTGCTCTAAGCCGTCGCGCACCAATGCCTAGATTCAAATTTGAGAGGGAAACCATGTTATCTAAGTTACTATTCATCTTTACTCTCCTCGAGCTCTTCCTCCCGAGGGCGCAAGACATGCGGGGCAAGTACCCCGACTGAAACCAGCGGCGTCGCTAGCAGCAAATAAGCCGCCGTTAATACGCGAGGGCTTCCCCGCGGTTTCTGCTCTGGCCGCAGGACCAGCCACGCGACAAACGAGACACTTGTCCAGATCACATCCCAGCCGATGGATGCCTGGGCGGGGTGGGAATGGAGCACCCGCCACGCTTCGTGCGCAAAGTCGGTAGCTGATAGTGCGGGGTCGCCGAGGGTGCTGCTAGTAGCTCGCGTGTGCATTCCGAGCGCCGCGACAAAGACAATGACGTAGAGGGTCGAGAGTCCCATCGAGAGACGGGACTTCCGGGCTTCGTGGAAGTGCTTGTCGGGAGCCAGTAGTGGTACGACGATCAGAGAATGCATGATTAAAAGATTCGGCAGAAATGTGTGGTCGTCGGTGAATGGACTTGACGCGACCGTTCCGAGGGAAATCAAGACGGGAAGCCACAATGCAGGAGGTGCCCACGGCCGGGATGGACGCAAAATGGAGGGGGGAGGAGCTGCAAGAACCAGGGAGAGGTAAAACAAATTTGACGCGACGGAAATCGCCACAAGCTGTCCGAGCAGCATGTAAGCCCAAATAAGCTTGACCCGGTGACGGCGTCCTGAAGGTAATAATGAGGAAAGCGGGATATCGAATTATGGATGGATTTACCCTCAGTGGCAAGGAATATCGTCCACGCTCCGACGGTGAATAGGCATAGTTGCTGGCTCCACCACCAGTTTACTGGGCCAAAACAAACGCTAAACCATGCTTGCTCGAAAAGAGACGTTTCTAAGAGCCATCCGCTCATTCGTTGGATCATGTTCCCTGTGGAAGCAGCGCTGTTGGACTGTTCATAGTTCGCAAAACTCCACTGCAAAGCGAGAATAAATATAAGCATCTAAAATTCCTCAAAAAATACTTGCAGCCATGAACTTGAACATGTCTACGATTCCCCCATGAGAAGGGTGCCGCAAGATGAGATGGTATCGACTCACAAAACCATGTATGCCCAAAAGAGGCGGCGGCCAAGGCAATGAAGACATACGCCTTCTTGTCCACGGAGCTCGGGCGCAGAAACAAGCTCCTCCAGATGAGCGAAAACAGGCCTGCGATAATTGAGAAGTAGGACCCAAAGACCAACAAAGCAGTGAGCTCCGATGCAGAGAACTGCATGATGAGACGTGTCAACCGTAGTCTCCCTGAGGCAGAGTAAACAGGGTCAACTTTTGCAAGCTCAAGATACCTGTCAGATCAGGAATATCCCGAGGCACGAGGGTTCAAGGGGATTATCTACTCTGCCTCTGGGAGACTAGCCGACTCGGACCGGCGATAGTAAGTGATTGCCGATTAATTGCAGCTCTCAATTCCAAAGAAAATTTTGTCGCTCAAGAACGAATTTATTCCCTTTACTTACAAAGAGCGAGAAAGGAACAGAAAGAGAAACAATAAAAGAAACATAACAGCTACGCTACTGAAATTCGGCTCGCGAATCATGAATCCCCGACGCGTCTTCACACTCCAGCACCTGTTCCAGCGCTCCCAACACCCCCGACCTTCTGTTGGGCTCGAAAAGGTTCAGCTCCATGGTGATGCGCGGGTCGCGAGACGGCAGCGACCCCTCGAGGACGGGAGGGATGACTAGCTTCCTGACCTTCCGCGTGCCAAACACCATAGTCACCAACTCCGTGATGCAATCTGCGCCAGGCGGATTGCAGTTAGCGCTGCTCGACGATTCGGGAGAGGGGCAAATGGCGGATGCCGTTTGCAGCGAAGGATTCCCGGGTGAAGGAGAAAGACGGTGGCGGTTGACGATGCGCGGAACGGACGCAAGTGCTCGGCGTTCATGGATTAGGATCTACAGATTCGACTTGACGTCACTGCGAGAGGTGGCACCGACGGCTGAGCGACGACGAGCGAATGCCTGCTGCAATTCGCCCGGGGTGTCGATGTTTTCCTTACCGGCGCGCACGCAGCCAGGCCTCTTGATAGCGAACGCGCCGTTGGTGGTGGAAGGAGTGTCTAGAGGCCTAGCGACGGTCGAGGTCTTGGCCATTCCTAATCTAGTCTTCAGTTCGCCTATGAGCACGTCCATTACGCCCATTGAGTCTGTCGCAGGAGCCATCTGTTTGGCCTTGGGCTGCTGAGGACTGGAACGGACTCTCGGATAGGCCTTCATAGAGTTCCTCAACTGGCGCAGAGGTGCAGACGTAGAAGCATCCGGCCCAGAAGGGTGGGCGAAACTGATGATCGACCCAATCTCGGAGGAGCTCGACAGAGAAGGCGACCCCGCGTATTTAAGGCGGGGAATCCTCGAGACGCCAATCCGAGGAGTAGCAGCGGGCGTAAGGACGTGTGAAGGATAACCGACGAAGACTGGAATGCCAGAACGAAAGATGGTCTCCTTGGTGGTACTAGCCGTTGAGCAGCGGGGGCCACGCGAGGCTTCGAAGCTGCGGCTCACAATGGGGCTGACAGAATTCTGGGCGCTCTGCTTGTTGACCGAGGGGATTGGCCGAGGCTTGTGCACGGAAGGGTCTGAGAAGCGTGGAGCTGGCCGGGGCGCACGGGAGGTGGAGAAATGTAAAGGAACAACAAAAGGTGCCCTTTTTGCCATGAGCGCTGTCTTGCCAGCAAGAGACGGTCGGACGCTGGAATGTGAGAGACGAAATACGAGGTGCGGCCGGCGCATTCTAGTAGGCTTGAATAGTTGGCCGGCATTTCTTTAGCTTATATAATTAAGCATCCGCAGGATCGGGAATGTTTCTTTTGGCTGAAGGAGGCTGATAACTTTGGCGGCTAGCAGCTTCTCGACGAGGTGGAGGGATCTCAGACAAGGGTGAGAGGTCGACCGAATCCCTGCAGCGCACGAGGAGGACGAGGTCTGTTTCTTAGCGAGCGACATCTGTGAGCAGTATAGGTCAAGTCAAGCGGTGGGGGGTGAAGAGGCCACACTGACTTGGGAGCGTGTTTTGGAACGATTGTTTCTGGATGGGACGTGTAGATGTTGAGGTAGGAGTAAGAGATAGAGAGAGGCTGACAGGGGTGTTCTCTTTCAACCAATTCAGTTCTCCTGAACTGATTCAAAGTACCCGACCTAGAGATCTGAGACTTACCGGAGACTCCTTTTGCTCCATTCAAGATGAACTGTCGAATCGTCGAAATTGGCCGGGAAAAGCCGGGAGACATATTGTCGCGTCGACTGGCTTCCAGATGAGATGTCGGAACTATCCACGAGCTAGCGTGGAAGAGCGCTGATGAAAGAGGAATCGGTTGGTCTGACCGTGTTATGTGTGTCGCCGCCGCGCCAGATGATGGAGTAAAACGGCTTGAAAAGCTTCAGCTAAAACCTATTGGACAGCTCTTAGAGGTGAAGTTTAGAGAAATAGTAATACAGCTGTATAGCACAGTGGTACAGCTGAGGGTAGTGGTATGGTCGTCCATGGTCGACGTGTCGCAAACGCGTCGTCCCGAGCGTTGCAGATGCATCACGTGTAATCGCGATGCGACCGCGTGACCTGGTCGTGATTGATTGTGCGACGCGACGCTTTACGCGGGCTCTAACTCAAGCTCGTCTCTGTATGTGGAACATCATATATTCCGATATTTTTCATTTGAAATAAGCATCAGAAGTCCCGTTAACGGATGCAAACGGTCATTCAACTTGGATTGAACTTGAGATGTGAAACTCGGTTAACAACGGGGTCGCTCACCGTGAAACGAGGTACAAGGTAGATAAAATGTCTGTTAAAGAACTACTTAGTATGATCGTGACTCCACGCCGCTTTAACTAAATCCGCAGCCCTTTCCGCTACAACATAGGTCGGAGCCTGAGTATGCGCACTCGGAACAAGGGGAATCACCGAGGCGTCAATAACACGGAGCCCAACTGCGCCCTTGACTAAAAGGTCTGGATCGACGACCCCGTAGTTTGCATTCTTGGGCGACATCGCGGTCGTACCAACTAGATGCCAGGCCACTCGAGCCGTGTTCCGAATATACTCGTCAAGCTCGTCTTGAGAGAGATTTTCCAGGTCTTGAGTCGGAGCAATGATATAATCTCGCCATACCGGGGCCTTAAAAAATCGCAGGACGCGCTTGATCGCTTCCCGAGCGGTGAGGAGATCCAGTTCGCTCTGGAAAAACCCAACGTCGATAACCGGCGGATCGAATGGATTGCTGCTGTTAATAGTGACGGATCCCCCTGGCTGCATGGTAAAAGTTGATACATGTGCGGACGTTTGGGACCTACGGCTAACGGGATTGAGAACGACCATCCCGGCCCTAATGAAATTTCCCGCCGCGGAACTGGCAGTGGTACCCAATCCCCCTGCCGGCTACAAATCCCCGCCAGGCATTACTACGCTGCTCGGATAAATTGGTAACCCACTTACAACAAAGGAAATTTCAATGTGAGGCGAATTAAGGCCAGCAGATGGATCCGTGAAATTGCCTAACACGCTAGAGTCCAGACGAAACCATGCAAGGTGGGTAGTTCCCCCTGCCGAGAAGGGACCTGTGTGTGATCTGTTCCACTGTGCAAACGTCTCGTTGAAGAGTGTTTGGTTTTGAGTTATCGAGTCCAAGGTTTGAGTCGAGTTCACGGACCAGCCAGTGCCGAACACAGGTTGGTCGGTGGCATTGGCCCCAACTGATTTCAGATCAAGGAGGGATGGAATTCCAAGGCCAGCTAAAGCTGTTCGATCGCCGACTCCCGAGTGCATCAGGATGCTCGGGGTCCCGACAGATCCCGCGGAAAGAATGATTTCTTTCGTGGCTTTGGCTGTGAGCAGAGACCCTCCTAATCAATAAAAAGTCAGGCAAATCTCTGAGAAACAGGGGTAAACGCAGTACCCTGCAAGAATTCGACTCCTCCAAAAGCCAATTTTCCATTGATACGGCTGGAATTGACGAGTCTCGACACTTGTGCATGCAGCAGAACGTGCAGATTTTTTCGCTGGATGAATTTTGGTGCGAGGTACGAAGTCGCTGACGTGCTTCGCACCCCTCCTCCAATTGTAGATTGTTGCCAACCTGTGCAGCGATCATTACACTGGTGTGCTGAGTGATTTTTGAGACTTGCCTAGGCCCAGCGGCTTCCCAGAGTTCATATCCAGATTGAACGGGAACTCTTCAGGCAATTGTTTGGTAGTCTCGATGATATGGTGTGAGAAAATCGGCCATGGAACCCCGCTTAAGCTAACGGAATTAATTCCCTGGGTGCTATGTACCGACGGGTCAAATTGGCCTCGCGTATTGTGATGATCTGTAGGCTGGGTCCACCGTTCATTCTGGAGGGTGAAAAAAATCAAACAGGCTTCTTAGCAACAGTGTCTCACTCGCCTTGAAGAAATACGGCAGCAGAGCATCCCAGGACCATCCCGGATCGCCAGTCAAGGCGGCATAGCGATTAAAGTCATCCGCTGACCCGCGGGTATAAACCATCCCATCTAGCACTGTTAGCGTGGATCTGATTGAATATTAAACCATCGTACTGTGTGCGCTGCATCCACCGAGAATACGCGCTGTGCGGTGGAGATATATAAGTCCTTCAACGATCCGTGTGTGTATTGCACTGACATCTCTCGTAAGGAAGAGAACGACCATTCAAACCAGGTTGGGGGGTGGTAGTGTAATCTATCATTCGTCAACAGCGAGTTTCATTGGGTGGGAAAGTCGAGGTACTCCATTCATAAATGCTGGGTTGTTGAAGAAGGTTGCCAAGGAAGAACGGGACCTCGGAATCGAGAACACCTTCGTTCCTAGAAAATAGGTCAAAATACATGAAGGAAAATTGGCCGAAATCCACCAACGAGATTCCTGCCTCCAATACCAACACAGAGAATTTGGGATTTTCAGTTAGACGGTTTGCGACAACATTTCCAGCGGTTCCGCCTATAATAAATGCACGTTTAACAAGGCGCAAATGACCAAGATATTTCGTACCTCCCACAATAACGAAGTCATACGAAAGGCTCGGGAGAGAGGCGACATCTTCGTAGACCTTGCAAAGACATGGAACCAGATAGCTTAGAGTTACTAGCACGCGAGGGAACATTTTGTTGCGCATTCAAGAGGAGGCGCCTTTCTTTATATACATAACGCCAAGAGCGGCCCGGGGGCGTCCATTAAAAGGCCGACAGAACGTAATTGCAACACGAGACCAAAATTTCCCTGCGACATTGAAATATATAGAGGTTTCCCGGCCGCCATAAAGTTCAAGTTCCATGAGCGTAGATCGAATACTAATCGCTGATAGGGCATAGCAGTAAAGCTTATCCCGTAAGTGAGTCGTGTGGTCACAACAGGGTGGAGGCGACGGGCCCACCAACTAGTCTCGCACTTGCCAACAGTGACGCTCCAGAGGTGATTAGAAGTGGCACCGAACCACTAGGACACCAGCGATTCTTCAGGACCCCGACAGCTTCGGATATACGCTTAAGTTGATGGCCCCAAGAAGCCTTGCCAAGCAGCTTCGAGCGCGGACATGACGAGACATAAGATGTCGCGAAGTTCTGCAAAAGTGCCGAAGTTGATCGATCCCAGTGAAAACACGGTCTTGGACGGTATCGACCCATATCGGGCGGTATTACAGTCTCGACAAATAAGCTCAAGACTGCGCGATACAGCTCGATGCCACGCGCAGCAATAATGGGATTTTGTGCCTTTCGTCTCGCGCTGCATCGAGTGGTCCTGGTTTTTTATTGCATTAATATTGATCCCGCGAGATTGGACAGCGGCCTTCTGGGACAAAGGCACGATCGTTGTGTTTCATGGGCAAAATCAGTACGCAGCTTCATGCAAGTGGGCGGAGGCAGGAGTGGCCTGCACCGCCACTACATTGATGGTGGATTGATTTCGGCGTTCAACTCTTTCCTTCTTCTCAGGCTTTTCTCTCGTCCTTGGGCACCGGTGAAGCTGATGTGCACCTGTCTTGTGTATATTTTTTCTGTATTGTCTCCCGAAAAAAATCTCAGGCTGGCTAGGGAGATTCCGATTCATAAAGATGTTTGGATTATTTCCAGCTTTCCTTGACCAAATCGGCGCCTCGTTCTCCAACAACGTACGCTGCTGCCTGAGTATGTGCACTCGGCACCAAGGGCTGGAGTTTACTTTTAGCTTTTCCCTTTGCCAAGAACAGAGGGCGTTTGCTCACCAGGATCGAAGCATCAATGATGCGAAGGCCGCTGGCGCCCTTGACGAGTAAATCGGGGTCCACAACTCCGTACCATGCGCCCTTAGCTGACATTGCCGCAGTTCCGACAAGGTGATACGAAGGGCCGGCGCTATTTCGTATATATTCGTCCAAGGCTTCCGGGGAGAAATCTGCCAAGTCAACAGTTGGCCCAATTATGTAGTCCTTCCATATGGGGGCTTGAACGAATCTGTAGGCGCGTTTGATTGCTTCTCGGGCGGTGAAAATGTCGAATTCGCTCGTCAACATCCCCAGATCAATAACCGGCGGATCGAAAGGATTGCTACTGTTGATCGTAACTGAACCACCTGTGTGATGGTAGTAGAAAGGCAGGCAAGTCTGATAATTCGTAATACTTACGACTAGTCGGAGTGAGGATGACCAGACCCATGTTCATGAAATTGCCAGGGGCTACACTGGCAGGAGGTGCACTTGGCTGATACAATTCTATTAGCAAGAAACGGTATCGGATGGACTCTGTACACGCACGCCCATAGCCAGTTCAATATGGGGAGTATCTGGGCCAGCGGACGGATCCGTGACGTTTGTGAGGATGGGTGAATCGTCTTCCAAGCGTAGCCAGGCAATGTGAGTCGCCCCAAGCTCGACAAAGGGCCCCGTATGAGTCCGATTCCACTGCGCGAACGCCTCATTATAACGCGTGATATTTTGGGTTATCGAGTCGATGGTTTGGGTCGAGTTGACCGACCAGGCAACACCGAAGAATGGCTGGTCAGTCGCGTTCTTGCCTACCGATTTCAGATCAAGGAGAGAGGGAATTCCGAGTGCAGCCAAAGCCTCTCGATCGCCTATCCCAGAGTGCATCAGAATAGCTGGGGTGCCGACGGATCCTGCAGAAAGTATGATTTCCTTTGTGGCTTTGACCGTGAACAGAGACCCTCCTAATTAATACAAAGTTGAGCGGAAAAGCTGAGGGAACGAGTAAATATATACCCTGCAAGAATTGCACTCCTCCAAACACCGCTTTGCCGTTGGTATGATGGAAATTGACGAGTTTGGAAACTTGCGCATTCAGCAGAACATGCAGATTTTCTCGCTGTATAAATTTTGGTGCCAGATATGATGTCGCTGATGTGCTTCGTTTTCCGTCTCCGACTGTGGATTGCAGCCAACCTGTGTGTTGTTCATTAACTTTTGGCGGTGAGTGAATTTTTAGACGTGCCGACGCCCAACGGCTTCCCGGAGTTCATATCCAAATTGAACGGAAACTCTTCAGGCAATTGTCTGGTAGTCTCGATGACATGATGTTCGAAAATCGGCCAAGGGTAGCCATTCAGGCTGACCGAGTTCATTCCGCGGGTGTTGTGTACAGACGAGTCAAACTGGCGGCGTGTATTATGGTGATCTGCTGGCTTCGTCCACTTTTCATTCTGAGAGTCGCCGTCAGATCCATTGTATGACCGGCATGAAATCGATCTCCCACTTTCAAGAAATATGGAAGCATCCGATCCCATGACCATCCTGGGTCGCCGGTCAAGGCAGCATAGCGATTAAAGTCGTCCGCCGATCCGCGGGTATATATCATGCCATCTAATGTCCGTTAGCAAATGAGATGAACGAGGAAGCTGAATTTCTCACTGTGAGCACTGCATCCTCCAAGAATATGCGCTAAAAAGACGAGGGTCAGTGTTACGCGATTGAATCTGGTTAGAATACACCCGCCTCTGGAGTACCCCACGGTGCGACCATTCAAGCCCGTTTGGGAGATGGTGGTGTAATCTAAGTATTGGGCATGTCAACGCAGCTTCTCCTCAATTTTGATTCGTACTCCATTCGTAGATGTTAGGTTGACTCAGCAGCTCTCCCACTAAGAAAGGGACGATGGAGTCGATGACCCCCTCGTTGCTGTCATGTGTATTATTTTCACCGATACTAGCGAAGAAAAGGGAATACTGACGACACGCCTGCCTCCAGTACGAGCACGGAGAAGTTCGGATTTTCAGTCAATCGGTTGGCGACGACGTTCCCCGAAGTCCCTCCTGTGGGCGCTAGGTCATTACAAGCAACAGTATGCGACAGGAGGTTTCCTGCCTCCGACGATTACGAAGTCGTAATTGAGGCCAGGAAGATCAGGGACCCTCTCGTAGACCTTGGCGAGACATGTCGTAACCCACGCTAGAGAAAGTAGAGATTGAGTCAGCATCGTCTTTTAAACGCAGTCCAGCGTTGTGCAACGAGGTTTCGGCGCTCGTGGGGAGGTCCAGACGTATGGAATGGCGGTCAATCCCCGGCGGCTCAGTTACCTAATGCTCAGCAGTTCAAGCCGGCTTAATCACTCAGCGGATGGGGAAAGCAATGGCCGTAATAAAAGGAATATCCGAATATGCTCAGAATCCGCAGTCACTGGATGGCGGGGATAGCTAGCTGCCAGAAAAACGAATTCCATTCACCGAGAAGTGTTCACAAGATGACCAATGTTTCAATCTTGAAGAAAGCACTTGATGTTGACCGGCCGGCGGCAGATAGACGAGAACCAGACACTGCAGTGTCCACCACTGAATTCTGCAAGTGCAAGGCAGCGCACTGGAAGAGCCCAAAAACTTCGACCTACTAATAGCAAAGGACACAACGGGAAACCCACTCCATGAGGACATGATACGGAATACCCTGAAAATGACGGTCAAGAACTTAGGGGGGCAGCGCGACTTACGTAATGCCACCTCAGCCAAGCACGGCCAATGCGACGCTTTTAACCGATGAACGCGACCGCACGCTCACAGAGAGAAAAAAGCAGCAGCGAAAAATATTCCGCGCGCTGATTGCTAGGTCCATATGATACAGTGAGTTGGGGTTGTAGAGATACATATACTGTCCACCCATCGACATCCCTATGCTGCCCCGATGAAACCTGCCTCAGGTCCAACAGACTTCCCTTTTCGTGCCAGGCTGCCCTTGACCTGCTCTGCGTAGTCCACATTATACGCCTCTCCCGCCGTACCCCCCAGCCCCATCGCCGCCCGGTCGCCAAAGAAGTACGTCGAGTTGCCCGCGCCCCCCGCGATCGCGCGCAGTTGCTCGAGGCGCCTTAGCTCCAGGAGCGCAGTGAGAGCTTGCTTGCGCTCCGCGGGGCCAGGCGCACTGCCTGGGGTAGCGACAGCCACCGCAACGGCATCGATCTGCTGTGCGAGGGCGGACGCCTCCATGAGTGCTTGCTGCTGCCGTGCCTCGGCTTCGCGGACGACCGTCTTGAAGGCGGCGTCGGCCTCGTTGGATTTCGCGGCGAGCTATGGAGGTGTGGGGTGTCAGAGAGGAGATAAAAGCGGGAGAGCAGAGAACGTACGTGGCCCTCACTCTCCAGAATAACACGCTGCTTCTGTCCCTCTGCGACGTTGATCTGCGCTTGTGTGTCGAGGAGCTGCTTGCGCCGGTTGCGCTCTGCCTCCATTTGCAGTTCCAGTTGGCGCTGGACAGAGAGAGTGAGAGTTGCTCATGGGTCAGGATTGACATCGCGTACCTCGACCTCGCGGTTTGCCGGCTGGAACGTCTGGATTTCGAAACGCGTGCATTCAACGCCCCAGTTCTACAAGTCACTGTGAATCAGGGTCTGCACTCATTGACTTCCAAGTCGAGAGCCCACCGCGATGGAGTTCCCAATGACGATATTGAGCCGCTTATTCAACTCGTTGCGGTCCCCAATCACCTATCCGCAAAAGTTAAGGACCTGGAAAGCTCGGATGGGAGCAGTGTCACCTATCCGCAAAGGTAAGAGCCTGGAATACTCGGATGGAAGTAGTACATACCTGATCATAGGTGAAGTGTCCGAGCACAGACCGCACGGCCGAAGTGCCAGTGTTCCGGATGTTATTCTGCACGTCGCTAATAGCGAAACAGGCTTTGTACCCATCCACGATGCGGTAAAAGAGTGAGCCGGAGCAGGACACGGGAACATTGTCGGCCGTGTACCCTGGGAGCTATAGAGTACTCAGCCCAATCTCCAAGCAGTGTGCAGAAAAGAGGCGCACGTTAGGAATCGAGATTGAGGATTCACGGAGGTCAATCTTTTGCACCGAGTGGTACACGGGAATGTTGATGTTCAGTCCCGGACTCAGACGAACAGGATCGCGACCAAGGCTGGCGACGGTACTTGTTTGAGCAGAGGATTTAGAAGAGAAAACGAGATGGGTACCTTAGCCGCCAGCCTTCCTTCCCTTGCTCGATGATTGTCAAGAAAGTCCGGCGAGGGACGACCGCGCTCGACACTCGAGTTCTAGAAACGGCTCTGAGGGAAGAACGGCGGAGGGCTAGGGCGCTCATGATGGGAAAGAAAGAGTTGAATGGTTTGGTGTCCCAGTTTGAGCGCGCTTATATGTATTTGGGTGCCGGGACGCGTCGCACGGCGGCAGGCAGCGGGTGACAATTCATGAGCGCTGTGACAGCTGACTCGAGCGCTGTCTGCACGGCAGCCATGAGGGCGAGGACCAGGGTAAGGCAGTGTGTCCCGAGGATGGAGGTGTGCTGAAAGGTGGCCGGTTTGCCCAAAGGTGCGCAAATAATGAGGATATACACTGTGTTTATTTCACTGTGCAGGCCACGCCCAAAAATTGACGAGTATCCAAGATACAGAAGAGGTAAAGGTAGGTGAATTAAACAAACATTGTTCGCGAGAGTATCTTAGTGAGGCTCATCATAATCGTAGGTCCGTGTCGCCGTCCATCGGGAGATAGCTAACATTACGCGAGAAGGGGTCAAGGAAATCATCGTACGAGGCTAGTACTTCGTGTTGCGTGTGACGGCCCGTTGGGGCGCGAGAGGCGCGAGAGGCATGGAGGACGAACCGCGGAGGGGCGAGGTGCCGCGAGGCATGGGAGAGCCGCCGCGCAGGACATCGGGTGTTCCCGCGCGGGCACGGGCGAACTGGCTCTCGAGCTCCATCTCCCACTGCATCTTCTCCAGCTCGAGCTTGTCTGTGGTGTCCTCAAACCCGCTGCTCATAGACGAGAGCGAGCGGTCTTGGGTGTGCCTCGGCGGGGGGAAGCCAGCTTCGATGTTAAATTGGGGGCCGCCGGACTTCTGGCGGCGCCGCCGCGCGTAGAGGAAGACACCGAGTACGATGAGAGCAAGCACGAGGACGCCGCCCACGACGCCGCCGACGATCCCACCCCCCATGCTTTTGGGCTTCGGTGCCGCGGCGATGGAGAACGGGGGAGACGCGCCGACATGCACACTGCGATGGAGAATGTCACAATGTTGGCCGTGTGATCGGGGGGATCACTCACTCGTCGGGAGTCAAGGCTTGGATTGTCCATCCGGTTCTGCGCGCAGTTAGAATGGGTTGCGTGAGGGGAGATGGAGGCGCACCCGGTCATGTTTGCGGGTATGGTCACCGAAACATGGCCCCGTGTGGGGTCGACGTTCTCTGCAATCGTGTCCCGCGTCGTATTCTTCACAAGGACAAACGTCAAGAGCCCAGGTGGATCCGTATCTTCGCTGCTGAATGCGATGGTTGCATTTCCAGTGGTAATGTTTGTGGGTGCGGTGATTTGCAAGGCTTGGGTAGCCAAGGGAGCTACAAGAAAAAAAAGACTGCAGAAAGGGGTCGCTGGATAAGAGACGCTGCCATGGGAATGAAGGCCATTAACGCACGCAAAGAACGTCGCGAACGATGAAGTGACCTGCATCTTTGAATAAAAAGGCTGCCAGCAACGCCGGCAGTGCCGGGAAAAGAGAAAGAGAAAGAAAGAAAGAAAGAGCGTGTACCCCGCAACCGTCAAGTGGAAAGGGAAAGAAACCCCGATCCACGATCCCAACTCAATAAACACCGCGCCAAGGCAGTGCTAACTCCGGATCCGAATCAGCATCAAAGAAAATCAGGTCCTTTACTAAGCGTGTGGGCCGTTTTGCGTGGAGTCGCGACTCGCCTTGAAAGGTTTCATAACATCGTATCCCACGCGTCTGGCGTCTTGTCCAGCACCATCATTTCTGTCTGCAAGTCCTTCGAACACATCCCGACGCGGTCCGCTTTCTGAGGAGCCAACTGATCCGACGACTCCGAGTCCGCACATATGAAACCTGTAGAGTCTGTATAAGTTTTAGGATTAGAAAATCCACGAAGGTCCCCTGCCTTACCGGAGGGTAACGAGAAGACAGTAATCTTTGCCCATGCGGCAGGCAGTCACGTCGAGCACTTGGACCGCGAGTCATGCCAAACGTTTGAGGCAGCTGTAAACCGTCTCCAAAGACCTGGCAGTTTCGTTCCCTCCAGCCCGTGCCCAGCACGGCGGTAACCACCGGCTTTCACATGCTGTTGCACAGATGCTTGGATGGCGAGTAGAGATGCGGAATCTTTTTTATCTGATCGTGGCGATCTGTGGCGATGCCACAGGATGGTGACCTCATTGGAAATAAACAAGAGGCTTGCCGGCCTATAGCGCTATAGCGCCAGTAAATAACACAGAATTGCACTCCGACTGCGACTCAACTGAAACAAGCGATGAGAGACTTCGAGCGAAGATCAGATGCCAAGGCGATTTTCTGGGATTAAATTAGCAAATATTTGCATCCTGTAGTTGGCATGCTGATGAGCACGATGGCGTGAGGCCGGAGAGACATTGCTCTCAGGTCATCAGGGATGTGATTCATTGGTACTTGAGAAACAAACCCATGTAACTCAAAAATAGTAAACTGTGTGTAATCAACAGAATGCCATGATGAATTCCAGAGAAAGACGTAGAGACTCGGACAGAAACACGATGAAATGGGACAGACGCTGCTAAGAAGACCGACTAACGCGTTGGCGCAGGGACTCTCGAGGACTCCCAACCTCCCCTAAATGCAGCCAACGCGGAGAATAAAGACAATCCATTGGTCCAAAGCTAGATAGAGGAATTCAGAGACCAATCATAGATCGACATGCGAAACTCACCTCGTTTTGGTAAATTCCGCCAACAACAGACCTGGAGATGCATATATGAGGACACTAACACATCGAGTCGCGCGTCACGCACCAATGCAGTATGACAGGGAGCCTCGAGATGTTCGCAGCGAGCTGGTGCAAAATGGCGCGTTTCCGTTTCTTGATCGCCTTCGAGTTGACATCGGAGGCTGCACTTTCTTTCCTGAGGAGCCCGTTCCATTCATTGCACAACTCGAAGACCTTGAGCGCCACATAAATCCCCCACGAACGGACACTCCAAAGCTGAGCCTTCATCGAGGCGGCGGGGGAGATGCGCAAAAGCGGGGCAAAGGGCGCCGAAAAGAACGAGATGTACTCGAGCGGGTAAAAGACGATCATGGACAGTCCCTGCAGGCGCTGGAGGTTGAGAGTAAGGCGGGACTCGGGCGGGGAGCGTTCCAGTGCCGAGAGCGCTCTGAAGATACCCAGGAGCCCTATTTACTGATATGAGCCACCTTGTTTTTTCTTGAAGCTCAAACAGAAACGCACCCCAAAAGCCCATGATACGGCGGGCCAGGCTCAGCTGACTCGCAAATTTATACAGCCCATCGGTAGTCGGAGAAAGCGGCTGGGCTCGTTTCCCAGCTCTGAATTGGAGCTGTGCACGATAGAGGAGGAAGGGAGCGACGAGTTTGGCTGTGTATTGCGACGTCTATAAATGGTCTGTGACTGAGCGTGATTCCGCAACTTGGGACTCACCATTATGAGCTTGCTATGGGGAATTACTTGTCAACCATCTATGGCGAAGGTTTGGAACTCCAAACTCACTCTGTTCCCGACCAAGTAGAAAAAAATCGGATCGCATGGTCGAGTCTTTGTGACGGCGGAGTATTGGCCCCAACAAAACCCAGCAAGAGATCGTCCACGGCGGGCGCGCGCACAGTCTGGGCCTTTTCAGCTGTAGGGTCCATGGTGGTAAGAGAAAATAATGCAATACCCCGAATCGATTACCTGCGTGTTCGCTCAGGGGTCATCACCACCATTCAGGACTCCTATCTCGACCGCAGAAGTATGCAAGCCACCTTTCTCACCCATCTCTCCAAATTAATATATCTACAGATCCGAGCAGGGAGCATACTTTTTGACTGGTATGCTCAGCGGGTCGCGCTCGTTACTGCACTCCACCGAACCTTGTATCACCTCTGACATGAGCTATTATACGTCTGCGGAACCGTCTGCGGAATACCAACTCCACGCGAAGAGTATCCCTCTCACTGTCAGTCAGTCCGCCTGGATTCGTACGGGGACAACATAGCACAGCGGCACCCCGGATTCGCTGCCCCGAAGATGCTACGTGACGATAGTAGCTACGCAGCGGAAAATTTTAAGGTTGTCGGTTGCTGGATCGCGCCCAGTTTCCCTTGGCCTCTCCCGTTAAGACATACTATACCTGCTATCAATTCGACCCGGTGCGGCCGCTTCGTAAAAGTCGACTGTAGGTCACTGGTCACCTGCTTCACTTCCGGCAAAACGGCAAAACGGGCCCATCGAGTTCCTTTCAACCGCGCTTGTTGCTAAGTGCTCCGCAATAGTGGACGATCTCGGGGTTCTACGGCCAAAGAAGCGGCATTTAATTGTAAGCTCGACAGTAAGCCCACCAGCACATGACCTTATCGACCTAACTCTCCATAAAAGCCGGAGTGGCGTGTGGGGTCTTCACTCTTCTATCCGTACCATGACCACAGCCATTCCTTCCAGCACCACTGGCTCGTTCCATTTCTTTGTCGCTCCTGAAGACGGGTCCCGGGCATACCAGAACATCAACACCGTTTCCGGAGAGAGAGACAGAAACTTCACCCTCCAGGTCCGCGACGTCGAAATTCATAATCTCCGAGGGAAGGAGGCCTCTGCTACTCTCGATACGACCGGATTCCAGCTTTACAAACGTGCTGCGAAGCATACCGCCTTCACAAGCGATGTCGAGATCAAGGAGGAGTATTATCCGGAAAGCATTGAGCTCATAAAGCGCTTGACGGGCGCAAGTCGAGTTGTGTTATTTGATCACAGTTCGTCCTTCATTTTTGGCGCTTTTATCCTTGTTTATCTGAGTTCGCTAGCCGTTCGACGCCGCCGTCCCAACGAGATTGAGGACACACCAGATAAACGCCAGCCCGTTTCACAAACCCACATTGATCAGACGAACGCATCCTCTCTTGCCCGACTTCATCGACACCTCCCCGCTGAAGAGGTCCCCAAGCTTTTGAAGCATCGATATCAAATCATCAACTTATGGCGTCCGATTTCTCACCCAGCAATCGACTGGCCACTTGCATTGTGCGACTTCAGGACCGTTGGCCCAGATGATGTCCTCCCTGTTGCATTGGTCTATCCGGATCGCGAAGGCGAAACGTTCGGGGTGAAATACAACCCAAACCACAAGTGGACCTATTTCTCAGGAGTCTCTCCCGACGAACTGATTCTGATCAAATGGTGATTCATTGCATAAAATTCAGGGCGCGCAGACTGATTTTTTATGCCAGTTTTGATTCCCTGCAGGACGGGAGCGTCGCCCTCTATACTCCCCACACTGCTTTCAAGGACCCGGCCACGCCAGAGGGCACCCCGCTCCGCGAGTCAATAGAGCTTCGCGCACTTGTATTCTACGATTAGAATTAGATTGAAAGTTGTATGTAGTGGCACCCTGTCCATCTTTTCTTACTTCAAATTTCGATCACATGACTTTGGTTCAATTTTGTGGTTGAAATTGACAATCTGCGTATGTCCAGTACAGATCACAGGAAGTAATAGCAGGTAAAGTGGCGTTCCTTCTCAGACAGACGCTACAATGGTCCAGCCTTTTCATCGCTCGGCACCTTTTCAGTCCGGTAAGACCGGATTGATTAGGATATTAACGAAGCCCATGAAAATAATCGCGCAACCGCTACGACGGAGTCAGAAATAACCCGACAGTCAGGGAAAAATCTCACCCGGCCAGTGCTACACCCCCGATCCAAGGCGCATTTAGCGCAGCTACATCTTTAGGGAGGATATCGATGGCATTGTACGCGTTCTTGCCTAGGGAGATGACAGAGCTGTTGCACCAGCACCTGTCGGAGATAAACTAACAGACGCGCCGGGATCGAGACCAACTCACCTGTCGAAGAAGCTGCTGAACTGGAAAAGACAAGCCAGCACTATCCAGATAGCATTTATCGTTGCGATAGTCTTCCCAGTTCGGCGAAGGATAATCGAAATAATGCCAGCCATACGAGTCGACTTGGTGTGAATATATCGCCCCTTGGACGTTGATGTGAAGGTGGAGTAATGGGCCAAGACACTAGACGCGACGAGCATCATCCAGACGAGCGTAGACAGGATGCCATAAATGAGATATGAACCAGCACGACAACCAATCCCTAGACTGGTCAGCTGGGTTCGACACGCGAAAACCATGAAGCTGACCTTGGGCTGGTGTGTAGTAGGAAACCACAAGCGCTGCTCCTACCAATGGGACGTTAGAGGCTTGCACAGCACTGGCAGGTGGAAGGCGTACCGATCGTGCCCCACGTCAAACCAATAGCCATCACCGCGGCGACAAAAAATCTCGAGACGACACCAGGACCCCATCGAGTTCGTCGAGTGTCGGATTCCAAAGAATCAAACGCCGGCCCGACATAAGCTGCCACCTGAGACAGAGTGCCGCGGCGGTTCCCTGGTCGCACACCTACGCCCCTTTGTGGCTCCCATGCGATGCACGAATTGACGGGCCGATGATCCTCGGATTTTTGGGACGCCTCGCGAAAAGCGTCGTACACATCCTCAACCGCGAGAGTCCAGGGGAGGAAGCGAGCATAGTTGAATATCGGCGCAGTGCATTGTTCATCGGAGTGGATATCTCCGGCACCTTTCCGCAGCGATATGGCACGCTTGCTCGTTACCTGGGAAGCAAAAACCGGTTTCCCGTCCGGCGTAGCAACATACGCGATGGCATTGGCTCTGCGGATGGCCTGGTGAACCCGAGTATGGTCGCATTTGGGACTGATCTGTAGCCACGACACAACAATTGGGAGTAGCCAAAGAAAGACCGATCCAATGGCTTGACCATTGGCGTTCAACGTTGTATATGTCACGATACCTGGGCGATTCAAAGTATGAGCGTGGAGCGGTCACAATCCTCAATACTCACCGGTGAATGAATCGACAACAGTGAATAGCCACGCCACGGCCACCTTATTGCGCGTCGTCAAAAATATATCCACGCAGCTCAGAGATACCATTAACGTACCCACAAAATCGATGCAACCGCTGAAATCGTCCTAGGTCGGATGATGAGCGCATATAAATGCACAGCAGCGAGAAAAACAACCAAGTGTGCACATAATTCAACCAAAGCGTCAACTCCAGCCACCACTCGTCATTTTCAGGAAGAATGATTAGCGAAGCCAGTAAAGAGTTTTCAGTTTCAATGGATAACGAGGACTGTTGTAGGCTGCTCAAGATACGAACAGCGTTGCGAATGTTGGGGTAGCTGAGATGCCCGAATCGTTCCGCTATCCAGTATGAGTTGAGAATCGTGCCGGCGACCGAGTACGAGGCCAAAGTGGGCGAGCCAACGGTTAGCAGCATCGACGAAAGATTTTCTAGTCTGGTCCTCGCCCCAAAGGGTAGTTGCGAGACTAGGGCGAGATACGGGAGGAGCCATGCGCTGAATGACGGTCATTTGGTTGGACCGAAATCCGAAGAACGAGAACTTACGTGAATTGCTGAGAGAATATGTTCCAATCGAGCGGCTCGGACCCAGCTCCACAAGCGGTGAGGCACAAATCATAGGTGATGGCGGTGGCCTCAGAAATGTTGCTGACGGGGTGCCCGTAAGTGTCTCTCCCGCCTATATTCCCCCATTGGCCGTTTCTGACTTCCTCCAGGCAGTGGCTGAAGTTGACGGTAGCCAATACATGTGGAAGGAAGATATAGCCCATACAGGCGTATTCCCAGAATCGAGGTCTCACTGGTCAGATGTTTCAATTTTCCATTCGCCTAGAACCAAGAAATATTTACTTACTCTTAGCCAGCGGTAGATAAAGGGAGAGAGTGGAGACACGGTCATCCGAGGTCGTTTATATTCACATGCTCTGGCCACGGGCAACTGTGCCGCAGCATTAGCGCACGAACGTGGAATTGGCGTGTTGGTCATGGATCGAATCACTTGGTGGGATCAAAGCGGGCGTAGTTGAGAAGAAAGCCCTGAAGCTCATACCGCGACCAATGTCCGTTAGGGGTGATATTTTTGAAACACCTGAAGGGGTAGTTGGTGGACCAGAAGCTTGCATTCAAGATCGGACACAACCTTGCTGTCGTGCTGAAGCGGCCACAATCCACCGGTAGTTTTTAGGCCCCGTAATGAAGTAACTCTTCAGCGTGCACACACCTCACCTTGATTAGTGGTGTTTGAAGTTGGTTGTCGGTCTGCATTGCACTGCCACTGATAGTTTGATGCGCCATCAGTGGCATCAGCGCCGTGTCGGGATACGTATATTCTCGAGCGAGCTTACACTCCTATCTACTAGATCACACAGCCCAATCAAAATGCATAAGGCTCAAGACGACGTACGCATCGAGGCTGGGGCCGCAGATAGTCTTCCACGAGCGTCTCCACCTGTGAAGCTGGAGGTCCGCCTGGTGAGCCTCCGGGACCGGACGGACCTCCCGGAGGCGGACGGTCGCCTCTCCCGCCACCGGGAGGACCGCCTCCGCCTCCTCCTCCAGGCCCATTGCGGAACGGCCATGTCGGCAGATAGCATATTTCCTGCCGCAGTCAGTCGAGTATCCCAGGTGTGTATGCATGGAAACGGCGTACTTCAAAGCCACACTCCGGCCGGCACTTGACCCACACGCTCCAATCGAGCCAAGCCATCAGGTCATCGACCGCGACTTGCCACTTGCGCGTGAGGGCCGCGCCGTCGACCTGGACCGGATTATCTACGGGCAGTGCATCATCGAGGCCCGCGACCACGCCCTCCGCCCATATTCCTACGATAACGCGGCAGATCTCGCGATTCGTCTCGTCGACAGCGTTCAGCAGAAGCTTCTCCGAGGCCGTCAGTTTCGCCGACAGCGCTGCGCTGCGCTTGATGTACTCGGTGTGCGAGGTAGCGCAAAACTTGAATACCGGCACAGCCCACGTGTTAGCCGTGCGCGACGCAGGTATGGCGGTGTGGAGAATGTACGGCGTCAGCATGACGCGGAACTGTGCCATCGCGTTCTTCGCGGTCACCAGCGTGTCGTCCGCTGTGGCGTTCAGGACGTATCGCACCATCTCGAATCGATCTTCGTAACGGTCCACGACGACCTTGAAGAGGGTTTCCCAGTCGATACCACTGCCCGTCTCAAGCGGTGCAGTGTACGCCTTGACGAGTCGGTCCCTGACAGCCGCGATGTCGTCAGGTGTGATACCCAGCAGTCGATGGTCCCATCGTTCTACGTCGAGTCGCTTCGCGACAAGACTCGGGACAAGGGCGGTGTCGTAAAAGGAGATGAGGTGCGTCAAGTCGAGCTTGATACGCCGATCGCCAGGATAGCGGTTGTGCCACGAGCCGGAGTGGATTACTTCGAATCCGGAAGCAGCGATGGGCCCTTGGTGGATGGTGGCATCGTATGTCTCCTCCGATACGTTTCTGTGTCGAGGACCACCAGGACCCCCTCGCCCTCGGGAAGCTATATTAGCCATGGAAACGACTTCTACGCCGGCCGTGAAATCGCATAGCATGATTTCGCTATACGCAGCATGAGCCAGACGTAAGATGAAAAAGTGGCGATAGCTTACAAGTCCATTTCCATTCTGCAGCAAAGAAATTAGCTGGCACGTAAGGCGAGAGGGGAGTGCCTACCGAACATATCCGTCAATTCCCAGAGGCTTGCCCCAGTTGCAAAGGTCGATGATACGGTTCCTCTCGTCGAAGTAGCGGTCAGGCACGACTTGACCCCACCCGACGACGTCCTGTGTGTCCATTGGCCCGTCGCGCATCTTCGCTGCGCTCGAACCATCGAAGTAAAGAACCTGCAGCGGCCGTGCGGCAACAATGGTGAGGTGCCAGCAGCCCTCATCGGACGTTCCACGACAAAACATGTAGGAGTGCTCCGGGTCTGTTGCTGTCCAATCAGGGACGGTGGGGAGATTTAAATCGCCACGGCCGTGGTACAGAAGAGTGCCTACGGGGACGGTACCAGGCACCAAAGTGTGCCCTAGCAGCGATGGTAAGCACGGTAAGAGAGACAGGAGTAATGGATGGGCTTACCGTTGCGATAACGGGTGTTGGGCCAGTGCTGCAGAAACGAGCTGACGGTATCGAAGACGAGGTGACCGGTTGCGGATACATTGGGTGCGACGTTGAGGTCCCATGAGTTATCGACATGATCGATGTACAGGGGGATCTGGGCTGCATTGGTGGGGAAGTGAGTTAAGAAGGCCAGGACAACGCCAACAAAGGTCGCCTGGCGCATGTCGAATAGTGGTCAAGGTGGGGGAGAAAGATGCTGAAGGTGGGCGCTCATATGCATGCCTATTTCAAAAACGACCTTTTTTTGGGCAGATAGCCATTTTTAATCCGATATCTATTTGATGCGCCCGCAGCATGCGATCCATCGGCAGGCCATTTTGGGAGCACCAGCGGAGGAGTGGAATGTCGGCGGATTCAGCAGCCACTTCCAAACCACAGAGGTAAAGGAAAGTAGTAAATTAGATGGTAGTACAGTGCGAAGGAGGAGCCACGAACGTAACGTTGTTTTTTGACGGCGCTCAGGCACTCACAGCCACTATCTAACCGATCTAATCTTGATCTAATCTCTAAGTCGGAGTTAGCCTCCAAACGGATGATTGGTCAGCAATGACACTATGCACTTTTCGAAAACCTACGCTCAGCTTCTGCAGGACCTCCCTCCAGAGCTGAGCGAGAATGCTATCGAATACCGCCAGGTAATCCACCTCGCACCTCATTTGCATCCACTCATCGTTTGTGTAGCTCAAGAAACTCATAAACCAGGTCGTGACTGAGTTGAGTACGCTGGGACTCGGACCTAGCGTACTTCAAGATCTGTTACAATCAGGCACCGACACTTCAGCCAAGGGGAAGGGGAGGGAAACCACAACTACGCGCGTGGTCTATGAATTCAATAGTGACTCGGGCCATATAGAACCGCGGTTGAGGCTCTGGGTGGATCCTCCTGTCCCCCCATCGCCGCCGACTCAGAGCCGCGTGGAAGAGGTCGAGGAGGACGACACGGAGGACGGATCCGAGGCTTCAGAGGCCTCAGAGGTCTCTGCGGGGGATCAGCCCGTGGCACTACTGTGGGCTCTTCAACGGCATGCCAAACTTCCAGACGCAGCCGCGGAGGCACTCGATGCCACTAACCAGGTCGAGCTTGTCATCCCGCTCGCATCTGACTCTGCTTTCTTTCGCCTCCTTGCGACGACACTTCAGGTACAGTACCGTACGTTCCTTATTTGCCTTGGCAATAACTTCCTTCAGGCACTCGCAGAACATCTCCTCGCAATACATGTGCAGTTCGTGGAGACATTGGCCGACCTGACTAAAGTCGTCTCCGCTACGGCACGACCCGTCTCGGCTACGTCCGTCGGCTTCAAGGCGCACTCAGCGCTCAGAACGGATGCCGGCGGCGTGGGTGTCGATGCGTCCAGCAGGAAGGTGTGCCGTCTTTTCTTTTTAGCAACTGACTGAGTGTTGACCGCATATCAGAGTGACCTGTACTCGTGGCGTGAGATATTCCAGCTCTATGTCGAAGCCGAGATCTTCGAGAGCGTGAGCGAGCGGAGCCGAGGGGAGCGTACAATTGAAGAGGCCGAGACACGCTTGAAGCAGTTTGCGGAGCGGGTCACCGTTCGTGGCCTCGGCGACGGCCGCAAATTAAAGCTCCAGCAGAGCCGCAAAGCGCTCGAATCCTTCCTCGAACTCAACCTTTTCATCCTGAACGTCAAGAAGGTATTTGTTTACACCCCTCGCGCAGTCGCACCCCCCCTCACGACCCGTTAGTTCGAGCTCGCCAACGCGGAGGCGACGCGCAAGATCCTCAAGAAACATAGCAAACGCACCGCGCTGCCCGCGACGGACGTCAGCAACACGGGCCCACTTGCGTTGCTGCCTGTGAGCAACACCTCGCTTCCGCGGATTCTGGTGCAGGAGCTCGGCACGACACTGCTCCCCGTCATACCGTCGTTAGACGACTATGCGTGCCTCATTTGCACCAGCATCGCCTTCAAGCCGATCCGGCTCTCATGCGGGCACCTCTTTTGCGTACGCTGCCTCGTCAAGATGCAAAAGCGCGGGAGCGCTGACTGCCCTATGTGTCGTTCGCCGTGTGTCCTCTACGCTGACCGATGTGCGTCTCATCCCCGTCTCTTCGACTCCTGTTGCTGACCTTGATGTAGCGAATGTGGACTGGGCCCTGCTCAATTTCATGCGCGACTGGTTCCCCGAAGAGGCCAACGTGAAACTCCGGCAGAACGAGCGCGAGGCCGCGAAGGAACAGCTGGAAGAGCTCGGTCTGGATCCAAACCAGCGGTGTATCGTCATGTAGAATTGGGAAACACTTTTATATATCTATCTATAAGTATGTATAGGTATATACACGTTAATATGTACATCATTAATTGACTTGCTACGATGCGTCGTCCTTTCCACCGCTCAGACTCCTGAAGAACTCCGCGTAGGCATGGTCGACGTCGAACAGCAGCTGAATATGATCAGCGGAGGAACACGGGGATAGAGCTGAACACACCTGTCGTGATTGTTCTTCGGTGATTTCCTCGGACGCCTTCATTGCATTGAGAGTGATGAGCCTCGATAAATGTTCGTTTTTCAGAATTCATAGGTGCGGAGAGTAGAGATACCCACCATCCAACCATCCGACTCCGGCCCTCCCAATCCTTGCTGCCCTTGAATCGGGCGTACCCGGTGACGAGGTCCTGCAGAATAGGGTGCAGCTGGTCTTTAGCGCGAAGCCGAAGCTTGAGGGCGTCCATAAACGTGATAAAGCTCTGAAGTAGAGCGCGGTTAGCCGGATCGCGCAGCGATGTGGCGGCGCACCTGTGTCGTCTCCGCCACCCACTTGCCCGTTTCTGGCCCCGCCTCGCTCGAGTGCTCCACCGTGGCGGGTACGCCAACCTTTAACCGGTGGAGCGCCGCTGGATGGTCCATCTATAGAGCGATGTGAAAACGATGGCGCACATCGATCCGAATGACGACGCACGCGATAGCGGCTCATGAACTGCTCGATGGAGTGGACGTCATCGCCAACGAGCTTGAGCATTGTCTTGTACTGCGAGAGCAGCCGCGTGCACGCTGGAGAGTATCTCTTCCGCATGCCTTAGCTTAGCGCGGGCCAGAGCACAGACAAACGCACTCTGCCGAGGTGATGGAGTCCCGGACGTAGGCGCGCTCGAGGTAGTCTAGCGCGACGACGATCCCAAAGAGAGTGGCGAGGAGGGTGTATTTCTCGCGGTCGGCATTGGTGGTGTAGAGCCGCACTTCCTCGTCGAGGGAGAAAGTGGACATGATGTGGAGAGAGGAAGATAGCCGTCACGAGACGGCAAACACGACCAATTAACTGCCACATTGCTCCATTCGCGTCTTCAGTTCAACGCCACGTTGGTATCCGACGCGTCAAGACGCGTCAGCCTGAGTCCCAGAAGCTCAAGACGCGAAAATCAAAACGTGGATTCAATCCATGATCACACTGCACCATTTCAAGCTTCCGCGCCATTCGAACTGGACCCTGGTTCCAATGAATGGGATGGGTGGCCTCGCATGTAACGTACACTTGCCACTCACTACAATGGGATTGATGCAGGTCTGGTGTCCTTTGAAAAGCCATTTTAGGCAATAGAACTTCAAAGCGTCGATGGATAATGCCAAAGCCACACTTGCAGTGGCTCGTGTGCCACCGTCCTATGGGGTATATAAACCCTCTACATTCCTCGATTCTCTTCACATCTCCATCTTTCCTTTCCTCATTTCTTCTGTACACTTTTTCATTCGCGAACATTCACCCTCCCTCTATTCATCCTCTCATCATGTCCACCCTCGAACTCATCTGGGATAGGAAAACGACTTACGAACTCTGGTCGTGGAATAACGGAAACATCCATTACACCGCGCAGCTCGTGCGCCGTATCAAAAAAGACGTTTACACCGTCCGCATCGGTGCCCGGGGCATGGAGCCGACGGACGTCGTCGCGCTCAAAATTGCGCGAGGGAAGGAGGCGGTGGACGACATGGAGCGGGAGGCGGGATTCTACGAGCAGCAGCTCAAGGGGCTGCAAGGCACCGTGGTCCCCAAGTGCTACGGGTTTTACGCCACCAAGGTCAACGGCACGTCCCTGGGCTGCCTCCTCCTTGAATATTGCTCTGGACCCCCCGAGCGCATCCCTGACCTCAAGTGAGTGTTTCTGATTCTCAAGATGGCAATCTACTGATATTTTCTTCAGCCGCAAGGTTTTACGCGCCTCGTATGCTCTGCACGCCGCAGGTGTGCTGCACGGCGACCTCCTCGACGGCCACCACTTCATCCCCATGGGCCGTGACCTCCGCATTATCGATTTCAGCGTCGCCGTCCCGCACCAGTGCGTCAGTGGACTCGCGCGCCGCGCTGAAGGCCATGGTCATCACCACCTCTGCGCCTGCCAGGAGTTGGCTGTTCTTGAGAGCACTTACTCAAGTTTCCGGCGGTAGACGCTTGTTCAGACGTCTTTCCACATCTATAGACTCGGCGCATATTCTCTTACTTTAGTTATTATAATTAATTGCATTTTCTCGGATTCCGACCTCCCACGTGTTGATGTGTCACCCGAACTCAGCTGAGCCCGCTGTTCCGGCGCGATCACGCCTGTGTAAGTTCAATTCTAGACGCCCACGACGGATGTATCATAGGTTCTGCATCTTCTGTTGATCATCTGTCCCAATCTTTTCGGACCCCGGTTGCTACAAAGACTAAGATCTTCCGAGGAATATCAATCCGGGACGATCTTCGATTGCAACAGCCGAGAAGTGGAACAACTCCGTCAATCCAGTTGAAGGATCAATAACGGAGAAAAAACTCAGCTTACTCCTGGGTTCCACCGGTACTCTTATCCACGAGTCAAAGGCAAGTTATCCCTCGCCGCGCTCACACCGCGCCTGGTCCCTCTCATGAACTTTCGCCACCCATCCCCTGCTTCCCTTTAGTTCGAATCGTATACCAAAACGAAATAACCCTCACAACCATCAAGTTATAAATTGTAATGAATGGTGCGAGCGCAGAATACATCGTATTCCGATCCTCAATTGCTTTTCGACAGCTCGGATACCTTTTTCGTCCCGCCAATTCACTAGACCTGAAACATCATGAGATGAGTGTTGCCATCGAATGCAAAATCCTTCCTTCTCAAATCCAAGTCGAACATCAGATCGAGATTATGGTATTGAACCAGAGCGGGAATACGGGCGATGAGCTAGTAGGGGTATATATCTAGATGGACACATATAAGAGGTATCATCGCGGCGGATATTTTCACTGTCCCTGCTCGCCGGCCCTTGTCTGTTCGTTTATTTAACACGATTCCGCTGGAGAAATCTTGAACCCAACCTGATGCGTGTGAAGTGCGCTGGATCAGCCAACTATCCCATCCATTCAGGTCCGATGAGCGCAGCGGTTGTAGACAGTTATGGACGTTTGATTTCGGGATCGTTCGGCGGAACGGGCCGCGCCGCGTTCTCAACAGCATTGCGATTGATTCCGAGACCCAAAAAAAAACCAACAGCAAAGACAACAAAGACAGCAAGGTCACAACAATCCCATGTTCAACATGGCATAACCTAAAATCTCCGTATCATCCTGCCGAGCGTTATTCCATCCGCTCTCGGCCTACCACAATTTTATCAGGCACTGAGATCACAGTCTCCAGACGACTCACTTGGAGGTTCATTCCGAGACGCCGATATTCGGCTCATGTCTGGCAAGTGTCAGATCCCGCGTCGCTCCCTTTCCGTTTGTGGATAACGCACCTGTCTTTAACCCGCCATTCTCGGCTTCCATCATGTCCGCGTCTGTGGGCGTAGTACGAGACTCGTGCGGCGTGCGACAAGTGCTGGGGCACTTACAAGCCTTGAGTTCCTTGATTTCTCTCCGCGCATCGGATAAGGCTGTAACATACTAGAGGTTGGTTACGGGGATGCTAAAATAAGTGCAACGCACCCTCTTCCAGCCGTCGCAATTCGCGAGCTATAGGGAGTAAATAACTGAACCGATGAGTGAAAGGAGCCAGCGTACCTGCGTCACGGGTCTGTTTCTCGGCCTCTTCAACTTGCCGCTGGGCAGAGCGGACGGCTGTTTTCTTCTATCAAAATCAAAGCAGTGGATAATTATTAATTGGACTCCACCTGCCCGCTGCTCCTCAAGCTCTGTATGCGACCGTTGCTCGACAGAAGCCAACGCTAAAATCATAGAGCCTAAACATATTTCCGGGGACGAAGTGTATCACGGACCCGCCATTAATTCCTGTTCCTTTTTTTGGTAGATGAAAGATACTTTTGTTTCCTTCAGGGAACGTTTCACCTCAGCAAACAGAACAATGACCTACAACTAATAACGTCCTTTTCTTTACGCTTGACTATTGAATGAATGGTCAACGTAAGAGAAGCTGATGGCTCGGACGACGCACATTTTGAGAGTTCGCGGTTTTTCAGGCGGAGTTCTAAAAAGTATGTCAATAATGTTGTCAAAGCAGTCTATTACGGGCGCGCCTCGTTTAAAATGCGCCTCAGCATACTGGGCACGTTGCATTTCATTCCAGGCTGTATCACATCAGCTCGGTAATATACCGAGGAAGGATTTCCTCACCGAAGCTTTCCCTCAGTTCTTGCTCCGTCGCGCCTGGATGAGCTTTAAAATAATGCGGTTAACATCTGAAGGGACGCGCAATTTCAAGGGGCTCACGATTCAGTGGCGGGGGACCTGGCGGAGGCTCCTGTCCTACTGAATTCGAGGGTCCGGCCACAGGGTAGTAGGGGTGGACGGCCGGAGGTTGCCGGGGGGAATATTCTGCAGACGTGATGGGATGGCGGGGATTAGAGTCGGGCTGCGCGGGTGGCCTGATCCGCGCGGGGTTACGGGGATAGTGTGACGACGGTGTGTACGACAGGGAGGGTGGGCTTTTAATGGGAGGTAGGCCCGGTCCAAAATGCACTGGGCTGGGAAGCGTGCTGCGGCGTGTAGACGGGGAATTTGCGGGTGGTGGAAGCGGGTCTCTGGGGCGAAAAGCATCGGGAGGGGACGGTCGACTGGCAGAGGAGTGGGAGCGTCCCCTTTGCTCTGCGGCAGACCTCGAAAGAGGTGGAAGTTGTGGGCTTGGGCCAGAGTACCTATCCCGCTTGTCCTGGATTGGGGGCAAAGCCCTGCGGTCTTCCACGTCAATCATCTTCATCAGGATTTCGGACACTAGGGCTTCAACGTCAGGATGCCTTTCCCCAGGTGTGATCGTCGCGACATTTTTTTGGATCATCAGAACGCGACTAGCGCAGATCTCGGCTCTGGAGGTCCAAGTAATGCCGTTCGGATCGACCCAGAGATACAAGTCGGATTCTTGTGGGTCGTCGGCCCATGGGTGGGATATGAGGTATTTGTAGAGAGGGACTCTGTCCAGGAGCAGTGCCGTCCACCTTCTCCACTGGCCTGGACCACGCCCGTGACGATCGCGCCAGTATAACGCATGCGATCCGGGCGTCAAGTCCACATATACGTCGCCCGCGTAGCCAAAGGTCGAGGTGGGAGGACCTGTTCCTCTGAACTCGAAGAATGAAACTTGACACGATTTCCCCGCACTGTCGAAGGAGTATGGATGGCCAGGCGCCAAGACTGCTGGGTTAGCAGAGAATGTCCTGCGGAATGAGAGCATCCTGGGCACCGAGGATGGTGTGGTCGCGTCGAAAGTGGGGAAAAGGTCAACGTGCGAACGAGAAGCGCGCAGAACTGAATTGTGTACATGCTGCGTTGGTATCGTGATGAATCATTGATGCGCGGATATCAAAGGCGTCCCGGTGCGGGAAGTCGAACAGAGCGTCTGTTCAATTCAGTGCAAAGAAACACGTTGCGAGATTGAGCCCAGGAGACCGGAGCACAACCTGTAAGCGTGAAGATCACCTTGCTGTTTCTCGAATCTGCGGTGTATGCGGAAGATGGCCTCAAAATAGGACAAGTGTATCGGATTCGACTTCTCAGGGAGAGAGAGATCGAATGATACGAGCAATAATAACCATTAGTTGGGAGTGTGTGTTCTTGACCCGGCTGCCAGGGAGAATCAAGATGTCAGTTGACGCCGAAAGCAACAGACGGAGATGGCGAGGTTGGACAGTAATTTTATCCAGATAAGACGATTGCCACAATCCGATTATACACTAGTTGGACACTGGCAGCGGCCCGACGTTGAATTGCAGATGCCACGAGCAGTACTAGTCAGTCAGTTACCAGTGGGATGGGCGGTGATCCTGCCGCTGTGCCACTTGGGGAAGCGCAAAGGGTGAGACTGCGTTAAAAAACGGCGTTGACGGCCAAGTTGATGGTGCGCCGGGTTGCGACCATCTTCGTCGTCCTGTCGCGAGAAAATCGCGTGTCTTTCAGTTGCCGCTGTCACGGTCTCTTCTCTCGGCTTTCATCACGATGTGTGCACCACAGCGGGCTGAATGGGCCGAATTCCGAGTCCCGTTATATAAATGATCATGGAGTGAGCCTTGATTTCATTTTCGCAATGGTGTTGGAAGAAAGAAGTTACAGTAAGAGAGGGACTCGGAGAAGGTACATGTCGTGTTGAAATGGTTTGTCGTATTCATTTTGTTTGGCAACAGATTGAAGAGCAAACATGGACATGCACTGACTATCGCTTGTCAGTGTATTTGTTAAGCGGACGCGTCGTGAGTCCACCAGGCGTGGGGCCACAATTATACGCGCCGTTTGGCATCGCCATGCCCCACATGCTGTCCCCTCCCCCTACAATATCGAGCCTACAAGGTAATACATCCAGAACCTCCAAATTCTCCGAATGACCATGCAGCTCAGAACCAGAACCATCGTCGGACGACCTGGTTCCAAATGATCCTGCGAGCTTCCAGTCTCCCCTACCGCGCAAGCGAAAGAAACCGAACCAGGCAGGTTCCCAGTCCAAAAGCAAACGGCCGAGGCCAGTCGATACCGAAAGTGAGCTCGACATTCCTCAAAAAGAGACTGAGTCTCGGATTGATATTTGTAACGGTATCCCAGTAACCTTTTGCTGACTTGACTTCCAGGCTCGATCCCTTCTCCAACCCGACCGCCCAATGCGGTTGCTGGGTCGTCAAAGACTCCATTGGAACGTACCGCTCCCTCGAACGGGGCAACCAGACTCCGTCAAGCTAGTTCAAGTACCCAAGCGAAAAAGCCATCGATAGATCCGCAGCCCGGGACGAAGGCGAAGAGCCAAAGCACTTCAGCTGCCACCACAAAACGAGTCCGACGGACGGCGAAAGAAAAAAGGCGGCAGCAAGGAAGCGACTCAAATTCGGATCCCACGACGTTCAGCAAGTCACAAGCGAACAAAGATGTTCCTTCAGCCTCAGCACCAGCACCGAACCGGCGGGAGTTTGGTAGGCGCGCACTCAGCGATCGCTTTGGGAGTGAGTCTGACTTCGTTCTTCCCAAGGCACATCCTCATGTCCTACAGCCAAATCTGAATCCGCGCCAGTGAAGAAGAGAACGGGCAAGTTTTTCTTCTTCGTTGTATTCTTTGTCGAATGTCCCTCGCAGGCCCGAGTAACCTCCTCAACGTCATTGACATCGCGGATAGTTCTGAAGAGGAGCCGCGCGTTAGACGCGTCGAGCCCGCTATGCGTCGGCGTGTGGTGGTCAGCTCCGGGCATATCAACGTCTCGGACAGCGACTCCGAATCCGCGGCTGTCAAGAAGTCTGCGGCTAGGAAACGGAGCGGCATAAAGACCGCGCCCCCGGGCAGTCAAGTGGTCATTGAGATAGTTGACAGCGACGATGAGCCGACGCCGCCAGTGGTGAAGCCTAGCAAGGTTGAAGGCGAAGATACTGGCCCAGGAGCCCACCAAATGCCCAATGGATTTCATAGGCATCCTTCTCCGGATCCGATGAATCTGGACCCCGACAATGGCATAGACTTCGGCGGGGAGGACACCGCCTTGCAAGATAAATCGCCCAGTCTTGGTCCTGACGCCTTCATCCCTCGTCCGCCGGCCCCCGTCGAAAATGGGACAGCGTCGCGCAACTTGCTTGACAAGCGTAGCATAAGTCCGGAACCCGTCCCAACGGTTGATCGCCCGGTCCATAATGCGCAGCGTCCTATGCTGGATGTGAACTCGATGTCCGACGAAAACCAATCTTCTCGACGTGGGGTTGTTACGCAGGAGCATCCATCTACGCTTCCAAAAGCGCCAGACAACGTCCCCGATCCTAGTGGGGTAGAGCACGGCACTGATGTGCCCCCGCGCGGCAAGGCTCCAATTCTCCCGCAACCCTCCACAGAGAAGCTCACCGTCCCTGCGCTACCTGCTCTGCAAGACCCAGCCAATATCTCCGATCTTGGTGAACAGGCGCGGACACTCTCTCCCATTCCCCCGCAACCCGCCAACTCGTCGACACAGATCTCGCCACCCCCTTCCTCGCCGCCCACACTTTTCCGTCCGAACGGCCTCCTAGCATCCCACGCGCAAGACACCGCGCAGCTTCCTACGCAAAATTCCACAAGCACTCTCCCCTCGTCCAAGCCCCCATCTCAGCGATTGCCTACCCGTTCAAGTCTGCCTATGACCAAGGACGGTTCATCTCCATCGTCCTCGCCTTATAAACGCATCCGCGATAAAGCCTTAGGGACGTCGGCCGCGAAGCTTCAGCAGAATCTGGGGCTACCGGTCAAGGAGGCTGTGGGTGGGCTTCCCCGCCTCGATCTGCGCACCCTGCCGAGACGGCACCATTTGCCATCTCGGGCGGCCACGCCCCCCTCGATACCGTCGGACGTGCCAGATCCGCTGCACTCAGGGCAGAGTGTAGGGCCGTTGGAGGGATTGGAATTCCCCGTGTCTCCATCCCCAGTGAGTCGCGCGTTTGTATTCGTTTCTAACGCATCTGAAGATAAGCCTCAGAAGAAACCGCAGTCTCCAAAGCCCAAGCCGTGGCTCTGGAAGCAGCGGACTCTGGTGGACGCCATTATAACCGAGGGGCAGCATAATGCCCAGTCGACCAGCGCACTCTCGCAGCCCGCCTTCCCTCTTCCTCGGCCACCGTCGCCTCGACGACAACCGTCACCTCATTTGCCCGCGTTACCGTCGATTCCTCTCATCGATGAGCGGACACCCATCACCTCGCCAGTCAAGCTGGAGGCCACGCCTCTGGGTCCCAGCGCGTCCCTCATCAACGATATCATCGATCTGACGCTCTCTTCCGACGATGAGGCCGACACTCCCCCTGTGCAGCCACCTCAGAACCCGCCGCGAGGATCCAAGGAAACCAGCGTAGACGATTTCGAGGGGAATTTGCGACGCACAAGAGGGTTGATCAGGTTACATGGTCTCGACAGTGCCCCGTCTCGGGCTCCCCAATTAGCCGCCGCCGCACCGTCGGATGCTCCTCCTGGTCCTCCAAGAACCCCCGGCGCAAAGAGCCCGCCTGCTGCTGAGAGCCCTCATGGTGCCATGGACGTGGACGGTTCCGCTGGGGACTTGGCCCCTGTGCTAGATGTAAGGCATCCCCGAAATGAGGCGGACAGACGGACAACGCCTGACCGCTCGCCACCGTCGCCTGCTGAAGAGGGTGCCAGGATGGAAATCGATGGTGAAGACGGGATACCTCCACAACCTGAACAGCACTTGGTTCCAAATACCGTTTCTCTCCCCGTGAACGAGTCTGCGTTCGCTGCAGGTTCCGAGGACGTGGCAAAGCGCGGTACAGTGTTTTTTGTTCGCAAACCTTCCACGCTCATTCGTTGTACAGATACTCCTCCACCTACTCCTCCACCTTTACCCCCGCAACTTCCTTCTACAGCTGATCGGGCCCAGTCCTTGGATCTGCGGAGTTACGATGACACCGAAGTCTATCTTCTAGAATATATTGGACCTCCGGCCACTTACATGTCCGAGTCGGATGAACTTGAAGTCGAGGACCTTGTCACTCCAGGATCAGCTACGGATGAACCTCTTACCCCTGGAGCTGTGGATGCCGAGTCGGAAGAAGGCGACGAGCTTGTTGCTCCAATCTCAACTGCCTCAAGAGACATGGATGTCGAGTCGGAGGTTAGTACCAGGCCCGTCCATTAGCGTCGTTAACATTCCCATCAGAATGACTCGGAAGACGATTCCGCGTCCTCAGCGTCCGGTTCTGCCCCATCCCAGAAGCCCGTCTCGGATGTCAGTGATATACCGATTCTACTCCGCCGATTAACGCCGTTTCAGACTTCCGAAGATGAGGGGCCCGACTTGCCCAAACCTTCCCTTCGTCGCTCGTCTCGCCGATCCTCGCAGTCTTCGGCTGATCCCCTGGACCTGTTTAACGATGAGTACGACGATGGTTTGGACTCAAGTGCGGCAATGTCTCCTGTTTCCACCAGTGACGTCGGTATGCTCATCATCTCGCCGCCATCCGGACCATCTGCGGAGAGCACGAATGAGAATCTGTATCCGCTGATCACGTGGGAGACATACCGACAAGACCTCAGGAATTTCCAAATCCCTGTCTATTACGCTAAAGACCTGGTCAGCTTGTTGCACGATTACATCAATGCGTCGGACGAATACTCCCGTGGATCGCCACACATGCGACATGTTTTCGAAAGCGCCATCCGGGAAAATACTGGGGAGGACGAGCCGGACGCTCCGTGGATCGAAGTGGTGAATGACGTTGACGATGAACCCACACCGCCTTGGGAGTTCTTCTACACGAACAAGATCTGGCTTGGGGAAGGGATCAGCCCGCCGGACATCACCAAATTGGTCGGTTGCGACTGCAAAGGAAGATGTGACCCCAAGTCGACGACCTGCACTTGTCTGCGACGACAAAACTCGTTTCTCACCAACTTCTATGATCATGGTTTTGCGTACGACAACAAAGGCCGTTTGAGGACCCCGGGGCCGCCCATATTCGAATGCAACGCGCTTTGTGCTTGCGACGACGACGAGTGCAAGAACCGGGTGCGTTTTTGCCGCTGCTCATGAGTCTCAGCTCGCTCACAGAGGTTTCTGTAGGTTGTTCAGCACGGACGCAAGTGCGGCGTTAGCATCAAAAAGACATTGGATAAGGGCTGGGGTAAGCCACGTTCGATCTCCCGCGAATGTTGTTCATTCATTCATTCACGCAGGCGTGTTTGCCACGAAAAGAATCCTCAAGGGGACTTTCATTGGGCTATACGCCGGTGAATTCCTAAGAGATGATGTTTCCGAGCGTCGTGGACTGTGAGCTTTACCTTCGGCTTATTCGGGTCGATATTAACACGTTGTAGGGTGTACGACAAATCGGGGCGTACTTACCTGCTTGATATTGACTTTTATTTTTTGGAAAATCCGGACGAGGATGCCAAGTACGTTGTGGATGCGTATCACGCTGGGAACGTACGTGGAACTGTTGTACGATGCGCTCATACTTATATTCGTTTCTCAGTTTACCCGATTCTTGGTGAGGGGGTAGCGCCCAATACTTTGACACGCGCACTTGTCCTCAACTAACCTGGCTCTAGAATAACTCCTGCGACCCGAACTGCAAAGTCAATCCTTGCTATATCAACGAGCCCGACCTCGAAAAACCTCTGATGACGTTGTTCGCACGACGAGATATCGCTGCCGGCGAGGAGCTTTGCTTCTCGTATCAAGGATATGTGAGGCCCTGCGCGCGCGATTCAATGTCAGATTCTGATTCTGCCCTTGTAGGATCCTGATAACACGGACGAGAATGATCAGAAAGACAAAGCGGCCCACTCAATTGTAAACGTATGTCGATGTGGGGCGGCGACGTGTACTGGTAAAATTCCGCCTCACTCCTTCAGAGTTGTCTGTCTGATGCTCTCACAGGATATATGTTCGGATAGCGACTAATCTACTTATACAAATGAATCAATGTATTATACTCAAGGCTTTAACCTCCTCTCCGTAGTTGGTAATAATACAGTGGGATGGGGTGCAAAAGGAAAAGGTGTAGAGCGAAAAGAGTCGTCTAATCATCGATGTCGATCACATCTCCCTGAACGGCTGGTCGTCTGCTGGAACTGCCAGCAACGGCTTGACTTGCTCGTCTATCGCCCACGGCGCGCTTCTTACTCCCACTTGCCACAACCTCAATGTCGTCGTCATCGTCGACGACGTCAATTTCGGTCGACACTGCATCTCTTTTCCGCTTCTTTCCGGCGCCACGACTGGGCCTTTCGTCGTCCGAGTCGTCAATGACGATGGGGGGGCCGGAGGCAACGGTCTTCTTGGTCGGCCTGACCTTGGATTTGACCGGAGGTGCGCGCGGAGGCGGGGGTGGCTTTGGACGTGCGTATAGCTCCGTCCATTGTCGCGCAGTCGAGTCGTGGAGTTTGCGGTTGCGTGTGTACTGGGTCGCTATGCTCGGAACTATCCAGACGCGTCAGCGAGCTATCGCCGAACCGAGAGACTCGGCATACCTAACGGGTCCTCTAACACCGATGTCAGCAAAGGTTACGAATAAGGAACGGACGACGCACTAGGATTGGGGTCTGTTAAGAGAGACGACAGGGAGAGAATAACTTTGAATAAGGATAGGGCCGGGGACCAGTTGTGCTTTAAGATGTCGATACAGATATTGCCTTGGTCGGAAATCTTGGACAGAGGTTAGACGACGTTGGGCAGGCCGGGGAAGCAGCTCACGTTCATGTGGTATATTCTACGCCGCAGTTAGTCAAGGGAACTTCGGGAGATGGAGATTTACGAACCGAGTCTTGAACGTCACTTTAGGTGCGGAAAAGCTGCAGAGGAAAGCGATGTGTAAGCCACGTAGGAGAGGAAAATTCGCGAGCGACGCGTACGGATAGTCGGGGGGTAGATTAACCGCTATATTGAAGACACCACCCTCGTACACACTCCCTTCGGGGCCCGGTAAAGTACCGCACCACACAAAGAGGTTGTCTGACGGAACCAGGGTGATGCTGCCCAGGTCCTCCTTCTTCACATCCGAAATCTCTCGGTGTATGCGCTTTAAAGTTGCCTTGGAGAGACGTGAGTATGCGGGCGTCCAGGGAGCGAGAACACTGACTGGCCCCGGATGCGACATGCTGGTTTCTGGCAGGAGGAACGTTGGCCTTGTTTTGACCCTCTCAAAATCACATGACTCGGAACGCCCGGCTGGACCCGCAGTGCGCACTCCTCGGAGTCCTCCTCCTGGCCTCATCATCTGCTCGAATTCTTTGCCTCTTATATACAGATGACGCACCTTCGGCTTCAATTGGACTATATTAAAGTTTGCACTTTAACACCGCACCGCGGACAATGTGAATAGGTCACGATTACAACATCGCGAGGTACGAGCGAATATTGTTGTACCGTCTGTTTATAAGAGACTGGTCACGATCGTCGAACAAGCCAATTGCAACCTTTTGCGCTCGAGAATGTTCCTGTCTATTTCCACGCTTGCCATCGGCCTTCGCTTCTTGTGGGATATTCTTCCTACATAAGAGGCATTCCTTGTATCCAGCTTAGCCATGTCCACGATGCTCGCTCGAGCCGTCGTCGTTGTCGCTTACATTACAGCGGGTTTCTGTAAAGTCTATGAAAGTGTCGCCGATCTCCCAAATCTCACATATGACTTCGTGGTCATTGGAGGTACATGCTCCCACTTTTCTTCTCCAGTTTACTAATGTTACTACTAAGGAGGGACTGCGGGAAACGTTGTCGCCAATCGCTTGACTGAAAACCCAGACTTTTCGGTGTTGGTACTTGAAGCAGGGGTCTCGTCAGTAATTCGTTGAACTCCCTGGCTGCTCCTCATTTTCTGTCAGAAATGAGGGTGTGTTGGACTCGATCGTCCCATTTTTCGTTGGTAATCTCCTCGGGCCCACCATCTACGAATGGAGTATGTTTTATCTTCCCATCTCCAATGGCCACCACCGATGGGATTAATAGACTACACAACGACGCCGCAAGCCGGTTTGAATGACCGCGTTTTGAGCTACCCCAGAGGTTAGTACATACCTTGAGCCGGAGTATTTTGTACTAATCCCATATTAGCACATATGCTTGGAGGATGTAGTTCACATAGTGAATCATTTTCTTGTTCCACCTGTCAAGTCGCCTGAACCTCTGATAGACGGCATGTTTTACACCCGTGGAACGGTCGACGACTTCAACCGTTATGCGGAGCTGACTGGCGATATGGGTTGGTCATGGAACGAAATTCTCCCATACTTCCTCAAGGTAATGCTCATTTTATTACTCGTTTCTTCAAGATGACAACTATGCTCTCCAGAATGAAAAATGGTCCCCACCTGCGGATCATCACGACACCCAAATGCAGTTTGACCCGTCGGTGCACAGCACTCGCGGACTCACCTCAGTCAGTCTGAATGGGTTTCAATGGCCGATTTTCCAGCGCAATGTCATCCAGACTACCAAGGAGTTGCCTGACACGTTTCCATTCAACCTCGACATGAATTCCGGCAAACCCCTTGGACTAGGATGGCTGCAATCAACCATCGGAGATGGAATGCGCAGCAGTTCTGCGACATCATATCTAGCTCCTGAATTTATACAACGCAAAAACTTGCACATTCTGTTACATGCCCATGTATCAGAGCTGGTAAATCCTGGTAACGCCACCGGTAAACTATCCTTTCATGGGGTTCAATTTCTACATGGTATTGTTCAGTTTTGACTCGTTTCTGGACATGTGCTTATAATCAAGCAGGGGCGTCTACATTCACAGCTATAGCGTCGAAAGAAATCATTCTTTCTGCGGGAGCGGTTGGGACCCCAAATATTTTGCTGCATTCAGGCATCGGGGATCGGAACACCTTAGACACCCTTGGGATTCCGACACTCCTCCACCTTCCGAGCGTTGGGCAGAATGTCTCTGACCAAGTACTCTTCTCTGCAAGTTGGGCCGTGAACTTCAACCAAACCCTGGAGTCAATCACTCAGAATATGACCCAGTTCAACGAAGCGTTCGCTGAGTGGAATAAATCCCACACCGGACCCCTTGTCACGTTTGGGCCTACTCACGTTGCATGGCTTCGTTTAGACCCGGATTCTCCCATCTTCGAGAACCACACCGATCCGTCGGCCGGTCCGTTTACGCCCCATCTCGAGGTGTCCTTTTCGGTGCGTGGAATTTTCGCGTGCAAGCCGGTTGTGTTTGTTAATCAACATGAAATTTTAGCCTCGTATCGGTGGCTTTGGAGTCAGCGAACCGGGCCACTTTGTAAGTTCTGGTCTAGCCGTGGTCACTCCAGTCAGCCGTGTGTACAAATTCACACTGCATCTTCCGACACACACATATACTTTGTTTTCAAGGTGGATCGATTACCATCAATAGCAGTGATCCATTCGCCTCGCCTCTCATCGACGTTGGACTACTCCGGAGCGACTTCGACCTTTTTGCGATGCGTGAAGCCCTCAAATGCGCTCAGCAATTCTTTAAAGCCCCTGTCTGGCGAGAGTACATCATTGGACCGACTCAAGACCTGGAAAATATTACCAGCGATGCTCTCGACCAATTAATCCGCAATACGGCCGTACCGTCGTTGCATCTCGTCGGCAGTGCCGGAATGACCGCCGCAGATGCGGAATATGGTGTGGTGAACCCAGACCTACTTGTCAAGGGCGTGGATGGACTTCGCATTATCGATGCTTCTGTTTTGGTGAGTAAAATAATTACCACCCTTCCCGAATTCAAACCCTGCCGCTACAGCCTGTAATTCCGAGCGCACATACACAAGCAGCCACGTATGTTGTTGCGGAAAGAGGCGCGGACTTGATAAAGCAAAAGTGGAAGTAGGGAACTCGGATCTTTCAGCTGCATCCACCGGCCATACCCGAAACCGTACATGCAGATTTTATAGCGAAGTTTGTCAAAAAATACTAGGCTCGGTCAAATTCACTAGCATAAGCCTTTCGGAAATTCCGGGTCGGAAACAATCTGTGCCGGTGCAGCTGACGGAAGAAATGCTCTCGATAATATTCAGCTTTGACGAGGGAACTTAATGGTTTCGAACCGGGGAATATGTTAACCAAGTTGATTCAACACTCTCTTATGTAATTTGACCAACGGAGGAGACGGTTTGATAATCTACGTCCACTTCTGTTTGATCAGGTCAGAGCCTCTCTCCGCAATAGCATAGGTTGGCGCTTGTGTATGGCCACTGGGGACCCAGGGCTGCATTTGAGTCAGAAACGAAGACAGTAATATTTGGGCAATGTGCACGCTCACCATAACTGAGGCATCAATGATTCGTATACCTGTTGCACCTTTGAGGAGCAGGTCGGGATTTACTACACCCCAGGTTGCGTTTGTGGGAGACATCGCTGCGCTTCCTGCTGGGTGGGCTGCTCCTATCACTGTCTCTCTCATGTATTCATCCAGAGCCTCATCCGACGCGAGCCCTTGCGCCAAGTTGTCGATTGGACGTATCACGTAGTCCTTCCATGCTTCCGCAGACAAAAACTGGACGGCCTTCTTAATCGCTACACGCATGGCGGATAAGTCATAATCGTCAACGAACAATCCGGGGTCAATCAGAGGGGGGTCGAATGGATTGCTAGTGTTGAGCGTGATTGAACCACCTATGCAATAGTTCAGTCGCTTAAGTTGGAATGTAGCTTTGATATACCCACGACTGGCAGGAGAAACAACACATGTCTGGAAGCTAATGAAATTACCGCCTTCCGGGGGAACTGGAGTCGTGAGACCAATTCCATTCTAAAGAATCCAGAGTCAGGTGATATCGACCCTGTTTTTCTGGGAGACCCACAGCGATTTGCAGTTCGATCTGTGGTGTGTTCTTTCCAGCAGAGGGGTCGGGGTGTTGCTCGAATATCGGAGAGTCTTCATCGAGGCGAAGCCACACTATGTGTGAACCAACTATAGTGGACACTAGCGGACCCTGTCTAGTGTCGTTCCAACGATCGAGGTCCAGCATAAGTTGGGTAGCATTCTGGGTGTAGCTCTCGAAAGTTTCAGTGGAGTTGACGAACCAGCTGTTGGGAACCAGTGGCTGCTCAGTAAAATTTTGGCCGACACTCGGAAGATCAATAACAGCCTGTATTCCGTGACTGGCGAGGGTGGTTCGATTTCCGATCCCGGAGTTGAGAAGTATATGCGGGGTTCCAACTGAACCCGACGAGATGATAATTTCCTTTGAAGCGTTGACCCTGAATAGCTCTGTTGGAAGGGGAATTATGAAAGTATTCAACAGTGAATACTGCAGATAAACCTTTCATGTCTTGCGAAAATTCCACCTGGTTGAAATGAACGTCCCCGCCAGAGGTGTTGATGCTGAGCACCCGCGAGACTTGAGCGTTTATGAGGACATGAAGATTAGGCCGCTCAATAAATGGAGTCGCCAGATAAGATACCGCCGAACTACTTCGCGCCCCATCGCCAATAGTGTTTTGTGCCCATCCTAAAATGAGAACCACCTGAGTCAAGGGATAGAGTCGGGCGAGATGATGACCAACCGACACCGAGCGGAATCCCCGCGTTCATATCCAGCACAAATGGGAAGTCGTCTGGCATTTGTGTGGTTGTTTCGATGACACGAGGGAACATTGGCCACTGGTACCCCGGCAAACTGACAGAATTGATTCCAGTTGTACTGTGGACTGATGGATCATACTGATTCGAAGTATCGTGATGATCAGCTGGTTCGGTCCATTTTTCGTTCTAGACTTTGAACTTGGTGAACCACTCTGAATCCGAAAACACGATCCAACCTTGCGGAAGTAATCCTGCATAGCTGCCCAGCCCCAACCTGGATCCCCCGTAGCTTCGGCATACCGGTCAAAATCTTCTTTTGAACCCCTAGTGTACCACATCCCGTCTGTACATAATCAGTAGGCATACTCAAGCATGAAAATATTGTGCAACGCACTGATACTACTCGTCCCGCCAAGAAGGTGTCCCCGCGGATATAGTATAGCTCTATCATTGGCAGATGTTTGAGGAGTTGTGATATAATTCCTGAATCGTGGAAATTTAGGCCGAGTCACAGCCTGCCATACTATTCAGAAAGATACCAGGTGTACGGGAGTCCGGGAGCAAAAAGACCCCCATCTAATCCTGGGACAATGGAATCAAGAACGCCGATGTTTCTATGCAAGTGTTGACGAAAGGGAGGTTGTGGCTGATTCAGAACGACCTACGAAACCCCAGCTTCCAACACAAGGACAGAGAACGCAGGATTTTCAGTCAATCGATTTGCGACCACATTACCGGCAGTTCCGCCTAGTCATACATAGGATTAGTTACGGTGTTGAAAGAGAATCGTGTGTACGTGCCTCCGACGACGACGAAGTCGTAATTAAGTCCAGGTAGTTGGGTGACGTTGTTGTACACAAGTCCACGGCCAGCCGAAATATAGGCCAGCAAGATAAATATCGAGGTACGGGCAGATGAGTTCATGACTATTCACCGGTGGATTTTAGAGCAACGCGAAACACCCATATATATATGGCCACGGAAAAGTTCTTTCCGACAACCTAGGACATCAAGTTTCAAATGCGAAGTTGTGAAGCGGGATTTCTAGCCCGAATTGCACAAATATATTGCAGGCATGGGATAATAACGTTACCTCTGACGTGATGAAACCGACGGCAGAGGTTGGGCGGACGAGACAAGTGGAGAAAGGGGTCCAGGACCAGAAAGTAGCCGGAAGACTACGGGAGAAATGGCTTTGACCCGGTGCCGTCGGACGTTGGAACACGCGAGAATGATCAAATTCATGTGAACGCAATTCGAGAGCCGGGATTTTGCTCGAGACCTCAGCCCGTCGCGAGGGAGCGGCTCGGCAATTGGCTAGTCTCTCCTAGACTACGGTATACGATAGGCGGGATGTTCGAGGTTGACATTTTGACATGTCGCATGTCGGTTCCGAAGTTCCGACGATGCCTAGGGCCCATCTGGACCACATCTGAGGAATGAACGGAACACTCAATAGGATGAAGGAAATGTGAACGACTTGCTCAAAGCCAGAGACTGCTACAATGACGCGTCTTTAGTGGGACGCGCCAAGCGAAGCGCGATCATGTGGACTCAAACTGGGAGAAAATTACTGAATATGACATGTGACCTCTGTTGAACTATAGCCCGGAACGGGCCTCGGGCACCTCGGACATCCCCGGATGTTCTCATGTATTCTACTATGTTCTTTTTCCTTGAGCTCTTACTGACTCATAGCTACCTAGCATTATCTATTTAAACGGCCATGTATCCCATGTAGAATAATCCAATCCAATTATCTTTGTTCCCACTTATATCTGTGTGAGTCCTCAGAGAACCCACTGCCGGTTCTTTCACAACAACAACCTCTCGTATATTCTCAACAACCTCGGGTGAAAAACATACAATTAAATACTATTACAAAGTCAAGAATTGGGCCACGGAAAATCGGGACAAAAATCCTAGAAGACTTTCACGAAGGGAAGAGCTGCTCCACATGTATTATGAGTGCCCAAAATGAGATCAGGCGGCTTGCAACCGAAATGTATCGAAATTGGAACTCCGATTATTTGTAATAACAGCCTAACCTGATCGGACCGCGGTAACAAGTTCAACAGGACTAGCCATTGGCGGATATTCAATTCAGCGGCAATTGCCGGACACTCAAACTGTGACTTCGCGTTACACCGTCCCATGACAGTGTGGACCCCGCAATATACAGCGACGGCTAATGCTTTCTGGTCGGTTACCATAGAGGTGACTCTGTTCGCCCTCCGCAAATTTCCCGCACCCTCAGGTGGACCGTGGAGCACTCGGGTGAAATTCCGTTTAAAGGGGCCCCTCTTCGGAGAACCATAAAGCAATGGTAAGTATTCATGGCTTCGTTATCACGAAATGCCCTGCGACAAAAACGACATGAACGAAACCACAGCTTTGATCTCTCCTCCGAAACGAATTCACTCCTACGCCGCTACCGAAACTTCAGCTGGCAATCATAATGCTCGTCCAAATCTGCGAACCCATAGTCAGCCAATCGATTTATCCTCACATTAATCAGGCAAGAGCTTCTGTGGATTTTCCTTGAATATGACTAAAGTCTTTCCTAATCTTAGCTCCTTAGAGAACTCAATATTGCGCCCATTAAAATTGGATACTATGTGTTGGTCGTTCAGTCTCAAAATTTCAGCCTGTACCTGACATTTTCTATTTCACTCAGCGGTTTGGTGAGAGAACATATTAGACATTATCTCAGGATAACTTGAGCTGATCTCTCTCTCGCCGCACAGATCGTTGAGTAAATGCTATAATTCGATGTTTAGATGCTAATCTGGCTGCTTCTAGGAGTCAATATTCTTCATCACAGAAGCGACCACCGCACTTCAATGGAGCAGAGCCTCTGATCGCGTTGGCCGGAAAAAAAATCTCTTGATAGGTCTATTCGGGACAGCGCTGTCGATGCTCTGTTTCGGATTGTCCCAAACATTTTGGGTGTTTGTTCTGAGGCAAGCTGCTCGTGCATTTCCCCTACAATTTTCTGTAACTGCCGTAGCCGCTGTCTCACTGGGCTCTTGAACGGGAACACGGGTAAGCACTATACATTAAATGTCAATTCCCACTGCTGATCATTGTTAACGCTGTTGAGTGGAAAATAAGTTCCCCTTGAAGGTCTCGGAAATAACTTTATTCAGAGATTCTCCAAGTGTTCGTCCCTCACGTAGTAAATCCCCTTTCCAAGGATTATACGGCGGTATTCAACTGTCGGTTCGGCTTCAGTAATTTCAACACAGGACCAGCGGCGATCACCAAAGTCTTGCACTTCAGTGAATCACGTGACCTTGGTAGTGTGTTGCGGGCGCAGCGGTTCGGGCTGCAATCAGTCGACGGTTAATGATCAGATGCTTGACTAGGCTTAGCACCTCAAGCACGTGTAGAAGGTAGCGAAGTAAATTTATATTTGTACTGATTACAAAAATAGGTGGGTACCGAAAGTCCATGGGCCTCATTTCCACGGCCCTTTTATATGTTTGGGTGCACAGCCTCCGCAGTCCGTAGTTTGATCCCCTATTGTTGCCTAATTTTGATTGTATCACCCGAACTGTTCCTAACTTGTGATCACATCATTCCGGGCCGATCTTATCCGTTCCGAGGCTGTCCGAATTCCGACCATTTCCGAGCAATCCAAAATTCCTTTACCGGCTGGTGTTTATGTAGAACTTTTTAATGGTAGCATAACGCCAGGTGTTATGAAAAGCGTCATGGGAGATCTAACAGATGCTTCCAATAGAGCGGAAGGATTTGCCTATCTTCCTGGTGAGTTTTCTTGGATATTGAATCACTGCGCATTCTAATGTCAGTTACAGTGGTATGGGCTGCAGGGGTACACATATTTCCCCTTGACTCGCGAATGCCGTTGAGGAACCAGCGATAGGCATCCCTTGGGCCGCTCATCAGAGGTTCACTTTCACACCCCCACGAACGATTCCCAGAAACATTCCCTGGGCTGTTCTGGAGCTCCTTCCTTTATTTTCTGCCGTGTGCTGCAACGGGAGCCGTTATTCTCTCAACATTTGTTGTGGTCCTCGTCCTGTTTAAGGAGGTATGTAATTACTTCATTCCAACTGAAGAATCGTTTATTGATCGCCAAGTAGACTGTTCCCCAGCAACACCGGAAATCACTTTACGACGATTTTAGCATGACGCCTCGAGGGCTGCTTCCTCTCCGAGATCTGTTGACCGTCCCGGTGGTTATATTGGTCTCCAATTATGTTGCTCTTGGGTTCTTGCATATGACATTCGGCGCTCTCCTGCCCCTCTTTTTAGGCATGCCTGTGGAATTGGGAGGGCTGGGACTTTCGCCATCCAAAATCGGACTCATTCTCGCTGTGGACGGTGCAGTCACCGGCATCTTTCAAATGTGTTTTTTTTGCAAAGCTTGTCAGACGCTTTGGGGAGCACCGTGTTTTCATGAATGGGCTGGCTGCGTTCCTTCCAATATTTGCTATCTTCCCCGTCATGAGCATTGTTGCTCGGTGGCCTGGATGGAACCCTGTTGTCTGGATCCTGGTTGGATGCCTCATAGCGCTCGATGTGTTGATGAACCCGTCGTATGGTGCGTTTTTTGGGCTATGAAGTTATTAGAAGCTGATTTACTCTTCTTCTGATTTCAAGGATGCATCTTCATCTTCATCACCGCATCAGCCCTCAAATGTAGTCGCGGGACAATTAACGGGATCTCACAAACTTCTGCTTTGGTCGCAAGGGCTGTGGGCCCCGCTCTGGCTACATCTCTATTCTCCCTTTCCGCCGCACACAATATATTGGGTGGATACATCGTTTACGCCGTATTCTTCTGTCGGAAAAATCCCAGATCAGTTGAAACGTCTCTCAACCAGCTCGAAGCCGTTCTAAGGTCTTAATTTTTAACTGGCTTGCAACACTTAGATGAAGTACATGCAACCGCTGCCAAGCCAGCCTCTGGGTCTCAAGCCGTTCCAAGTACGGTGCAAATTTTCTTTAAATAAAACACTCTGCCACTCCTGTGATCTTTAGGAGGGGTATGATATTCTTAACAAGACACTTCTGAGAAGTCAGTAAGTACTACGAGTAGTAGATTGAGAGGACTAGGAATAGTGGCTCAAGTTAAGTGTTAGAACCAGTGGTCTAAATGAGTATTCAACACGCACATACACTTATCTGGGTGGGTCTCAGATCTACGACTCGTCCTGCAGTCTCTGCCAGAGCCAATACATCTCCCTATGGGCAAGCTGGATGCGGACAGCGTTATCGAGACTCGCGAAGGAGTTATGGCGGTGTGTGAAAGATGGCTTGGCGACTTGACACTGAAGTTCGCCTCCCGCCTTCCCTTGATCCAGGGACGTCTGGAACGCGATGAGGACGGAAAATTCGTTCAAATGCCTCTAAAAATGTGTCAATATCTGCGCGTGCCTGTATCCGCTCACCGCAAAGCACTTACTCGGCTCTACCTCTCTTCTCACACCCTTGCCATCGAGATTCTGTGATACACGGAACACTATCGTGAACGTACCCCGCAAGCGTTCAGATTTTGCTGTTTCTGCCACATGGAGGTCGAGAGCGAGAGTCACATGCTGCTGGGATGCATGACTGAAGCGACGTTGGTAGTATTACGAAGAGAATTCCTGGTCGACATTTACCATCTGGTTCCTGATCTACCACATACTTGGATCTCTATCGACGTGTTCCTTCTCGCGTTGGCCCAGTGCCAGAGCTTTGATGTTACCCAACGCTTGGCGAAGTACACCTTTGACGTATTTGAGGTTTACTCTACGTGCGAAATTTTTAAACCAGCGGAATATTTGTACACTCAATTGGAATAACACTTGATCATACTTGATTTTGGATCGTCCTGCGACACTGGGGGTCTGCCGGTGCCTCCTTTATCCCGACCTGTATTTTTATTTTTTCGTACAAGATGTTGCGGGAGGCACGGTGAAACGGTGCACCTGCGTACAGCTGTGACCTAACTGACTGACTCGAGGGATGCTATGAACACCACTCAAACAACCAACACACACACACCACACAACCAATACACAGTGCAAATGATTTGAGTTCAGGTCTACGCCGAAATATACGACTAAGATTGAATCCTCTCAGATAATGTTGCAGAAACCGTTTGTAGGGAGTCTTATTAGGACGTCCTCGGAACTACAGATAGTTTAGAACTACCTAAAGATAGGCCTCGGAGATACCAGGATATGGTTTTTAAAGGGTGTAAATGAGTCCGAGGACACCAACTGTATGGGCTCGGCTCGACAATACTCGCTGCACAGCCGTCTGCAGTTCGAGGGGACAATGATCAGGCAACTGTATGCTCTGATAGGACAATACTCGATGCACAACCGTCTGCAAGCGAGGGGACAATGACTAGGCAACTGTATGCGCTAGTAGGACAATACTCGCTGCACAACCGTCTGCAGTTCGAGGGGACAATGATCAGGCAACTGTATGCACTGATAGGACAATACTTGGTGCACAACCGTCTGCAACCAAGGGGACAATGACTAGGCAACTGTATGCACTAGTAGGAATGGCTTAGATGAACCTTAAAGCTTAGATGTAGCCAACAATCAAACTTTCTTGTTAATGAATCTACAACAACAGATGTGCTTATTACAACAAATCTCCGCAGACGATACAGAGTCACAAATGCCTTGGGAATAAGCTTTCGATGTGAGTCTAGGCGAACTGGGCTATAATGTGCTGCCTGAACATTGTGTTCTGGCTGGTCTTTTATACTAATTTGGATACTATGTGACAGTCCGAGGATAAGTGACAGGAACAGAGAAATTGAAAATGAAAAAGAATAATTGGAAAATGAAAAAGAGTAATTTGAAACTGAGAGAGGAAAATGCGGCGAGGCCGCTCTATTTTGGGGAGGTCCGGCCGCAGACAACTGGTGCCTGGAACCTCTTTTGGTGTATATTTAGCGAGTCCTCGGATGGCTGTGCTTTGCCGTCCGCGCCCTCGCGCTTGCTCTGCCTCGGCATGGCTGTAAATAGCTCATATTATGTCATTATCCTGGCCGACGGAGACAGTTCGGCCGTGGGTATCCACTCCGTGAAGTCGCTTTAGCTGTGTCAGAGCTGAAGTATTCACCCATTGCCTGTTTAAGACTTTCATTGTACTTGTTAGGGTCCTCGAACGCGACGTGCACATCACATGGGCTCTATGATGGTCTAGGCTCAGCTCAGTTTCTTCCGAGTATTGGTATTGGTCCGGCGCACCAGTCCTCGAACTATAAGTAGTTCAGCCGTGCTGTCGCTTCAAGTCTGGGGTTGCCTTCGGACTGATCCTCAGTCCTCGGACCAGTATCTACTCGTACTTTGTGAGAGACGTAGTGGTCCTCGGGCGATGCTTTGCCCTAATGTAGGTCTACTGGGGGTCCTCGGACTGTCCCTGGTCCTGCAGTCTAGTCCGCGCTCTTGCCAGTCCTGTCCAGGATGGCTCAATAGCAGTCCTCGGACTGGTTCTGTCTCTGCGTCTAGTATACTGTGTTCCAACTAGTAGTCTTAGGCTTTTGTGTTTAATCTCCTGGGTATGATAACTAGCTTTTGCAGTGCAATCCGCCCTCAGATATGAGTTATGGACTGCATCTGACGAACTTCGAGGCATCCTTAAGCTTACTATACTGGTCCTCGATATTTGAAGGACCAATTCATAGTATAACCTTAATGCCTATACGGTTCTCTCGCGTCCTTGCTACGCAGTCAGCAGTGCGGAGCTCGCTCTGACTCTAATTGGTATGCTACCAGGCAGAGGACTTCTTGTATTTGACAAGAAATCGCAAAAATGCAAGATTTCACGGCTGGGCTAGTACCAGTGGTATCAACGGGAAGGTCACTCAGGTTTTCAAGGGGCGGAAGAAAGCAAGTATCCGTAGCATACATTTGACGTTGTGTATGTAGTACGGGCCCCTGCTGTTTCTTAACAGGACCACGCAGGAATATACCTGCCTACCTACCTTATGGGTTATTTTCAGAAGGCATGAACAGAGTTATGTACCTTGCTCCGGCCACCAGGTTTGTGCTCCACTCTGCTCCACACGGCTCGTCTAAGTGCTGCCAAGCCGTCTCAAGCGTGCAAACACTTCGAGCCGCTGTGAACGTCTCGGGAACGGTTACAAGCCACGTGTCAGTGGCTTCCAACCAGTTGGAATCCCACGTCAGCCAACAATCCGTGCCAATCCGTTGCAACTGATTTAGGGGTTTTCCGACATCGTTATTGCTACTCTCATGCTTCTGCTGGCGGCACGTCTTCCGGAGCAGGTGTGGGAGGGTGACGAAGATTTTTGACCCTGTCACTTGTACGACCGAGTAACAAATATTACGATTGAATAACATGTATTATATTTCATTTTTCAACCTCCAGTTGAACTGGTCACGTGTGGCTTTGCTGTGCAATGCCGGCAAGTTATTAGTTAACTTTCCCATGCGCTCGGGCCTTCTCTTTCCTGCGGCCTACACATGATTTTCACCTTTTCGCCACTAGTTGTCTGCGCATGGTGGTATCTCTATAAGCTGGCGCTCCGGCTCCGGGCGTCGCCCGTTTCGGCTTCCGCACGTTCCAATGCCCACACATTCAGCAGCGCGCAGGAACTCGATAATGTTTCGTACGAAGGCATCAACATGCTCAAGGTCATCCCACCCGCTACTCTTACCGGCTATGCGGTCGTTGGTGGATCTGGGTTCCTAGGGACGTGCGTGTGCTTTGCTTCATACCAGCATGCAATAATATTCCCTGTGGGGTTTTTAGGTACATGGTCCGGTTGTTGATGATGCGCGGAGAGACCAGCATCAGGATTGTGGACGTCAACCCTCCGCTGCCCAGGATCCTCGACCATCCCTCTGTCTCCTTCGTCAAAACGGACATCACGTCCTTGCAGTCCGTCCGTGAGGCCCTCTCGGCCCCGTTCCCTGCTACCGGCGCCCCTCCTACTGTGATATTCCACACGGCCGCAATTATCCGCTTCTGGGAGCGGGCATCGTATTGCTTCAATGCCTCTTATCGTGTCAATGTGACGGGGACCAGGAACATTCTTACTGTGGCGAAGGAGCTGGTTCCGGCTCCCATGGTAATCTACACTTCCAGTGCGGAAACAGTCTCGGGGTGTCCAAAGTTCATGCGCGTAGACTGGGACGAGTATCCTGCCAGTATTCGGGACGAAGACTATACACCAACGTTTACCCGCAAAGAAAGCTGTTACCCGCGGTCGAAGCGGATGGCCGAACAGTTTGTGATCAGTGCTAGCGCAAATGAGGGCCTCAGGACGGGGATTCTGCGGCCGGGGCAGTGAGTCAATTATTCTCCATGGAAAATTTGTGTGGATTGATTACGCCGTAACCAGTACCATCATCGGGCCCAATGACCGTCTGGTCAGCAGTACGCTGACGATGTCGCGACTGCCCGTTTGGGACCAGCCGTGGACGTCCACGAATATATGCGTGTGGGATGCCGCGGCCGCGCACCTGCTCTATGAGGATGCGCTCCGCCGCATTCCGGAGGAGGTGTCTGGAGAAGGATTTTTAATTACTGGACGCGGGCCGGCGTGGAGTATCGAGGATGTGCGGGCAGCGATCAAGGTTTGTCTCTGTCGAAATGCGGGATAGTTTTACTTATACGTCAAAGCATTATGCAACGCGGGAACTCGTGTTCAACGAGTTACCACCACTGCTCATGTACATGCTGGCGCATGTGATGGAGTTATTCCTCGCGTTGCGGTACATGGTGCTGCTTCCGTTTACCCAAATATTCATGTTCGGCGCTCGCCCGAGTTTGGTCCCCCGATGGCTGGGACCTGCGGTGTTCCTGCAGCCCGCGACATTGGACGGCCAGCTGATCGACCTCATCATCGATGACTCCCGCGCGAGAAAACTACTCGGGTGCGCTCGCGTTGAACTTTCCTGTGTAAATACTGACTCGAGGTACCAGATATCAACCGCAGTGGGACGTCGCCCAATGCATCCGATACAGCGTGGATGAGATACAGTCGGGGAACGTGGTTGCAGATCATGGGTTGAAAGTGCAATAGTCACGGGATTTGCCTTCAATTAATAGCGTCCTCGGCGTTGAACAGTGCTACTCTGTCCTGTTTCTTGAGGGGTAAAACATCCAGGTCGAGAGAGCATTCCCCGTGTACAGTCATCTCTAAACTCTTCAGCTGTGCCAAGAACCCGGTGTTTGGACACACGGCAGGTCGTAAGGTTATGATTGTGCCGAGTGCGGATCGCAAGGACATTCCGCACTTGGATATCAAATAGGCGGCGACAACGGTAGGCGAGCGGGACACCGCGGCTGAGCAGTGCACAAGAATGCGACCAGTTGGCATGTCCCGAACAGAAGCGATGATATCATTCGCCCTGGATATGACCTTGTCGAGGGACGAATCGGGATCGTCGGAGAGGGCGAGTCGATGGTATGTGACTCCGGAGAGCTGAGTGGGGGGATTGGATCCGATGCTGAGGATGTGGGTGATGGCATGGGTGGATATGAATGCACCAAATGCAGACGTTCGGGGTACCAGGTAAAGATACTGTGTCACTATCAGGACGGCGGTGTCCCCTCTTTTTGGGGGCATCGTAGTCAAGTCCAGGTTCAAGTTGCATCGAAGTGACTCGGCTTCCGAGAGCGGGGTTTGAAATCCTGACTCCGATGTGGCCGGTTCCGAGCTTCCGCTCCTTCAACTTGGTGCCCTTTAGCCGTGATCCTGAATTTTGCCCAGCTCATCGTACTATATGGCTGGACTCAGAAATCCTCAGGCTCAATATATATCATTACTCAGGAAACCCGAAGGCAAAAATTGAACCACTTCCCAGGTCCAGGTTACTACTGTTCCAGAGGCGGTGGCTCGTCAACAATCTCTCGTTTTAAGCGCTCTTGGAGTCCTGTTCTGGGTATATACTCGTCGCCTCCCAAATACGGCGGTTTACCTTAAATATCAACTCCGGCGGCGTTTTGATACGGTGACCACAGTGATTTTGAGTTTTTGATGCCCCGGTTCCCTGCAACAACCCAACTAGATACTATGAGATGCTACGATGCCAACGCGAGCTTCAAATTAAATGGGCATTTTCTTGTTATTTTTGTTGCCCAGCCCGGGTATAAAAGCCGGATCACTCTGCAGTCGTCCCTCAGCTGGACTCACCCATTCCAAAACAAGCTACTTGTGCTGGACACAAGCTATTCACGAACCCAAATTCCACAAACATTCAATCATGATCTATACCTCTTCCGCCATCGTTCTCGCCTCTGCCGCGCTGAATTCTGGTTCAGCGGCTGCTGCCGTGTTCAGTCCCTCCTCCAGCTGGGGTGTTAGGTGTGCACTGGCACGCTGGTGCCAGATCCTAACTAAATCCGGGGTTTAGCTCACATTATAGCAGCGCCATCCCGAGTGTTTCCGCATCTCTCAACGCGAGTGCGACGGAAAAGTCGTGGCCAACCACAACGAGTCTCGGTGCGCAAAGCACGAGCTTCGACGACGGACAGTGCGGGCCGCACAGTGACGATGGGAATTGCGGTTCCTCGCACCACTCCAAGTCGGTGTCAAACCTCGCACATTCGGCCACTCCTGCAAGCGGAGGACCGAGTACCAGCACAGCGGTGCCGTCTCTATCATCCTTCCTCGATGGGGCGAATGTGAGCACCTCGGATGTGGCGGTGACCGCGGTAAGTACCTCCAAGCCAGCGGCGGAGTCTGGCGCGACGCCCAGCACGGGGGGTCCCGACTCGACCGTCTCAAGCTCCGTCGGCCCAGAGGGGCATCCCGAGCCGATTGGCAGGCGGCGGTGGGTCAGGCAAGTCGTTATCAGAATCGTCTTGATAGGGTGGTCATGCTAATTCTCCTTTTCCCCTCTCAGACGCGGGACGGAAGTGAATCTTGATTAAATGGTTGGGGCGCTGGAAGGAAAGAGTTGGCAGGGCGGTTCGGGGCATCGGGCAGGGAGTGTTATGGTTCCATACTGAATAACACCATGTTCAGAAATTTTGCCGGAATTTATGAGTTGAGCTGCTCAATATGCTGTTCAGTAAAATGATACTCCTCCAAATTACACAAAAATTATCGTACAGGTAGCCTTCGGTCAGTAAGCCGGAAAATCAACACCAAACAATATCAACGCAAAACGGCCATCTCTGCACAAACGACACCGAGGCCAACGGCGCCCATCACTATTATGGGCAGAGTGTTCCAGTACGCAAACGTCTTCTGCCCGATGAAGATCCCTTTTTGTTTGAGAATCGAGCGCCAGAGCAGGCCCGCGAGACTCGCGCTGAAGGTGAAGCTCACCGCACCGATGTTGCTCGCGACGGCGAGCGAGATCGCCGCGGCGCGCTCGGTGTGCGGCGGGAGTAACGCTGCGCGCACGACTTTTGTGAGTAATCTGGCCGATATGTATTTAATCAGCGTGGAGAATGTGAAGAAGGAGGGGAAGCGTACATCGTCGCGCCGATATTTGTGCCCGAGAGGTTGCAGAGAATTATTCCGAGGATGCCGATGATCCATATGGTCGGATATGGGCTCGAGGGATTGCGGTGCGTGGCATGGCGGAGCCATGAGGCGAAGACATCAATCCAGCCCTGGTGTGCCAGGCCCTCGATCAGTATGAACTGGGAGAACGCGAACGGGACGAGGGCGAAGGGGAGCCGGGGCAGGGCTGTGAAAAATGTGGGGAAGTGGGCTCGAAGCCTGGCGCGTTTGTTCGCGAGCGCGAGCGCGAGGGATTTATAGGCCGGGCTGGAAATGGACGGGGGGAGGGATGGCGATGCCAATGTCGAAGTTTCGGATGCTTGCAGAGGTGTGGGGTTAGCAGGCGCGGGCTCTCTCACGGGGGTGCTGTTGCGCCGATTTGGCTCCTCCCCGGCGACAGGTTGGGTCATGCGCCGCTTCAGCTCCTGCAGCACGAGATCTTCCGAGGCATCGGTCCTAGTGGTCTCACCCGCCGTATTGCGCCCATCCTGACTCGATGGTCGCTGCCGCGGCATAATTCCGAGCATCGGAATATTATGGACGAATCGGTAGTGATCCCAGGCGAGGTCGTAGATGAATTTGGCCACCGCAAAGGGGAGGCTTATCATCCACACATCGACGTGGAAGAAGCTGACTATGATGATAACCACCAAGCAGGAGCCTAGAAGTGCGCCTCCGACCCATGCGCCTTGGGGATCCAGGAGTACGGATCGGACGTCCAGGTCGGCAGTGTTGTTCAGGCGCCTAGGAAGATATTTCGGGTTGCGGAACTGAAATGCGAGAGCAAAGAAACACGCCACATTGCACGCGAGGAATGGCAAGATGGTATAGGCGGTGAAGGCGGCATTATTGACCTCAAATCCTTCGCAGATGACAACATTCGTGGGATTGCCCAAAAAGCTATGGGCGATTTAATTGGTTGCCAAACTTGCACAAAAACGAACATACAGAACCATGCTGGCTGTGTTGGCGGCAGCGAATTCGGACATGAGCCACGAGATTGGCTTGATCAAGGTGACGTCAGATGGAGTACTTATTCCCGGGATGTTGTAATTGCCTTACGTTGAGTTCTGAAACCTTTGTGTAGTAAACTAGGAATGCCGTCCCTGACAAAATAACCGGGTCGTTGCCGAGAAAGACACTGAGGACGGTCAACATGAGATAGAAATAGAGGTACAGCTTCCATCCGTTCGAGCCGCCCTTGTTGCTGACCCAGAATGCGGCTGCTTGAAGAATTCCGGTGATGTCTAAAGTGATAGCCATATACGCCAGAGAAAAAAACAGGATGAGAATGTTGTACGGCTTAACACCGTCTGTAGGTACTGTGAGCTCGTGAATTGAGAGAGAGAGAAGATTCTAGTATTCACCAGTCCCAACGATTCCATCGCGAATCTGCAACTCATGAGCAACCACGGCAATGAGGTATGCCAAGCGGTACCTGTGAGGGGCCCAGACATTGCGCCGCCCATAATATTGCGATGGCAAGGATGGGTGCGGTGGTTAGATTGAGCTGAACACGCTTATGTCCGATGTATGGTAGGCGGATTGGAACGGGGAGAGGATGGATCACAAATGCTATGGAGCAGATGAAAATGACCAGGGTCGCGATTGAGGAGCCGCTGATCATCGAATCGAAGGGAGGAGCGCGCTAGTGCAGCCAGCAGCCAGCAGGCAGTCTATAAGTACCCCGCGCACAGCCTTGCCTTGAAGAAGATCCAGGGAGAAGGCAAGCCTTGGCTCCACAGAACCGGACCGGTACCGCGGCCGACTAAACCCCTTCCTCTGGTTTGTTTCGATTTTTTCTTTCTTTTGCTTAGCACTCGCGCAGTCTCTCACAATCGCAAGGTCGGAACAGGCCTGCATCAGTGCAAGATACAACCAAGAATGTAATACGCAGCAAGGATGAGCAGTTTGTCTCAGAAAATCGATTCAAGGCAAGTTGAAGGTTTTCAATTCCCATAGTCGATTTCACAGTCGAGTAGATGAAGCTGTTCCAACTCGACAGCACTCACCACCGTTACCCGTTATTCCCGACAATATAGCTTTTTCTTGACGTTTATTTCCATCAACGCCTCTCGGCATCCCTTGATCTATTGTTTTACTCCACCACGACACACTGCGACGCCCGAGCGCCTATAGGAAGCTATAGCATTGCTGTAGAGTGGCATGCAACCGCTTCCACGCGAGGTGGAGCCTGGCCTTACCTGAGTCCCTCCTTATCGGAGCAGTTAGACTGCACAGTCGCCTATAAAGCGACTCGGCGGCCCTTGCCATCAGCCAAGCATGTCTTTTCCGCTTGAGATGTATCGAAATACACGGGAGATGCCTCCGCGCATCCCCCAGCCAAGCCACCGGCATGGGGCGCCGTCTGGGCCCTGGCCATTTTTGGACCTCGACAGCGAGGCGCGTCGACTTTCTATCTACCAAGTGCCATCGCTGACAACAACAGCAGATAGACCCCGAACAGCTCGCAAATCCACAGCAGCCCTTGGCTGCAAACCCGGACTGGTCCAACGTGTGCAGTGCTTCTCTGAATGTCTAACCTACTCATGTTTCGCCTCAGTATCCGCAGTCGCTGTACCCGAACTGGACGCCTGCCCAGCAGCAGAAAAGTGGGATAACGAGAGTCATAAGCCACGTGTCCCGAGAGCCATGCATTATCCGCCACGTCAACGTTTGCGACGACGGGATCTTCGCCCCAGATGAAGACGAGGTCGTCACGGAGGAGAACAAGATGGAATACTGGAAGAAGTTGAAGGATGAGAGGCCGGATGGAGTACGCCTACGGGCCCTGTTCCTGCAAAATCTCTCTGGGCCTGTGATGCAGATGTGTGTGGTTTCAGCCGCTCTGCATTCTTTGATTTAACCTCGTTCACGAAGGCTAGGGACCAAGTAAGTCCCGCCTACATTTTAGCGACTTGTGTCTAATAGAGGCAGACATAACGTCGAGCCGTTCTTTTTCTCATCATCGCTCAATTGGATCCCGTCGCGATACCAAGAAGCTGTTGGAGAGGGCGACCGTGAGTCGTTCTTAATTATTCAAATGTCAGGGACACTGATGCTATCTTGCGCACAAGACATTACACTCACCCTCACATTTATTCGTGCCATGCAGAATCCCACGACAATGCCGTCGAGCCCTACATCGAGCTACAGTCCTACTATCGGCACCCTCCAATCAGGCGACCAGGTAATCGACACGCAAGCTCCCCTCACTCTGAACTCTAGTATGTCTCTTGGCACCCACTCGTCACTCTAGTGACTTACTCAGTGTGCAGGTAATCACATCCTCCTTCCCGATATCCTTGCCATCCACATGGTGCGCTCGCCGAAGCTCAGCACCATCATCAGCTATCACCCGCCACAACTCCATCGGACGACGACGGCACATACACTCAGGACGCGGCTCCTCGCCGCCGGGCAATCGGTGTACTGGAACAACATCTTCACCTCGACGATCTCGGCGGACCCGACCTTTGTCCTGCTCGCCCTTCTGTGGTACCCGATATACGCCTTTGACGAATCGCTCGAGGCGTTGTACCTCCACATCTGCTGGCTGGTAGGTCTCGCGGCTCATGTCCCTGCGGAGTGCTAATCTCGGCGCGCAGGAATCCCGCGTCATGGGTGACACGGATATGACCTTAACACAGCAGCTGCACGTCGTGCGTGCGCATCTCCTGCACTACGCGTCGCTGCTCGAGGACTTCCGCAAGACCGTCGTGTTCGTCGCGCAGACACCGAACCCGGTCTTGGAGCACCCGTCCGAGACCCACTCGGCGGAGACGATCGCCTTCGTGACGGAGCTGATGCGGAAGGAGTCGAACAATCTGCTTAATGAGATCGCCCGGTTGGAGCAGAATCGCAGTATGCAGGACAATCGGCTGAAAAATGTCATGAATCTGGTGCGTCGCTCCCAGTGCTATCTTCGCGTACAGGAACTGATTCGAGTAGGCGTTTAGTAGTGTCAACCTCGAGGACAGTAAGAGGATGCAGAAACTAACGGAAGCTGCCGTCAGAGACAGCGCAGGTGCGAAACTAGTCGTCCTTCATTTGTCCATCAATGCTCATGGTATCCACAGCGATGAAGCAAATAGTGCGCATTCCAAACGACATCGCGCCTTCTGGCTCACTAACTGCCCACTAGTCTTATCTCACAATGATATTCCTTCCGGCATCGTTCGCTGCAGTGCGTCCTTTTGAGCCTCATTCGATGAAACCCTAACCCTATCCTAGGCCATTTTTGGAATGAATGTCAAAGAAATAACACCGAACACCAGAGGTACCCTACCACACTATCTCGCCCTCGCACTGCCCTTGACGGCGGTCACCATGTGGATCATCATGGCCTTCCAGTACCGCAAGAAAGATCCCAGCAGGCTTATTCATGAGGACGAGAAGGAAACGTCGATGTGGTCGAAATTAAAGTGGCCTGTTCGGTCCGTTCGGTGGCGATTGAAACGGGTCGCGACCTCTAGGACCGCAACGTTTTCGCGCCCGAACTCTGCTCACATTTCCAGGCCGAATTCCAAGGCATTCGAGGTCGCCCCGTAGCGCCGACTAGTTATCATATATCCCCCGCAATCCATACCTTAGCATCGCTCTGTAGCAAACGGAATCATCATATTTATGTAGCCACATTGTATTCTTATTATTATTGTTTCCAGTCGTTCTTGATCAGGTCGCTGCCTCGTTCGGCCACAGCATACGTCGGGGCTTGAGTATGGCAAGACGGGACGAAAGGCTAGTCGCCGTGAGTCAAGGCAGACCGCCGAGGAGCGGAAGAAGACGCACCATGACAGAAGCATCAACGATCCGGAGGCCAGTCGCGCCTTTGAGGCGCAGATCGGGGTTCACTACACCCCAACTTGCGGTTCTCGCGGTCATGGCCGCGCTTCCGACGGGATGCTGCGCGGAAATCGACGTATTGCGGATGTACTCGTCCAAAGCCGCGTCGGAGAGCAAGGCACTCGCAAGCGCGTCGACGGGCCGGATAATGTAGCCCTTCCACGCGGGGGCGGAAAGGAATTCCTGTGTCTTCAAAACGGCTGTGCGCGCAGCGAAAATATCAAAGTCGCTAACAAAGAGGGCCGGATCGATGAGCGGCGCGTCGAAGGGATTACTGCTGTTCAAGGTGATCGATCCCTCTGTTCTGAAGTTAGCTGTGCAATATTTTAGATTGGTACGACGTAGACGTACTACTGAGGGGAGAAACTACGGCAGTGGCACTTGAGAAGAAATGGCCCTGCGGTACAGGGCCCACCAGACCGATACCGGGCTAACACAATGGCATTAAGAATGGATCTGCAATGGCGAATTGGGCTTACATTTAGACCCAATTCAATGTGAGGAGTGTGCAATCCAGCAGCCGGATCCGAAAAGTTTTCGAAAATTGGGGACTCCGGATCGAGCCTCATCCACACTATGTGAGTGGCGATGGTATCAACCAACGGTCCTGTACGTGTTTTATTCCACTGAGCGAAAACCTTTGAGAAGCATTAGAGCTGGTGAATCGTCTACTATAAAGAGAGGAAAAAAGACCTCATTGAACCGGGTAGTATTTTGCGTGCAGGACTCGATGGTGTCGGTGGAATTTGCGAACCAGCTGTTGGTAGTAACTGGCTGGTCTGAGTAATTGGCGCCTACGGATGGAAGATCTAGGACGCTTTGAATTCCGAGGCTCTCCAAAGTCGTCTGGTTGCCGATCCCGGAGTTGAGGAGAATGTGAGGCGTCCCCACGCTTCCGGCCGAAAGAACGATTTCCTTGGAAGCTGTGGCGTTGTATAGAGCTGCGATAAAAGTGATGAGGAAATGAGCGCCCGTGGGGTGGAAGTGGACATACTTTTGGTGTCCTGAGAAAATTCAACATTTGTGAAGCGCAAGGAATTTTCAGTGCTTTGAAGAACCCGAGAGACTTGGGCATGGAGCAAGACGTGAAGATTAGGCCGCGAAATATATTGCGGAGCCAGGTAGGATCTCGCAGAGCTGCTGCGTTCCCCGTGGTTGATAGTTGACTGGAGCCATCCAACTCCAAGCGGCACACCGGCGTTCATGTCCAGGACAAATGGGAACTCTTCAGGTCGTTCGTTCGTCGTCTGGATGACCCGAGCATCACTGTCAGGCCAGGCATAACCATTCAATCCGACCGAATTGATGCCAGTATGACCGTGAACTGCTGGATCGTATTGCCCAATGCCGCTATGATGATCGGCGGGCGTCGTCCACTTTTCATTCTACAACCAATTCAACCATAAATTTTCACGTTCGGAAAATATTTTACCTTGAAGAAGTAAGGAAGCATTCTGTCCCAAGCCCAGCCCGGATCACCAGTGACATCGGTGAATCGGTCAAAGTCGTCTCGCGATCCTTAAGGGAAGGTTAGAAACGGAAGATTGTTGGGATGAGCAACGGCGTAATACCTCTCGTGTAAAACATCGCATCTATATGTTTTTATCAATCCTTGATCTATCATCGCGGAGGACTGCTTACTGATCGAACTGGACCCTCCTAAAATATGGCCCCGCTATGGTTAAATTAGAAGAGGCTTGCAGCGGTGGTGAGGAGCCGTACCGGGTAGTCAATGACACGATTGTTCATACCTGCCTGCGGGACGGTCGTATAATCTGCGGGGCAATGAGTGGTGATTGATCGATTTTCAACAAGCAGGAAAAAACCCACTCCATGTGTAGGGAGTTCTGGGGAGAAGTTGCCACACCAGAGCAGGGACAATTGAAGGAATAACACCTTCGTTCCTGGATATCGACGTGAATATGGAGGAGTAATGGGATATGAAAGATGTCGCTTACGATACTCCAGCTTCCAGAACCAAGACAGAGAAAGTGGGGTTTTCAGTCAACCGATTGGCAACAACATTTCCTGCCGTTCCACCTGGCTCAGGCCTAAGCAACGGTGTTCGGAGGGAAGGGAAGAATGGTACTGCCGATTACAACGAAGTCATAATTGAAAGTGGGCAGCTCCGAGACATCTTCGTATATTTGAACAGCATGAGCCAACAAGCCGAGAGCGAGCAAGAAGAATGCGGAAAGAAGAGAAGGCATCTCGAGGGAGAGGAACTCCAGTGAGTAGATAGCCAGTCCCCCGCGCTTTATGTGTTAAACTTATAATTATCGCCCGATTTTATAGGTGCTTTTTCAAGACGGAGTCTATTCCATTCCCCTTCCTGGAGCCTTTACTGACTCCGGTTGTTTCAAAAGATACGGAACGGAATTACGGACGGTCGTCCTCTTCACCGGCTTTCGTTTAAACAGCCGTGCAGTCTGAGCCACTTGAACAGCCGTGAAAGTCGTACGTAGCAACTGATCCGTTGAAGACCGCCCAAACTGCGGCCAGGAAGAGCCTCCGGCATCCAGAATCCTGAGCGAGAACCAGAGGCCGTGAAGGTACGGAGCTTGTACGACATCGTCGCGATTCGAGTTACGGAGTGGCTGTGACGCAAAGAATCCGGCTCGGAGATTGATTTGTCATCGCCTTTGAATTCAACTACCCAGGTGATCCAATTTAATTCATCAAGCTTATGAAGCTACTCAAATGGGCGAATATATAGAATTCCGCTCACCACAATTTTTCTCCGACTGGAGGGTGTAGCTCGGAAAAAAGGGAGGCCGGAGTTTTCGCTACTTGGTCATGGTACCTCGCATTCGTTTTGGTAGAATAACTCCTCGTTGCTGTTCCTCAATGGGACTGTGGCGGTAGTGTACCATTCCTTCGGCAACTTATTTCACGTCCAGCTCGCCTTCACCAAATCCGCACCTCTTTCAGCTATGACATACGTCCCCGCCTGTGTGTGTGCTGCTGGAACCACCGGCTAGGTGCATTGTGGTCAAAGTCAGAATGGAATCAGGGACTTCTTGATGCTTACCAGAACCGACGCACCGATGATGCGCAGCCCCCTTGCGCCTTTCACGCGCAAGTCAGGGTCCACCACGCCGTATCGTGCACCTCGCGCCGACATACCGGCGCTGCCGACAAGGTGCGACATCGGGGAGGTGTTGTTCCGGATGAACTGGTCGAGGGCGTCGCTTGTGAGGCTCTCGAGGTCCACCGCAGGTGCAAGGATATAATCCTTCCAGACCGGCGCGGTGACGAAGCGCTGGGCGCGCTTCAGGCCATCGCGGACTGCGAACAGATCGAAGTCGCTGGTCAAATAGCCTGGGTCGATGAGAGGGGGCCCCAGAGGGTTGCTGCTGTTCAAGGTCACCGAGCCACCTTTAAGGAATAATCAGAAGTGTTGGAAAGGCGGGGATGAGGACTGACGGCTGAGTGGAGTGACTACCGAAATACCGATGCCCATCAAGTGGCCTTCTGGGATTGCAAAAGGGCCAAGTCCAGCTAGGCCAGCTTCAAACACGAACTCGAGATGAGGTGTGTTTGGACCGGCCGACGGATCTGGATATTGAGCGAAGATGGGCGACTCTGGATCTAAACGGAACCCCCCAATGTGAGAGACGGCGAGGTCTACGAATGGCCCGGTGTGTGTCGCGTTCCACTGCACAAAGGCCTCATTGAAGGCCGTGGTGTTTTGTGTGATCGACTCCACCGTCTGAGTTGAGTTTACAAAATAAGCCAAGTCGAGGCCGGGATGGTCGGAGACGTTGCGTCCCAGGCTCGGGAGATCAAGAAGGGACGGAATCCCGAGCGCGATCAAGGCCGTTTTGTCCCCTACGCCGGAGTTCATCAGGATATGGGGAGTGCCGACTGTTCCTGCAGATATAATGATCTCCTTGCTCGCCTTCGCGACGAACTGCGATGATCCTGAACAGAATTCAACGAAATGGAAGAAATCAACTGTGAGAAGAAGTCTAGCTACCGGGCTGCCAGAACTTGATCCCGCTAAATACTAGTTTGCCTCCGACATAACTATGATCCACCAGTTTGCTGACCTGCGCATGCAGCAAGACGTGTAAATTCCGGCGTTGGGCGAATTCAGGCGCCAGATACGCCGACGCGGAGCTGCTCCGCTTTCCGCCTCCATTAGTAGATTGAGCCCAGCCTGCCAATCCTCTGAGCCTCTTGATCAGATGTTTACGGGGGTCATACCAATGCCCAACGGCCTCCCGGAATTTATATCCAAGTTGAACGGAAACTCGTCGGGCAGCTCCTTTGTCGCTTGTAGGACTCGAGGCCCGAGTGGCCATCCCGAACCGGGAAGGCTCACCGGGTTGGTTCCGTGAGTACTATGGACGGATGGGTCGAATTGAAACTGAACCATGACCGTCATGATCAGTTTGGACTTGCGACTGAAAGGAGAACTTTATCGTGCAGATCTGTCGGCGGGGTCCATTTCTCGTTCTAGCGGATGTCCAAAAATAAACCAAACGCCTCCGATGAAGAAGCCCCCCCTCACCTTCAAAAAATACGGGAAGATCCGATCCCAAGACCAGCCCGGATCGCCGGTCAACTTCGCGTAGCGATTAAAATCGTCTTTCGTTCCGCGTGTGTAAAGCATGTCGTCTGGCGATTTATGAGTATAGAAGCATTGAATGAATGCAGAGCCTCTCACTATGGGCGCTGCATCCTCCAAGTAGGTGGCCTTGAGATGTAATTCAAGGCTTTTTCCGCAGCGACTTCGACCTGTGACTGACCTCTAAAGTAATCAAGGACACGGCCGTTCAGGCCCGGCTGCGGTATTGTGGTGTAATCTACGGTGAACCACTGAGAACATGAAGTAAATGTGGTGGAAATGTACAGACTCCAGTCATAGATATTACGCCCTAGCAAGTTGGTAATGAAGAACGGGATAATCGAGTCAAGGACGCCTTCGCTTCTGAGATAATTTTCAAGCGGGGAGGCCCACAGAGTGAAAATAGACCTACGAAACTCCCGCCTCAAGGACCAAAACTGAGAACTTTGGATTTTCAGTCAACCGATTTGCCACGACAAGGCCCGCTGTTCCTCCTGTTCGAATCTCAGTTGAAACCTCGTTCGAAAGAGCAAAGGCATTCTTACCGCCGATGATCAGGAAGTCATATTCGAGGCCCGGGAGATCAGATACTTTTTCGTAGATCTTGCACAGGCATGTGGTGATGCAACTTAGAACCGGGAGGGCGCGAAAGAGCATCTTAGAGTGTGACTTCCAACGACGAGATCTTCCTACTTATCATCGATGCGGGATAGCCTTGGCTGGCACACAATCGTTCTTGTTGTAACGGAAGCGGCGGCATGACGGCAGGTCCGATGTCGGAGACAACTCGAACTAAATATGTTCCCTTTCAAGAGGCCCCGTGAAGCTCTTGCCAAGAGTTTCAGCCAGCCCAGCGTTTCCCTTCATTAGGAAAGAACAGATTTGGAACAAATCTCCACAACTTCGGGATCAAGTAGAGCAGTGAACTAGATATCCCGCCGCCCGCGCCACACTGTAAGCTTGAGCTGAGAATAAAATGAAGGGGCTTGATTACGGTAAAATCATAGAAGGGAGTTGATGTGTTGCTAGTTCCCTGTGCTTTGCAAGGGTTGCACGTCGAGCTGGTTGAAAGCAAGAGTGCCTACCGTGACTGATGTAGTGACTGATATGGCCCGGGTGACGCTTCGGACAGCTTCGGACAGCTTCGGCCTCTTGCTCCGACCACGCTCTCGCTCGAGGCTGCCTCCACCAGCGGCGTCTCTGGCTATAATACTCGCTACTTAGGCCCTCACATCTTCTTTCTAACCTCCATCATTCCGCTCCATCTATGCCACCTGCGTGGAAAGTCGCAATTCTCGGAGTTTTCAAGTTTGAATCGACTTCATGGAGGGACCATGGACGACCAGGGACTATGTACCAGTACTCTCAGCTGTACCGCTGTGCTATACATCTGTATTACTATCTCTCTGAACCCCACCTCTAAGAGTTGTCCAATAGGCTCTCGCTGAAGCTTTCAAGCCGTTTTCCACGTTACAGGCGCGGCAGCGACGGTGACCGTACATCAACTGATTCCCTTTTCGCCGGCGCTTCTCCACGCCAGCTACTTGGATCGTCCAGGTATCTCACAAGCCAGTCGGGGACAATATGTCTCCCGGCTTTTCCCGGCCGATTCGTCTTGAACGTCTATCTGCGGCCGGCCGGTCAACGTCAAGTGCCTTCTTCAAGATTGGAACATTGGTCATCTTGTGAACACTTCTCGGTGAATGGAATTTGTCTTTCTGGAAGCTAGCTATCCCCGCCATCCGGTGACTGCGGATTCTGAGCATATTCCTCTTATTACGGCCATTGCTTTCCCCATCCGCTGAGTGATTAAGCCGGCTTGAACTGCTGAGCATTAGGTAACTAAGCAGCCGGGGATTGACCGCCATTCCATACGTCTGGACCTCCCCACGAACGCCGAAACCTCGTTGCACAACGCTGGACTGCGTTTAAAAGACGATGTTGACTAAATCTCTGCTTTCTCTAGCGTGGGTTACGACATGTCTCGCCAAGGTCTACGAGAGGGTCCCTGATCTTCCTGGCCTCAATTACGACTTCGTAATCATCGGAGGCAAGAAACCTCCTGTCGTATACTATTACTTGTAATGACCTAGCGCCCACAGGAGGGACTTCGGGGAACGTCGTCGCTAACCGATTGACTGAAAATCCGAACTTCTCCGTGCTCGTACTGGAGGCAGGCGTGTCGTCAGTATTCCCTTTTCTTCGCTAGTGTCGGTGAAAATAATATACATGACAGCAACGAAAGGGTCATCGACTCCATCGTCCCTTTCTTAGTCGGAGAGCTGCTTCAAGCTAACATCTACGAATGGAGTACGAATCAAAATTGAGGAGAAGCTGCGTTGACATGCCCAATACTTAGATTACACCACCATCCCCCAAACGGGTTTGAATGGTCGCACCGTAGGGTACCCCAGAGGCGGGTGTATTCTAACCAGATTGAATCACGTAACACTGATCCTCGTCTTTTTAGCGCATATTCTTGGAGGATGTAGTGCACACAGTGAGAAATTCAGCTTCCTCGTTCATCTCATTTGCTCACGGACATTAGATGGCATGATATATACCCGCGGATCGGCGGACGACTTTAATCGCTATGCTGCCTTGACCGACGACCCAGGATGGTCATGGGATCGGATGCTTCCATATTTCTTGAAAGTAGGGGATCGATTTAATGCCGGGCATACAGTGGATCTGATGGGCGACTCTCAGAATGAAAAGTGGACGCAGCCAGCAGATCACCATAATACACGCGGCCAGTTTGACCCGTCTGTACACACCACCCGCGGAATGAACTCGGTCAGCCTGAATGGCTACCCTTGGCCGATTTTCGAACACCATGTCATCGAGACTACCAGAAAATTGCCTGAAGAGTTTCCGTTCAATTTGGATATGAACTCCGGGAAGCCATTGGGCGTCGACACGTCTAAAAATTGACTCACCGCCAAAATTTAACGAACAACAAACAGGTTGGCTGCAATCCACGGTCGGAGATGGAAAACGAAGCACATCAGCGACATCATATCTGGCACCAAAATTTATACAGCGAGAAAATCTGCATGTTCTGCTGAATGCGCAAGTTTCCAAACTCGTTAATTCCCATCATACCAACGGCAAAGTGGTATTTGGAGGAGTGCAATTCTTGCAGGGTATATATTCACTCGTTCCCTCAGCTTTTCTTCCCAACTTTGTATTAATTAGGAGGGTCTCTGTTCACGGCCAAAGCCACAAAGGAAATCATACTTTCTGCAGGATCCGTCGGCACCCCGGCTATTCTGTTGCACTCTGGGATAGGCGATCGAGAGGCTTTGGCTGCACTCGGAATTCCCTCTCTCCTTGATCTGAAATCGGTAGGCATGAACGCGACTGACCAGCCACTTTTCGGTGTTGCCTGGTCGGTTAACTCGACCCAAACCATCGACTCGATAACCCAAAATATCACGCGTTATAATGAGGCGTTCACGCAGTGGAATAGGACTCATACGGGGCCCTTTGTCGAGCTTGGGGCGACTCACATTGCTTGGCTACGCTTGAAAGACGATTCACCCATCCTCACAAACGTCACGGATCCGTCCGCTGGCCCAGGTACTCCCCATATTGAAATGGCTATGGGCGTACGTGTAGAGAGTCCATTCGATGCCGTTTCTTGCTAATGGAATTGTATCAGCCAAGTGGACCTCCTGCCAGTGTAGCAACTGGCAATTTCATGAACATGGGTCTGGTCGTCCTCACTCCGACTAGTCGTAAGTATTATGATTTATTTAGACTCGCCTGCCTTTCTACTACCATTACACAGGTGGTTCAGTTATGATCAACAGTAGCGATCCTGTCGATCCGCCGGTTATTGATCTGGGGATTTTGACGAGTGAATTCGACATTTTCACCGCCCGAGAAGCAATCAAACGCGCCTACAGATTCATTCAAGCCCCTATATGGAAGGACTACATAATTGGGCCAACTGTCGACTTGGCAAATTTCTCCCCGGAAGCCCTGGACGAATATATACGAAATAGCGCCGGCCCTTCGGCGCACCTTGTCGGAACTGCGGCGATGTCAGCTAAGGGCGCACGGTACGGAGTTGTGGACCCCGATTTACTCGTCAAGGGCGCCAGCGGCCTTCGTATCATCGATGCTTCGATCCTGGTGAGCAAAAGTGCCCTCTGTTCTTGGCAATGGGAAAAACTAAAAGAAAACTCGAGCCCTTGGTGCCGAGTGCACATACTCAGGCAGCAGCGTACGTTGTTGGAGAACGAGGCGCCGATTTGGTCAAGGAAAGCTGGAAATAATCCAAACATCTTTATGAATCGGGATCTCTCTAGCCAGCCTGATTTTTTTGGGACACGATACAGAAGAATATACAAAAAACAGGTGCATATCAGCTTCACCGGTGCCCAAAGGCGAAAGGAAAGTCTGAGGAGAAGGAAAGAGTAGAACGCCAGAATAAACCACCATCAATCATCACTGCGAAAGAGATGATCGCCGTCGTAAAGCACAGCTTATCGAACGTTACACGGTGAACACTGCAGACAAGACGAGTGCGCTCTCGCTTCACATATGCACGCGGCAGTAATGCGAGCACAACGATGCCGCATTAGACCCCTGATGCTTGATACCGATTTTTCAAGGGCTACGAGCTCATAAGCGTCCTGGCAATGCTCAGGGGCGTACGTACCTCTCTTCGTGACCTCCAGCAATGACTTTTACTGAACCAATTAAGTATGCCCCTTAATTTACCCGAAGTTACCCGAGCCTGATCGGAGTCAATCAAAACCAGGATCAAAACGATCTCAACAACATGTTGCACCCGTGGTACATTTTTTTTCGGGCTACAGAGCAAGAACCCAGCCTGCCATCAAAAAACATTGTCAGAGGGGGGCCTATAATAGTACGCCACAAGGCGTCCAACACAGGCATAGATATTACCTTTTTCTCCCCGTCTTCCAAGTCTTTTCGTGAGATATCTATTGCAATCATCAGACGTATTTAGGTTACCACAGCGATCTGGCCGTTGATGACTGTAGCATATATTCGGGACGCGATGTACGTGGGTACAGTACCTGCTTGTTCCTTATTGGGACCTCTGCAATAATACACTCCTCCTCCTCCTCCTCCTCCTAGTGGCGGTGCAGGCCACTCTTGCCTCCGCCCAACTTGAAGCCCACTTGCGTAAAGCTGCGTACCGATCAAACGATCGTGCACATTTTCGCCTTGGTCCAGAAGGGCGTCCAATCTCGCGGGATCAACTTCGGCACTTTTGCAGAACTTTGCGACATCTTATGTCGTCGTGTCCAGTGTCCACGCTCGAAGCTGCTTAGCAAGGCTTCTTGGAGCCACTAACTTGGTGTATATCCGAAGCTGTCAGAAGGGGTCCTGAAGAATCGCTGGCGTCCGAGTTGTTCGGTGCCATTTCTAATCACCTCTGGAGAGTCTGCTAATAGTGCTATAGTAGGCAGTTGAATCAGATGCCTCGCTTTTTGAATGTTCAATGTCACTGCTGGCAAGTGCGAGACTACCCGTCGCCCTCCACCCTGTTGTGACCACACGACTCACTTACGGGATATGCTTTACTGCTATACCCTATCAGTGATTAGTATTCGATCTACGCTCATGGAACTTGAACTTGATGACCGGGGGAACCTCTATATATTTGTTATGCACCTCAGCGTTCACCCGCCCGACTCGGAACAGAACAAGAGCGCGCTGGGGCGCTCCGAGTCTGCTAATAGTGCTATAGTAGGCAGCCTAATCGGATGCCTCGCTTGTTGAATGTCACTGTTTAAATTGGCAAGTGCGAGACTAGGTGGGCCCGTCGCCCTCCACCCTGTTGTGACCACACGATTCACGTACGGGATATGCTTTATTGCCATACCCTATCAGTGATTAGTATTCGATCTACGCTCATGGAACTTGAACTTGATGACCGGGGGAACGTCTATAGTCATCGCGGTTTTGGCACAGTGCTTGTCAGTGCTTGGACATGCTTGTACAAGCCGAAAAAAGGGCCCAAGGAGACAAGCTATGTACATTTTTCGACAAGTCTGCCAAAAAACAAAAATCTGAGTATGCGCGTTGGCATGTAGCCATCATTTGTGCGACTTTATTTTTTTCATCACAAGGAAAAAAAAGTACCCAAACTAAAATGACATCTCACTGATGTATATTTGTTGTGTACCCTAGCGTTCACCCGCCCTACTCAGAACAGAACAAGAGCGCGCTGGGGCGCTCTGTGCCCCAGCACTTCGGCTGACTTTAGGGCAGGCCTCGGCGGAATCTCGGGGTCAAGTGGTTAGGGAGAAGCTGATGTTCCAAATTTGGGGCTGATAAACCCAAAGCGGAGCTTAAAAGGCTCGGACGGACACCCGCAATTTTATAAAGAGAGAGAAAGGGCACTGTCGCAGGGAAATTTTGGTCTCGTGTTGCAATTACGTTCTGCCGGCCTTTTAACGGACGCCCCGAATGTTCACGCTTGACGTTATGTATATAAAGAATGACGCGTCCTCCTGAATGCGCAGCGAAATGTTCCCTCGCGTGCTAGTAACTCTAACTTATCTGGTTCCATGCCTTTGCAAGGTCTATGAAGATGTCGCCTCTCTTCCGAGTCTTTCGTATGTCTTCATTATTGTGGGAAGTACGAAATATCATGGTCATTTACGTCTTGCTAAACGTGCATTTATTGCAGGCGGAACCGCTGGAAATGTTGTCGCAAACCGTCTAACTGAAAATCCCAATTTCTCCGTGTTGGTATTAGAGGCAGGAATCTCGTTGGTGGATTTCAGTCAATTTTCCTTCATGTATTTTGACCTATTTTCTAGGAACGAAGGTGTTCTCGATTCCGAGGTCCCGTTCTTCGTTGAAAACCTTCTTCAACAACCCAACATTTATGAATGGAGTACCTCGACTTTCCCACCTAACGAAACTCGCTGTTGACGAATGCTAGATTATACTACCACCCCCCAACCTGGTTTGAATGGTCGTTCTCTTCCTTACCAGAGATGTCAGTGCAACACACACACGGATCATTGAAGGACTTACATATCTCCACGCACAGCACGTATTCTCGGTGGATGCAGCGCACACAGTACGATGGTTTAATATTCAATCAGGTCCGCGCTAACAGTGCTAGATGGGATGATATATACCCGCGGGTCAGCGGATGACTTTAATCGCTATGCCGCCTTGACCGGCGATCCGGGATGGTCATGGGATGCTCTGCTGCCGTATTTCTTCAAGGCGAGTGAGACACTGCTGCTAAGAAGCCTGTTGATTTTTTTCACCCTCCAGAATGAACGGTGGACCCAGCCTACAGATCATCACAATACGCGGGGCCAATTCGACCCGTCGGTACATAGCACCCAGGGAATTAATTCAGTTAGCTTAAGCGGGGTTCCCTGGCCGATTTTCTCACACCATATCATCGAGACTACGAAACAATTGCCTGAAGAGTTCCCGTTCAATCTGGATATGAACTCTGGGAAGCCGCTGGGCCTAGGCCAGTCTTAAAATCACTCAGCACACCAGTGTAATGATCGCTGCACAGGTTGGCAGCAATCTACAATTGGAGGAGGGGTGCGAAGCACGTCAGCGACTTCGTATCTCGCACCAAAATTCATCCAGCGAAAAAATCTGCACGTTCTGCTGCATGCACAAGTGTCGAGACTCGTCAATTCCAGCCGTATCAATGGAAAATTGGCTTTTGGAGGAGTCGAATTCTTGCAAGGTATTACGGTTACCTCAGTTTCTCAGATATTTGCCTGACCTTTTATTAATTAGGAGGGTCTCTGTTCACAGCCAAAGCCGCAAAAGAAATCATTCTTTCCGCGGGACCTGTCGGGACCCCGAGCATCCTGATGCACTCGGGAGTCGGCGATCGAACAGCTTTAGCTGCCCTTGGAATTCCATCCCTCCTCGATCTGAAATCAGTTGGGGTTAATGCCACCGACCAACCTGTGTTCGCCGCTGTCTGGTCCGTGAACTCGACTCAAACCTTAGACTCAATAAGTCAAAACCAAACACGCTTCAACGAGGCGTTTGCACAATGGAACAGATCACATACAGGTCCCTTCTCGGCAGGGGGAACCACCCACATTGCATGGCTTCGTCTGGACTTTAGCACACTGGGCAATTTCACGGATCCATCTGCTGGCCTTAATTCTCCTCACATTGAAATTAACTTTTTTGTGAGTGGGTTACCAATTTATCCGAGCAGTGTAATAATCCCTGACTGGGGATATGTAGCCGGGAGGAGGATTGGGTAGTTCCGCGGCTGGAAATTTCATTAGGGCCGCGATGATCGTTCTCAATCCCGTTAGCCGTAGGTCCCAAACATCCGGCACATGTATCAACTCTTACCATGCAGCCAGGGGGATCCGTCACTATTAACAGCAGCAATCCATTCGATCCGCCGGTTATTGACGTTGGGTTTTTCCAGAGCGAACTGGATCTTCTCACCGTTCGGGGAGCGATCAAGCGCGTCCTGCGATTTTTCAAGGCCCCCGTATGGCGAGATTATATAATTGCTCCGACCCAAGACCTGGAAAATCTCTCTCAAGACGAGCTTGACGAGCTCATTCGAAACACGGCTGGAGTGTCCTGGCATCTAGTTGGTACGGCCGCGATGTCGCCCAAGAATGCAAACTACGGGGTCGTCGATCCAGACCTTTTGGTCAAGGGCGCAGTTGGGCTCCGTGTTATTGACGCCTCGGTGATTCCCCTTGTTCCGAGTGCGCATACTCAGGCTCCGACCTATGTTGTAGCGGAAAGGGCTGCAGATTTAGTTAAAGCGGCGTGGAGTGACGATCATCCTAAGTAGTTCGTTAACAGACCCTTCATCTACCTTGTACCCTTATAAACAGACAGTACAGCAATATTCGCTCGTACAGTGCCCGTCACCACATCACGGTTCCGCTTTTGGCAGCAAACAAGCCAAAACTTTAAACCTCAAACTACATTATGCCATGATCATGAATACATCTAAAACACTGTGGAAACACTCAAAGGAAGCACAGAGAAGATCCCTTGTGCTTGGTTAGTCGATCCAAGAAGATTTTACTTTTTGACCGCCGGAAAAGGGAAACTAACCCTAGTGATGGGATCAAACTCCCATATTGGGTAGGGTTAGAGTCACGTGCTGGGTACCGCCGCAAGACACCCCATTCTGTGGTGTGCCTCAAGACACCGTGTGAAGGCACGGAACATGATAGAAAGACTATAATAGCAAGCCTACAGATAATTGACGTCTCCCCAGGGCCATTATCGATGATTTGGGGCAAGTTTTTTTTTTCTCGACCTCCGAAAAAGTGAGACACCGTGGGAAGAACTGAGATCTTTGTGCCAATCGCAGTCTTTTGACCTGTTTCACGGCTCAGAAAATCGGAAATAAATGCCAAAAATTTCTTGGGCCCCGAAACCACGTGTTGGAGAAGTGGTGACTGGCACTGTACAGTGTACCTCGCCATGTTGTAGTCTGTCGATTACCCGAGGTGTTTGATCCGAGGTGGGCCTTATTATGTAATCTCAAATGTCTCGAACCTTCAACGACGGTTACGACGCGTCTTTCAACATTCAGTCCTGGATTCTCGTACAATACATCCGAATAAGGAGCTTTCTCGTTCATTTCACTCACTTGAACCTCGCAAGCGCGATGCCGAATTTTGATGGGCCGGCCACGTGAGTATGGCGGTGTTGCGTTTCTCTTTGACCATGGGAAATACGACAATTCTGAAGAGGCACATCTTCTCAAAATTTATATCCAGGTCGTTTGGCTTCCTCAACTTTGTCCGCTGTGCTCAGGCTGAAGCGGGGAAACCTTTAATGGACTTCAAACTCCGACGATTATATAATAACCCCCACCGCCTAACACATACACATCTCAATTTGCCAAGTCGAATGACCGTTTACATCAGTTAACGGGACTTCTGAGGCCTATTTCAAATCAAAATCATCGGACTATATGATCCACATACCGGGAGACGAGCTTGAGTCTTAGTTTAGAGCGTAAAAACGTCGCGTCGCATAATCACGTGGTTGCGATCACACGTGATGCGTTCCCGACGCTCGATGCAGCCTGCAGGACCCCGGGTCATCCGCAACGCTGACCACGCTGACACAAGGGGCATCTTCCCCCGCTTATAGATCAATAAGCCGCAGAGGCTTATGACTCGCTTATAGCCCGCTTATAGACCGGCGGGGTGATGTGACAGATTCTCGCGAGAGTTCGAACCCTGGCTTGGGGAGCTTTTTACAACAGCCGTGGTCAGAGGCATGTATTATTGCAGTTGTGACTAAAATGTCGTCTGGAATTTTCCTTGGGGATTAAAAAAGCTGCTGAACTAGCTGGCCACATAACCTACACCAACCACACAGTATTGGAGCTGTTTGAAATGCTTGATAATTATATCCGATGAAGGTTTTGGTTAATGCTCAGGGATTGACTTCAGCACCTTCAGTAAAAAATTCCAGTGAACCTGTGAGACACTAACAGTGACTATGGTGCAGTGCTTTTACATGTCACTGGCTTCAGTTTTGATCAGACAAAATTTGGATTTCAGTATCAAGAGGCTTGACCGTGTCCGGGGTAACCTTGGACCTGGGATAGCATTCCTTTTTCATTAGGATGCTTGTCTGATTATATTCAGTGATGCTCAAGTTTCTTCTTGCAGGACTTTCTCTAATTGATGGTACCAGATATACAAAATTGTCTCAATAAATCCTATTTGGTGCAAATTAGATGTCCAGAATGTATGAAGAGACTTCTCTTAGTCAACCCTAATTCATCCGATGATTATATATCCTCTTTCGGTTAACATAGATATTTTCCGCTGATGTTGTAAAAAGACTGCATACGGCAGGATTCGAACTCTTCCCAGGGAGATGTCACATCACACTCTTTCCATAAACGGTCCACAAGCGACTGCGGCTTATGAAAAGGTAAGCCGTGGTGGATGCCTCCTGTGTGACAACGCGTCGATCATGGACGACCATCCTAGTACCCTCAGCTGTACCGATTTACTATACATTGAAGGCAGGCGTGTCGTCAGATTCCCTTTTCTCCGCTATGCGTGGGTGAAAATCATCACATGACAGCAACGAAGGGGTCATCCCCTTTCTCAGTCGGAGAGCTGCTTCAAGCTAACATCTACGAATGGAGTACGAATCAAATTGAAGAGAAGCTGCGTTGACATGCCCAATACTTAGATTACACCACCATCCCCCAAACGGGTTTGAATGGTCGCACCGTGGGGTATCCCAGAGGCGGGTGTATTCTAACCAAATTCAATCGCGTAACACTGATTCTCGTCTTTTTAGTGCATATTCTTGGAGGATGTAGTGCACACAGTGAGAAATCCAGCTTCCTCGTTCATCTCATTTGCTAACGGACATTAGATGGCATGATATATATATGAAATAGCGCCGGCCCTCCGGCGCACCTTGTCGGAACTGCGGCGATGTCAGCTAAGGGCGCACGGTACGGAGTTGTGGACCCCGATTTACTCGTCAAGGGCGCCAGCGGCCTTCGTATCATCGATGCTTCGATCCTGGTGAGCAAAAGTGCCCTCTCTTCTTGGCAATGGGAAAACCTAAAAGAAAACTCGAGTCCTTGGTACCGAGTGCACATACTCATGCAGCAGCGTACGTTGTTGGAGAACGAGGCGCCGATCTGGTCAAAGAAAGCTGGACATAATCCAAACATCTTTATGAATCGGAATCTCCCTAGTAGTCTCTCTTGACAGACGCTTCATCGGATCTAACTCGTACCTCGTTCAATGAAGTCTGTTGGTTACCGCGCTTGATACCCGGTAGCCCGAGTTATTATGTAACCATCACAGATGCATGCGCAAACAAGCACTTTGGCGAGACGCGTCGAGACGTGTTTCTCATCTTTCGTTAAGTGCAGAATTAGTTGAGTGGCTCAAAACATCTAATTAAGTCTCATATTGTACACCAGTAACATTTTTGTTTCCCAGAACTTTGAATCTGATGTTTTGGGCGTGAGGCGGGTGAAAACCTGCCAAAGATATTCATTTAAAGGCATCCGCTCAGGTTGTAGCTATAAGATATGAGCAAGAGGTGTTTTATCGAGTGAAATTCACGATGGGACGTCCATATTTGCCCCCAGGCTCCAGCAGCCTCCACGACGCGTCCAAGTCGCGTCGATGGACCGTGCACGTGAGTTCCTAAAACGGATGCTTATATAATAACGCAGGCTACCGGTTATCAGGCGCGGTAACCTACAGACTATCTCCCTAGCCAGCCTGAGTTTTTTTTAAGAGTATGCAAAAGACAGGTGCATATCAGCTTCACCGGTGCCCAAAGGCGAAAGGAAAGCCTGAGAAGAAGGAAAGAGTTGAACACCAGAATTAATCCACCATCACTAGTGGCGGTGCAGGCCCACTCCTGCCTCCGCCCAACTTGAAGCCCACTTGTACGAAACTGCGTACCGATCAAACGATCGTGCACATTTTCGTCTTTGTCCAAAAGGGCGTCCACTATGACCTGCCGATCCGGCCAATATTGTGATTTAATTCAAGGTTCACCAGTTGATGATGGCTGGTTATCACCAGGATATTTCCAATGTAGTTTTCGGTCCCAATCCCGTCCCAAAATCTCTCATGTGCCCAACGTGTACCGGTCTAAGCCACAAATATCATCTGGAAACCACGGATAGAGTGATATATTTCAAATATGCTGGACCTATTGGACGCACCATTAGTTTCCCAGAGTCGTCTGCTAAAGCCACACAGACAGAGTGCGGCCAAACAGTGTTCCGAAGTGTGCCGAAACGAGTATGCCTTATTGAGCGTACAATTCGGACCAAATATTATGATAGCAGTAACAGCAGTGGGCGCATCAGTGCATCACCGATAATGACCGACAAATGAATTGATCACTCACCAGTGATTCTGAGGCTGAGTGAAGTGTCACTGGTGATAAATCGCTCACAATGAGGATCATTAGTGGTCACCAGCCATCACTGGTGAATCAGGGTGAATCCTGGTGAATCCTGGAGGAGGAGGAGGAGGAGGATATATACCGCGGTGGTCCCATTGAGGAACGTATGGGTGCTGTTCCTATATACATCAGCCTAAATGTATGCTACAGCCGTCTAACCCTCGAACAATACGACAGAAATACATAGAAATCCTCTCACGAAATGAGTAAGTGTAGGCGGGAATAGAACGACAACTTGATGTTCTAGCTGGCCGCAGTGTAGCCCTGAAACTTGTCGAAGAGATTTAAAAACCTCGGAAACATCATTTGTCAAGTACTTAACCACCCGCATGGAAAACACCATTCAACTTGAGGATGAATCTGAGAGTGAAACAGTGTGTGTGTGAGGTCTTTGCGGTGAGTGGTATAGTGATTATCGTTGAGTATTGACGACACCGGCGGTTCATGAGGGAAATTTCTCGACTGAAGCTCCCTGACAAATGTGTGATAAACGCGACTTCTAGAAGTGATCAATGCTGGACTGGGGGCAGTAATGACCACCTCGGCAACATTCGTGATTGTGGTGTCCTAGGAACGCCGAGGAAACGGGTGGACCGAATCCAGTAATGTCGTCCGCACCATTCATCCAGTAGTAAAGGAGGAATCCACATGGAGGTAGAAGTCATCGTATCCGTATAGGTATCGGGGCCGTGTGTATCTCGGTGAAGAGAAGAGCTAGCATCGCGCGAAAGTTGATTCAGCAGGTGGCAGAGAGACAGATGTTGTCCACCGAGAGATCCCGCTGGCGATGAGGAACTTGAAAAAGCAACGCGCGTCATGTGCAATATTAAATTCCGGGTCCTCCTCAACAGGAAGTGACCTGGTTATGTGCATAATCGCGAACTTTCTGTATATAGCTGTGTAGGCTTTCAGCTTTGATGGAAGAGTTAAGGGAGAAAGTATTTGTGTAGCGCAAATCATATTTGAATTCATGATGTCCTGGTCAACTGCCAGTAGATGAGCTGCAAGCGGTAAGCTCGATTGGTGCTAGTACAATGACAGGTGAATGAAGGAAGACATCAGCGCGACACGAGGCAGTGCGATCGTGATGCGGACGCTGATACACGGTTCGGACCGTCCGACTGTAACTTTCATTGAACCCGTTCAACTTGGCAACCTCGAGCTCTATTCATCGCATCTGGCATCCGTGGGTCGTCCCGGGACGTGATTGATTGTGATGTCTCGCGTGGGTCTTATCGGCTGAACACTCCGATGTTCTTAGACTCCTGAGGGCAAGTGAGACCGCGCTGCTCGTTGTCCGATACAACCCGAAAACTCATCTGCCTCCCAGAGAGTTGGATTTCAGAGCCCACGCAAAGACCCAGATGCGCGTAGAACGTACGGCAGCCGCGTGCAAGCACTCTGGCTGCAATTTGAGGCCATGGAATTCATCATTTGATGAATCAGTCACCTGGCATACATGTCTGGCAGCAATTCTGCGCATTTTGGACAATTAACCTGGGTGATGTTACACTCGCAGTCGAGCACAATGTCTCGCTGTGGTGCCATGGCCTACCAGGTCGTCACCCATCAAAAATTTAGGTTTCGTGTGCGCGACATGGTGGTTCCTGGTGAATCACTACTGAGCTGATCATCCTAGATCAATCGGTGATCATTGATGATCATCAGTGATTTCTCGAGTTTGTCGTGATTTTGTCCGGATCGGCCCGTTTTACTCCACTCTCGCGGGATCAACTTCGGCACTTTTGCAGAACTTTGCGACATCTTAGCAACATCTTAGATCTTATGTCTCGTCATGTCCGCGCAGGTCCGCGCTCGAAGCTGCTTAGCAAGGCTTCAAGCCACCAACTTGGCGTATATCCGAAGCTGTCAGAAGTCCTGAAGAATCGCTGGCGTCCGAGTTGTTCGGTGCCATTTCTTATCACCTCTGGAGAGTCTGCTAATAGTGCTATAGTAGGCAGCCTAATCGGATGCCTCGCTTGTTGAATGTCACTGTTTAAATTGGCAAGTGCGAGACTAGTTGGTGGGCTCGTCGCCCTCCACCCTGTTGTGACTACACGACTCACTTACGGGATATGCTTTACTGCTATGCCCTATCAGTGATTAGTATTCGATCTACCCTAATGGAACTTGAACTTGATGACCTGGGAACCTCTATATATTTGTTATGCACCCTAGCGTTCACCCGCCCGACTCGGAACAGAAAATGGCAATGACGCAGGGAAATTTTGGTCTCGTGTTGCAATTACGTTCTGCCGGCCTTTTAATGGACGCCCCGAATGTTCACGCTTGACGTTATGTATATAAAGAATGACGCCTCCTCCTGAATGCGCAGCGAAATGTTCCCTCGCGTGCTAGTAACTCTAACCTATCTGGTTCCATGTCTTTGCAAGGTCTATGAAGATGTCACCTCTCTCCCGAGTCTTTCGTATGACTTCGTGATTGTGGGAGGTACGAAATATGTTGGTCATTTACGCCTTGCTAAACGTGCATTTATTGCAGGCGGAACCGCTGGAAATGGGGTCGCAAACCGTCTAACTGAAAATCCCAATTTCTCCGTGTTGGTATTAGAGGCAGGAATCTCGTTGGTGGATTTCAGCCAATTTTCCTTCGTGCATTTTGAACTATTTTCTAGGAACGAAGGTGTTCTCGATTCCGAGGTCCCGTTCTTGGTTGAAAACCTTCTTCAACAATCCAACATTTATGAATGGAGTACCTCGAATTTCCCACCCAACGAAACTCGCTGTTGACAAATGATAGATTATACTACCACCCCCCAACCTGGTTTGAATGGTCGTTCTCTTCCTTACCAGAGATGTCAGTGCAACACACACACGGATCGTTGAAGGACTTATATATTTCCAAGCACAGCGCGTATTCTCGGCGGATGCAGCGCACACAGTACGATGGTTTAATATTCAATCAGGTCCGCGCTAACAGTGCTAGATGGGATGATATATACCCGCGGGTCAGCGGATGACTTTAATCGCTATGCCGCCTTGACCGGAGATCCGGGATGGTCATGGGATGCTCTGCTGCCGTATTTCTTCAAGGCGAGTGAGACACCGTTGCTAAGAAGCCTGCTTGATTTTTTTTTTTCACCCTCCAGAATGAACGGTGGACCGAGCCTACAGATCATCACAATACGCGGGGCCAATTCGACCCGTCGGTACATAGCACCCAGGGAATTAATTCCGTTAGCTTAAGCGGGGTCTGGCCGATTTTCTCACACCATATCATCGAGACTACGAAACAATTGCCTGAAGAGTTCCCGTTCAATCTGGATATGAACTCTGGGAAGCCGCTGGGCCTAGGCCAGTCTTAAAATCACTCAGCACACCAGTGTAATGATCGCTGCACAGGTTGGCAGCAATCTACAATTGGAGGAGGGGTGCGAAGCACGTCAGCGACTTCGTATCTCGCACCAAAATTCATCCAGCGAAAAAATCTGCACGTTCTGCTGCATGCACAAGTGTCGAGACTCGTCAATTCCAGCCGTATCAATGGAAAATTGGCTTTTGGAGGAGTCGAATTCTTGCAAGGTATTGCGGTTACCTCTGTTTCTCAGATATTTGCCTGACCTTTTATTAATTAGGAGGGTCTCTGTTCACAGCCAAAGCCGCGAAAGAAATCATTCTTTCCGCGGGATCTGTCGGGACCCCGAGCATCCTGATGCACTCGGGAGTCGGCGATCGAACAGCTTTAGCCGGCCTTGGAATTCCATCCCTCCTCGATCTGAAATCAGTTGGGGCCAATGCCACCGACCAACCTGTGTTCCAAACTAGTTGGTCCGTGAACTCGGCTCAAACCTTAGACTCGTTAATTCAAAATCAAACACTCTTCAACGAGGCGTTTGCACAATGGAACAAATCACATACAGGTCCCTTCTCGGCAGGGGGAACTACCCACCTTGCATGGTTTCGTCTGGACTCTAGCGCGCTAGGCAATTTCACGGATCCATCTGCTGGCCTTGATTCTCCTCACATTGAAATTTTCTTTGTTGTGAGTGGGTTACCAATTTATCCGAGCAGCGTAATAATCACTGGCGGGGGATTTGTAGCCGGGAGGGGGAGTGGGTAATTCCGCGGCGGGAAATTTCATTGGGGCCGGGATGGCCGTTCTCAATCCCGTTAGCCGTAGGTCCCAAACGTCCGCACATGTGTGAACTCTTACCATCCAGCCAGGGGGATCTATCACCATTAACAGCAGCAATCCATTCGATCCGCCGGTTATCGACGTTGGGTTTTTCCAGAGCGAACTGGATCTTCTCACCGCGCGGGAAGCGATCAAGCGCGCCCTGCGACTTTTCAAGGCCCCTGTATGGCGAGATTATATCATTGCTCCGACCCAAGACCTGGAAAATCTCTCTCAAGACGAGCTTGACGAGCTCATTCGAAACACGGCTGGAGTGTCCTGGCATCTAGTTGGTACGGCCGCGATGTCGCCCAAGAATGCAAACTACGGGGTCGTCGATCCAGACCTTTTGGTCAAGGGCGCAGTTGGGCTCCGTGTTATTGACGCCTCGGTGATTCCCCTTGTTCCGAGTGCGCATACTCAGGCTCCGACCTATGTTGTAGCGGAAAGGGCTGCGGATTTAGTTAAAGCGGCGTGGAGTCACGATCATACTAAGTAGTTCCTTAACAGACGTTTTATCTACCTTGTACCTCGTTTCACGGAGAGCGACCCGTTGTTGACCCAAGTTGAATGACCGTTTGCATCAGTCAACGGGACTTCTGATACTTATTTCAAATGAAAACCAACGGAATATATGATGCTCCACATACAGGGAGACGAGCTTGAGTCTCAGTTAGAGAGCGTCGCGTCGCACAATCAATCACGTCCAGGTCCCGTGGTTGCGTCGCGATTACACGTGATGCGTCTGCAACGCATGGTCCTGGTCCTCCACCATGCTGACGACGCGTTTGCGATGTGTCGACCATGGACGACCATATCACTACCCTCATCTGTACCGCTGTGCTATACAGCTGCATTGCTATTTCTCTAAACTTCACCTTCAAGAATTGTCCAATATGCTCTCACTGACGCTTTTCAAGCCCATCATCTGGCGCGGCGGCGACACCGTACAGCACATAACACGGCCAGACCAACCGATTCCTCATCAGCGTTCCTCCACGCCAGCTCGTGGATAGTCCCGATATCTCATGTGGAAGCCAGTCGAGGCGACAATATGTCTCCCGGCCTTTCCCGGCCGATTCGACGATTCAGGAGCAAAAGGAGTCTCCGGCAAATCTCAGATCTCTACTTTGCCCATCCGCTGAGTGATTAAGCCGGCTTGAACTGCTGAGCATTAGGTAACTAAGCAGCCGGGGATTGACCGCCGTTCCATACGTCTGGACCTCCCCCGCGAGCGCCGAAACCTCGTTGCACAACGCTGGACTGCGTTCTAAAAGACGATGTTGATTCAATCTCTACTTTCTCTAGCGTGGGTTACGAAATGTCTCGCCAAAGTCTACGAGAGGGTCCCTGATCTTCCTGGCCTCAATTACGACTTCGTAATCATCGGAGGCAAGAAACCTCCTGTCGTATACTATTACTTGTAATGACCTAGCGCCCACAGGAGGGGCTTCGGGGAACGTCGTCGCCAACCGATTGACTGAAAATCCGAACTTCTCCGTGCTCGTGTTGGAGGCAGGCGTGTCGTCAGTATTTCCTTTTCCTCGCTAGTGTCGGTGAAAATAATACACATGACAGCAACGAGGGGGTCATCGACTCCATCGTCCCTTTTTTAGTCGGAGAGCTGCTGAGTCAAGCTAACATCTACGAATGGAGTACGAATCAAAATTGAGGAGAAGCTGCGTTGACATGCCCAATACTTAGATTACACCACCATCCCCCAAACGGGCTTGAATGGTCCAGAGGCGGGTGTATTCTAACCAGATTCAATCGCGTAACACTGACCCCCGTCTTTTTAGCGCATATTCTTGGAGGATGTAGTGCACACAATGAGAAATTCAGCTTCCTCGTTATCTCATTTGCTAACGGACATTAGATGGCATGATATATACCCGCGGATCGGCGGACGACTTTAATTGATATGCTGCCTTGACCGGCGACCCAGGATGGTCATGGGATCGGATGCTTCCATATTTCTTGAAAGTCGGGGATCGATTTCATACCGGTCATACAATGGATCTGACGGGCGACTCTCAGAATGAAAAGTGGACGCAGCCAGCAGATCACCATAATACACACGGCCAGTTTGACCCGTCTGTACACACCACCCGCGGAATGAACTCGGTCAGCCTGAATGGCTACCCTTGGCCGATTTTCGAACACCATGTCATCGAGACTACCAGACAATTGCCTGAAGAGTTTCCGTTCAATTTGGATATGAACTCCGGGAAGCCATTGGGCGTCGGCACGTCTAAAAATTGACTCACCGCCAAAAGTTAATGAACAACACACAGGTTTGCTGCAATCCACAGTCGGAGACGGAAAACGAAGCACATCAGCGACATCATATCTGGCACCAAAATTTATACAGCGAGAAAATCTGCATGTTCTGCTGAATGCGCAAGTTTCCAAACTCGTTAATTCCCATCATACCAACGGCAAAGTGGTATTTGGAGGAGTGCAATTCTTGCAGGGTATATATTCACTTGTTCGCTCAGCTTTTCCGCTCAACTTTGTATTAATTAGAAGGGTCTCTGTTCATGGTCAAAGCCACAAAGGAAATCATACTTTCTGCAGGATCCGTCGGCACCCCGTCTATTCTGATGCACTCTGGGATAGGCGATCGAGAGGCTTTGGCTGCACTCGGAATTCCCTCCCTACTTGATCTGAAATCGATGGGCATGAACGCGACTGACCAGTCATTCTTCGGTGTTGCCTGGTCGGTCAACTCGACCCAAACCATTGACTCGATAACTCAAAATATCACACGTTGTAATGAGGCGCTCGCGCAGTGGAATCGGACTCATACGGGGCCCTTTGTCGAGCTTGGGGCGACTCACATTCCTTGGCTGTGCTTGGAAGATGACTCGTCCATCTTCAGCGAAGTCACAGTTCATCCGATGCCGTTTCTTGCTAATGAAATTGCATCAGTCAAGTGGACCTCCTGGCAGCGTAGCAACTGGCAATTTCATGAACATGGGCCTGGTCATTCTCACTCCGACTAGTCGTAAGTATTACGAATTATTAGACTTGCCTGCCTTTCTACTACCATCACACAGGTGGTTCAGTTACGATCAACAGTAGCAATCCTTTCGATCCGCCGGTTATCGATCTGGGGATGTTGACGAGCGAATTCGACATTTTCACCGCCCGAGAAGCAATCAAGCACGCCTACAGATTCGTTCAAGCCCCCATGTGGAAGGACTACATAATTGGGTCAACTGTTGAGATTTCTCCCTGGAGGCCCTGGTCGATTATATACGAAATAGCGCCGGCCCTTCGGCGCACCTCGTCGGAGCTGCGGCGATGTCAGCTAAGGGTGCACGGTACGGAGTTGTGGACCCCGATTTACTCGTCAAGGGCGCCAGCGGCCTTCGCATCATCGATGCTTCGATCCTGGTGAGCAAGCGCCCTCTGTTCTTGACAATGGGAAAAACTAAAAGAAAACTCGAGCCTTTGGTGCCGAGTGCACATATTCAGGCAGCAGCGTACGTTGTTGGAGAACGAGGCGCCGATTTGGTCAAGGAAAGCTGGACATAATCCAAACATCTTTATGAATCGGAATCTCCCTAGCCAGCCTGAGTTTTTTTTAAGAGTATGCAAAAGACAGGTGCATATCAGCTTCACCGGTGCCCAAAGGCGAAAGGAAAGCCTGAGAAGAAGGAAAGAGTTGAACACCAGAATTAATCCACCATCACTAGTGGCGGTGCAGGCCCACTCCTGCCTCCGCCCAACTTGAAGCCCGCTTGTACGAAGCTGCATACCGATCAAACGATCGTGCACATTTTCGTCTGTGTTCAGAAAGGCGTCCACTATAACCCGCCCATCCGGCTTCGGCACTCTTGCAGAACTTTGCGACATCTTATTATGTCTCGTCATGTCCGCGCTCGAAGCTGCTTAGCAAGGCTTCTTGGAACCACCAACTCGGCGTATATCCGAAGCTGTCAGAAGGGGTCCTGAAGAATCGCTAGCGTCCGAGTTGTTCGGTGCCATTTCTAACCACCTCTGGAGAGTCTGCTAATAGTGCTATAGTAGGCAGTCGAATCGGATGCCTCGCTTGTTCAATGTTCAATGTCACTGCTGGCAAGTGCGAGACTACCCGTCGCCCTCCACCCTGTTGTGACCACACGACTCACTTACGGGATATGCTTTACTGCTATACCCTATCAGTGATTAGTATTCGATCTACGCTCATGGAACTTGAACTTGATGACCGGGGGAACCTCTATATATTTGTTATGCACCTCAGCGTTCACCCGCCCGACTCGGAACAGAACAAGAGCGCGCTGGGGCGCTCCGTGCCTCAGCACTTCGGCTGACTTTAGGGCAGGCCTTGGCAGAATCTCGGGGTCAAGTGGTTAGGGAAAAGCTGATGTTCCAAATTTGGGGCTGATAAACCCAAAGCGGAGCTTAAAAGGCTTCGGACGGACGGACACCCGCAATTATATAAAGAGAGAGAAATGGCAATGTCGGAAATTTTGGTCTCGTGTTGCAATTACGTTCTGCCGGCCGTTGAATGGACGCCCCGAATGTTCACTCTTGACGTTATGTATATAATGAAAGGCGCCTCCTCCTGAATGCGCAGCGAAATGTTCCCTCGCGTGCTAGTAACTCTAACCTATCTGGTTCCATGTCTTTGCAAGGTCTATGAAGATGTCACCTCTCTCCCGAGTCTTTCATATGACTTCGTTATTGTGGGAGGTACGAACTATGTTGGTCATTTACGCCTTGCTAAACGTGCATTTATTGCAGGCGGAACCGCTGGAAATGTTGTCGCAAACCGTCTAACTGAAAATCCCAATTTCTCCGTGTTGGTATTGGAGGCAGGAATCTCGTTGGTGGATTTCAGCCAATTTTCCTTCATGTATTTTGACCTATTTTCTAGGAACGAAGGTGTTCTCGATTCCGAGGTCCCGATCTTCGTTTACAACCTTCTTCAACAACCCAACATTTATGAATGGAGTACCTCGACTTTCCCACCCAACGAAACTCGCTGTTGACGAATGATAGATTACACTACCATCCCCCAACCTGGTTTGAATGGTCGCTCTCTTCCTTATCAGAGATGTCAGTGCAACACACACACACGGATCGTTGAAGGACTTATATATCTCCACGCATAGCGCGTATTCTCGGCGGATGCAGCGCACACAGTACGATGATTTAATATTCAATCAGGTCCGCGCTGACAGTACTAGATGGAATGGTTTATACTCGCGGGTCAGCGGATGACTTTAATCGCTATGCCGCCTTGACCGGCGATCCGGGATGGTCCTGGAATGCTCTGCTGCCGTATTTCTTCAAGGCGAGTGAGACACCGTTGCTAAGAAGCCTGCTTGATTTTTTTTTTCACCCTCCAGAATGAACGGTGGACCCAGCCTACAGATCATCACAATACGCGGGGCCAATTCGACCCGTCGGTACATAGCACCCAGGGAATTAACTCCGTTAGCTTAAGCGGGGTCTGGCCGATTTTCTCACACCATGTCATCGAGACTACGAAACAATTGCCTGAAGAGTTCCCGTTCAATCTGGATATGAACTCTGGGAAGCCGTTGGGCCTAGGAAAGTCTCAAAAATCACTCAGCACACCAGTGTAATGATCGCTGCACAGGTTGGCAGCAATCTACAATTGGAGGAGGGGTGCGAAGCACGTCAGCGACATCATACCTCGCACCAAAATTCATCCAGCGAAAAAATCTGCACGTTCTGCTGCATGCACAAGTGTCGAGACTCGTCAATTCCAGCCGTATCAATGGAAAATTGGCTTTTGGGGGAGTCGAATTCTTGCAAGGTATTGCGGTTACCTCTGTTTCTCAGATATTTGCCTGACCTTTTATTAATTAGGAGGGTCTCTGTTTACAGCCAAAGCCGCGAAAGAAATCATTCTTTCCGCGGGATCTGTCGGGACCCCGAGCATCCTGATGCACTCGGGAGTCGGCGATCGAACAGCTTTAGCCGGCCTTGGAATTCCATCCCTCCTCGATCTGAAATCAGTTGGGGCCAATGCCACCGACCAACCTGTGTTCGAAACTAGTTGGTCCGTGAACTCGACTCAAACCTTAGACTCGATAAGTCAAAATCAAACACTCTTCAACGAGGCGTTTGCACAATGGAATAGATCACATACAGGTTCCTTCTCGGCAGGGAGAACTACCCACCTTGCATGGTTTCGTCTGGACTCTAGCACGCTAGGCAATTTCACGGATCCATCTGCTGGCCTTAATTCTCCTCACATTGAAATTTTATTTATTGTGAGTGGGTTACCAATTTATCCGAGCAGCGTAATAATCCCTGGTGGGGGATTTGTAGCCGGGAGGGGCAGTGGGTAGTACCGCGGCGGGAAATTTCATTCGGCCGGGATGGCCGTTCTCAATCCCGTTAGCCGTAGGTCCCAAACCTCCGCACATGTATCAACTCTTACCATCCAGCCAGGGGGATCCATCACTATTAACAGCAGCAATCCATTCGATCCGCCGGTTATCGACGTTGGGTTTTTCCAGAGCGAACTGGATCTTCTCACCGCTCGGGAAGCGATCAAGCGCGCCCTGCGATTTTTCAAGGCCCCTGTATGGCGAGATTATATAATTGCTCCGATTCAAGACCTGGAAAATCTCTCTCAAGACGAGCTTGATGAGTACATTCGGAACACGGCTGGAGTGTCCTGGCATCTAGTTGGTACCGCCGCGATGTCGCCCAAGAATGCAAACTACGGGGTCGTCGATCCAGATCTTTTGGTCAAGGGCGCAATTGGGCTCCGTGTTATCGACGCCTCGGTGATTCCCCTTGTGCCGAGCGCGCATACTCAGGCTCCGACCTATGTTGTAGCGGAAAGGGCTGCGGATTTAGTTAAAGCGGCGTGGAGTGACGATCATTCTAATTAGTTCCTTAACAGACCTTCATCTACTCCCTTGTATCTCCTCTCACGGAGAGCGATCCCGTTGTTAACCGAGTTACTTACACATCTCAATTTTCCAAATTGAATGTCCGTTTGCATCAGTTAACGGGACTTCTGATGCTTATTCCAAATGAAAACCTTCGGAATATATGATGTTCCACATACAGGGAGACGAGCTTGAGTCTCAGTTAGAGCCCGCGTCAAGCGTCGCGTCGCACAATCACATCCAGTCGCAGGTGTCACGTGGTCGTGCACGATCATACTACGTGATGCGTCTCCAACGCTCGGTCCGGCATTGGTCCGGCAGGTCATCCGCAACGCCCATCCCAGTACCCTCAGCTGTACCGCTGTGGCATTACTATTCCTCCGAAATTCACCTCTAATAGTTGTCCAATAGGTTCTAGCTGAAGCTTTTCAAGCCGGTTTGCTCCATCATCTGGCGCGGCGGCGACACCGTGCCAGACCAACCGATTCCTCTTTCATCAGCGCTCCTCCACGCCAGCTCGTGGATACTCCCGATATCTCATCTGGAAGCCAGTCGAGGCGACAATATGTCTCCCGGCCTTTCCCGGCCGATTCGACGATTCGACAGTTCATCTTGAATGGAGCAAAGGGAGTCTCCGGCAAGTCTCAGATCTGTAGGTTGGGTACTTTGAATCAGTTTAGGAGAAATTGAATTGTTTAAAAGAGAAACACCCCTCCTGTCAGCCTCTCTCTATCTCCTACTCTTGCCTCAACATCTACACGTCGTATCAAAAACGCTCGTTCCAAAACACGCTCCTTCAGTGAGTGTGGCTTCTTCACCCCCACCGCTTGATTTGACCTATACTGCTCACAGATGTCGTTCTTTAAGAAACCGACCTCGTCCTCCTCGTGCGTTGCAAGGATTCGGTCGACCTCTCACCCTGGTTTGAGACCCCTCCGCCTCGTCGAGAAGCTGCTAGCCGCCAAAGTTATCAGCCCTCTTCAGCCAGAAGAAGCATCGCCGATCCTGCGGATGCTTAAGCTGAAGAAACCCCCAACTATTCAAGCCTGCAAGAATGCGCCGGCCGCACCTCGTATTTCTTCTCTTACAGTTCAGCGTCCGGCCGCTGTGAAAGCAACTCGGCCGTCTCTTGCTGGCAAGACAGCGCCCATGGCAAAAAGGCCACCTTTTGTCGTGCCTTTGCATTTCTCCACTTCGCGTGCGCCTCGGCCAGCTCCACGCTCCGCAGACCCTTCCGTGCACAAGCCTCGGCCGATCCTTTCGGTCAACAAGCAGAAATCTGTCAGCCCCGCGGTCAGCCGCAGCTCGAAGCCCCGCGTGGCCCCCCCTGCCCAACGGCCCCAAGTCGCGGCTAGCACCACCAAGGAGTCCGTCTTTCGTTCTCACATTCCAGTCTTCGTCGACCATCCTTCACGCGTCCATACGCCCGCTGCTACTCCTCGGTTTAGCACCTCGAGGATTCCCCGGCTCAAATACACAGGGTCGCCTTCTCCGTCAAGCCTCTCTGAGACTGGGTCGATCAGCAGTTTCGCCCACCAAACCCCGTGCCCATCGCCCGTCCTGGTGACTGGCGTCCCTCAAGTGGCACCCAAGGTTGTAGGTCTCGATACCGCGGAGGATCCAGTGGTCGCTGAAACGCGCCCATGCGTAAGCGAGGTCGACTTGGCGGAGGTCATCAAGATGAAGGAGGTCGTTACGTCGCTGGATAACGCCGCTTCTGGGCCGGATGCTTCTACGTCTGCACCTCTCCGCCGGTCGGGGAACTCTACGAAGGTCTATCCGAGAATCCGTTCCAGTCCTCAGCAGCCCAAGGCCGAACAAATAGCTCCTGCGACAGACTCGATGGGCGTGATGGACGCGCTCATAGGCGAATTGAAGACCAAGTTAGCAATGACCAAGACGTCGACCGTCGCTAGGCCTCTAGGCACCCCTTCCCTCTCCAACGGCGCTTTCGCTTCCAACCGGTCTGGTTGCGTGCGGGCCGGCAAGGAAAACCTCGACATCCCGAGCGAATTACAGCAGGCATTCGCTCGTCGTCGCTCAGCCATCTCCGCCACCTCTCGCAGTGACGTCAAGTCGGCTCTCCAGATCCCAATCCAGGAACGCCGAGCACTCGCATCCGTCCCGCACATCGCCAACCGCCATCGTCTTCCTCCTTCACTCAGGAATCCTTCGCAGCAAACGGCATCCGCCATCTGCCCCCCTCCCCCATCGTCGAGCAACGCTAACTGCAATCCGCCTGGCGCAGATTGCATCACCGAGTTAGTGTCCACAGTGTTTGGCACTCGGAAGGTCCGCAAGCTAGTGATCCCTCCAGTCCTCGAGGGGTCGCTGCCGTCTCGAGATCCGCGTATCATCATGGAGTTGAACTCTCTCCGGGCTCAACAGAAGGTCGGGGGTGCTGGGGGGGCTGAAGCAGTGCTGTGAAGAGTGCGGCGGAGATAGATCATTCGCGAGTCGAATTTTAGTAGTAGCTGTTATGTTTCTTTTATTTTTCCCTTTCTGTTCCTTCTTGCTCTATGTAGAGAGAATCGATTCGTTCTTGAGCGACAGTTTTTCCCTGGAGCTGTAAATGATCGGCAATAGCCGAAACTCATCTCGTCATCGGACTCTTCGCTCGCTGCTCGCTGCGTCCGGCGGCGTCTCTGGCTATAATGCTCGCTACTCAGGCGCCTCACATCTCACATCGCCTTTTCTAACCTCCATCACTCAGGACAACCTATGCACTTGCGGGGAAAACTCGCAATTCTCCGGGCTTTCAAGCTTGAATTGATTTCAGGGAGGGAATACACCGCGCCATCCTGCGACGAGGTCGATTGCCGACGTACACTCAGCGCTGATGAAGCAGCAAATGAGCGCTGTTTTACAGTAATATGACTTGCGGTCGGGCCCGTATCGCCTCGATCGCGCTGCTGCACACAGCCCCAGCGCAATAACGATATAATACCAGAACACTCTGCATTTTAAAGCTCGTCCCTGCCACAGGCGCTATGTTTTCCGCCTCCTCCTCCGCTGCAGCGCGCACCGCGTTCATATCAGGCCCGCTAGCCCCAACGCAAGCCTACTTCTTAGAACACTATGCGCCCAGACTCGACGCCGCCATCTCGCAGGGCCATTCCTTTGTCGTGGGCCCCGACCGCGGCACGGCAGCCCTCGCACTCGAGTACCTCCGGCAGCACCGCGTGGCGCCCTCCCGCGTCACCATCTATCTCAGCCAGGCGGAGGCCAAGCTCGCCGACGCGCTCCTCGCACAGGGCCTCCCGGTGGTCGTCGCCGGCCGCGGATACACCGAGCGCGACGCGGCGATGACCGCTGCCAGCGACTATGATATCCTGCGCTACCACACGGAGGCGGAGTGTCGCGCGTTGTATGGGAAAGATTACCGGCCGCGGGTGAGCGGGACGAAGCTGAATGAGATACGGCGGAAGGAGGCTCAGGCTGCTGCGGCTGCGATATCCTCCACCCCGGCCGTGCGTACGGCATTCATATCGGGCCCATTGGCTCCCTCACCGACATATTTCGCGGAACATTACCAGCCTCGCCTCGACGCCGCCATCGCCCAGGGCCACTCCTTCGTCCTAGGGCCCTCCGCCGGCATCGATACCCTCGCACTGGAGTACCTCCTGCAGCGCGGCGTGCCGCCTTCTCGCGTCACCGTGTTCCTCAGTCAGTCCGAGGGCAAGCTGCCGCAGTGGCACAAGTTCGCCGACGCGCTGCGCGCAAAGGGCGTCGCGGTGGTGGTCGCTGGCACTGGGCACACCGAGCGAGACGCCGCGATGACGGCCGCCAGCGACTATGATATTTTGCAATACCGAACCGAGGCGGAGTGCCGCGCGCTATATGGCAGGAATTTCCGGGCGCGGGTAAGTGGGACAGAGCTGAGAAATACGGCGGAAGGAGACTCAAGCCGCTGTCCCTTCCGCCCCCACTTCGACGCGCACCGCGTTCATCTCGGGCCCGTTAGCTCCTTCAGCGACGTATTTCGCAGAGCACTATCAGCCGCTACTCAACGCAGCCATCTCGCAGGGTCACTCCTTCGTCATGGGCTCCTCTGCGGGCATCGATACCCTCGCGCTTGAGTACCTCCGACAGCGCGGCGTGCTGGCCTCCCGCGTCACCGTGTTCCTGAGCCAGTCCGAGGGCAAGTTGCCGCAGTGGCGTACATTCGCCGACGGCTTGCGCATAAAGGGCGTCGCGGCAGTGGTAGCTGGGAAGGGGCACACCGAACGGGACGCGGCGATGACGGCCGCCAGTGATTACGATATTCTGCGGTTCCACACGGAGGCGGAGTGCCGCGCGCTGTATGGGAAAAAATACCGACCGCGGGTGAGCGGGACAGAGCTGAATGAGATACGTCGACGGGAGGCTGCAATAAAGAAATCGTTGTAACTTGTGTGATTGTATGTACTTTGCGGCTATCTCAGTTCAGAAAAGCAAGCGGCGTCAAATTTCGCCGTCGCGGAAGCGTGCGGCGCGCTCCCAAATGCTGCTGCCGCCATCCACCTCGCGTCTCCACTCCGCGGGGGAGCTCAGCGAGCGGGGACACACATACATACGCTCTTCGTGCGCTCGGAACGCGGCGGCCAAAGCACGGCAGGCGGCGGTGGGCGCTGGCTGCATGTTGTGCGTGAGGACGAGCATCCGGAGGCCGGGACAGCGCTGCACGAGGCCGTCGAGCTCTGGCGGCGCCACGGACGACCCTGCGAGCGGCTGCGCGAGATGCGTGAGGCGGGGCATCATCTCGAACGGGAGGGGGTTCGTTGGCAGGGCGAGGAACTGGAGATGCGTTAGGGTCGCGTACGGGAGGACGCGCGCGGGGTTCGCCCAGAGCGCGTCTGTGATGCTGCTGGGCCCGTGCGTGAGGATGGTGAGGCTGCGCAGGCGGGGGAAGACGCGCGGCGCAGAGGTGGAGAAGCCGATGAGGCGCGAGGCGGGGATTGCGAGGCTCTCGAGGAACGGGCAAAGGTCGTACATCGAGTGCATGTCTGCGCCGTTGCTGTCGACGAAGAGGTGTCGGACGTGGTGCCCCAGGGGTATTGCAGCGGGATCTGCGGTTCCGTAGGATGGCTGGGGTAACGCAAGTCTCCGATTCTCCAGAAAGCTGATATGTTTTGGGAACGAATTCAGGACGACCGTTTGGAACAGTTGGGCGACGGCGATGTTTCGCACCCAGGAAGCAACTTGGCAGAGATTCAGAGCGGCTGAAGGGGAGGACGCCGCAGTGTGTATCAGGATGGATTCTACAACGTCGTACGGTAATTCAGGAAACGACATGGGAGTACGAGAAGAAGAGAGGCTTGTTTGGTCCAAATACAATTTGAATTCAGAATCGCGGTCATGGATTCCATTGTAATATGAAGAAGATGCTACAACATAGCACGAATAAAGCGGGCAGCTATACTATTATTGTCGCAGCTGTACAATTGGATGGGATCGTGAGGACGTGAGGGGGCATTATAGTCGTGATGGGTCGTCGCGAGATAATGGCAAGTAACAACAGAAGAGATGCGCAGAATTGAACGGGATAAATAATGCAAGGAAAGCAAGGTGTAATGGACATGAAGCTGGGGAGATTAGATCCTGGGTGGTCATGATTTGACGGAGCCCGCTGCGCTCGGTGGTCTAGAGTTGGACGAGTCGCTTTGGCCGCGCGGGCGACCTTCTCGTGGTGGCGCTGATAGTTTTGAGGGGATGGAGAGGTCGTCTTGAGACCCGCGCGCGAAGAAGTCGTCCTCGTCTTCGTACGGCGAAGAGCCCGCATTTATCTGGGCCACGATAAGGTCAGATATGGCGAGGAAAAGACATGGCGCGCGATAGGACGCGTTAAATGGACCAGGGCTGGGGATGAATGGTTTAAAATTGCGGCTTACCCAGTCGCGCAGGACATCCGCCACCTGCGACGCCTCCTCCGCACTGAACTTGGATTCCGTGCCCTTCTCGGCGTGCAGCCGCAGAAGCTCACTCAGCGAGCGCTTCCCCTTCTCTCCCGTCTTCGCGCCACCGCCACTACTCCGCCCGGGAGTGGCCTCGTCCTCTGCGGGGAAAATCACCGAATTCCGCGGGGTGGTGGTGGCAAGTGGGCGCGACTGGGCGCCGGGAGACGGAGGCTGCGAGCCGTCCATCGATATCGACCGGTCCCAATCTTCGGACTGGGACCCGTTCGAGTGTAGAGACAGCTTGGACATGGAAAATTCGGCTTCATCAGACGACATGATTGCGGTGCTGGGTGGCGTGGTATCGGCGTGTAAAGACGCGATTTTTTGCGCGGAGTGTGTCAGGATAGTGGCGTAGATGGGCGTAGAGGAAGAGAAGGAGGAATCAACAACGAGAAGGTCCAAACAACAGCCTCCCCGGCGACGGCAGAAAACAAAAGGGTGAGCCTTTCGAGCCGTCACAATATTAACATCAGTCACTAAATCAGTCACGCCAATCTTGCTTTCAACCACCGACTTGGATAAGGTCGCCTGCTGGAGCCTGCACCCTTGGGACTTGCCCACAATGACTCATTTCCGTCCACTTGAGACTCCATCTAGGATTTACCCCAGAGCCCCTTTATGTTATTCGCAGCTCTGCCGCTCGGACCTCGGGTTATCTATATATATTTCACCTCTAGAAATCACGAACGTGCGGAGATCTGTTCTATGAGAGACCTCATCCTCCTCGAATTAAGGGAAGCGCTACGCTGGCTTTCCTTGTTCCATACGCTGGCTCTCCTTACCTAATTCCGGCGTCGGTGCCTTTCTTGCTCACGAGATCTCGCGTGTGAGTGGATCTTCTGGAGGGCCACGCCTCCGAAGATTCTGCCTGCATGTAGGTGAGAGCTGCCATTACTTGTTCCTAACGAAGGATTATTTTCCGGCCAACCCTTGGCAAGAGCTTCACGGGGCCTTTTACTTGTAAAAGCGAACAGATTTGGTCAGCCAATGCAAGATTCGTGCCATAAAGTCCTCATGCCGGACATTGGTAATTTCTACAAAAAGAGTAGCATTGCTGACGACTTGATACGATACACGGATTGCATCCATTTGCGCACTTCATGCTTCGGGGCTCTCGGACGCCTCCCGCACCACCTCCTCATCCATTATTCCGAATCCCTGGTCCTCCGGAGCTCCGCTGTTTAAACAAAAGCTCAAGTTGGCTCCGACTTGCCGTCATGCCGCCGCTTCGTTACGACAAGAGGCGATCCCATGATCCTCCAATGCACCGATGATAAGTAGGAGAATCTCATCTCGTGCAAGTCGCACTCTAAGATGCTCTTTCGCGCCCTCCTTGTTCTAAGTTGCATCACCGCGTCCTTGTGCAAGATCTACGACAAAGTCTCGGATCTTCCAGGTCTCGAATACGACTTCGTGATCGTCGGAGGCATGCGAGCCTCTCTCTCTTTCCAACGGGGTTCGGCTCATATTTGAACAGGAGGAACAGCGGGCCTTGTCGTGGCGAATCGCCTGACTGAAAATCCAAAGTTTTCAGTCCTCGTCCTCGAGGCGGGAGTTTCGTGGGTCTATGTTTACTGTTTCAACTTTCCCGCTTTAAAATTCTCTCAGAAGCGAAGGTCTCCTTGACTCGGCAATCCCATTGTTCGTCAACAACCTGTTGGCGCCTAATATCTACGACTGGAGTATGTACGTTTTTCCTTCAACAACATATTCTTACTGGTCATAGATTACACCACAATACCGCAGCCTGGCCTGAACGGTCGTGTTCTCGATTACTTCAGAGGTCCGTACAAGTAGGAGTCGCCGAAAAGATATTTTGAACCGGATCCTCAGGGCATTTACTTGGAGGATGCAGTGCACATAGTGAGAACCTCCGCATCAATCAAGGCTTGTGTACTCATAAATTGCAAGACAACATGTTTTACACCCGGGGGACGGTAGACGACTTCAATCGCTACGCGACGTTGACTGGCGATCCGGGCTGGTCTTGGGATCAGATATTCCAGTATTTCTTGAAGGTAGCCAGTTTCCTCCTCTTCATTAGAATTTTTAACATCTGCTAGAACGAAAAATGGACTCCGCCCGCTGATTTGCACGATACTTCCGTTAGTGTTCTCCTTCCAATCGCGATTTCAAACTGACTGTCATGGTTCAGTTTCAATTCGATCCATCCGTCCATAGTACCCACGGAATCAACCCGGTTAGCCTCCCCGGTTCGGGATGGCCGCTCGGGCCGCGGGTCATACAAGCTGCAAAGGAGCTGTCCGACGAGTTTCCGTTCAACTTAGATATGAATTCCGGCAAGCCGTTGGGCATCGGTATGGCGCTTAGACTCATCTAATCAAGACGCTCACGATGATTTCTAGGCTGGCTGCAATCTACCATTGGAGGCGGAAAGCGGAGCAGCTCCGCGTCCTCGTATCTGGCGCCTGAATTCGCCCAACGCCGGAATTTACACGTCTTGCTGCATGCGCAAGTTAGCAAACTCGTGGATCATAGTAATGCTGGAGGCAAACTGGTATTTGGCGGGATCGAGTTCTCGCAGCCCGGTAGCTACACTTCTTCTCACGGTTGATTTCTTCCATTTCGTTTAATTCTGTTCAGGATCATCCCAGTTCGTCGCGAAGGCGAGCAAGGAGATCATTCTATCTGCAGGAACAGTCGGCACTCCCCATGTCCTGATGAACTCTGGCGTAGGGGACAAAATGGCCTTGACCGCGCTCGGGATTCCGTCCCTCCTTGATCTCCCAAGCCTGGGACACAACGTTTCCGACCATCCCGCCGTCGAACTAGGTTATTTTGTAAACTCGACTCAGACACTGGAGTCAATCACACAAAACACCACAGCCTTCAATGAGGCCTTTGCGCAGTGGAACGCGACACACACCGGGCCATTCGTAGACCTTGGCGTCACCAACGTTGATTGGTTCCGTTTAGATCCAGAGTCGCCTATCTTCGCCAAGTATCCAGATCCTTCGGCCGGTCCAGACACACCGCACATCGAATTGGTGTTTAAAGCTGGACTAGGTGGCATCGGGCCCGTCGGAGTTCCACTGGGCAACCTAATGGGCATCGGTATCGCGGTCGTTACTCCACTCAGCCGTCAGTCCCACTATACCCGTTCTGTCCAACACTTCTGATTATTCCACAAAGGCGGTTCGGTCACCTTGAACAGCAGCAACCCTCTGGGCCCCCCTCTCATCGACCCAGGCTATCTGACCAACGAATTCGACCTGTTCGCGGCCCGCGAAGGGCTGAAGCGCGCCCAGCGGTTCGTCACCGCGCCGGTTTGGAAGGACTACATCCTTGCGCCTGCGGTGGACCTCGAGAATCTCACCAGTGATGCCCTTGACCAGTTCATCCGGAACAACACTGCGTCGACTTCGCACCTTGTTGGCAGCGCCGGTATGTCGGCGCGGGGTGCCCGATATGGTGTGGTGGACCCTGACTTGCGCGTGAAAGGCACCAGGGGGCTGCGCATCATCGATGCCTCGGTTCTGGTAAGCGGGTCCACAAGTCCCATTTTATTCCTGATTGTGACTTCAACGCACCAAGCCTGTGGTCCCAGCAGCGCACACACAGGCGGCAACGTATGTCATTGCTGAGAGAGGCGCGGATTTAGTGAAGGCGAACTGGACATGAGCTCGAGGCAAAATAGGTTACCGGAGGGATGTGTACTACTACTTCCCTAAAACTTTCTTCTGAGATAAACGATCCGGGGGCGGCTTGCGGACCGGCGAAGATGCCAATGAAGGGTCTTCTTCCCGCAAGTCCACAAGCACAAGAACCGAAACATTCGTTGCTGTCGTGAGTCGTTCAGTTCAACTATGGTTCAATTATTGATTTCGAAGTGTGCTCGAATGTTTATGCGAGAACTCAGTTGTTATTGAGGATGGTACTAGAAATACACGGTGCCATGCAGGTAAAAATAAGAATAATTAGTACTGTATGGCGTACAGTACAAAAAGTCCATTCAGAGATCCTATGGAGCTGATCGAATCTAAACTGGAGGGCTGGGCGTCGCGAGCAGGCGCAGGTCAAACGCGTCCGAATCCTTCTCATCCCCCTTGCTCTTTTTGACCTTCTTCGGGAATTCGCTGTCCGGGCCTACGAGCACCTGCCCGGGGTGGAAGGCATTCCAAAGGAGGAGCGCCAGAAACATGGGGGTGGCTTCGAGGCAGTAGAAGGGCGCCTCGTGCATCGTTATCGGCGATTCCACGCCCGAAGAGAATTCGATGAGGCGGAAGACGATGCGGACCTGGGGGCGCAAAGGAGTGAGTGGATGGATCGACAGATGATGAAGGGGAAGAGGACGCACGGTAATGAGGACGAGCGACGCGTACATAATGTACAGGGGACGCTTCCACTCTGTCGAGCCGCCAATGCGGTTCATCTTGTAGTGGAAGCGCACGACGAGTGCAACGAATCCGAGGACGAAGAATTGCTGCAGGCCGATGCCGCCCATGTAGATGTGGATCCCCAGTTGGGCCATCCGCGCTGTATCCGCATTTATCAGCATGCCGCCTGTCGCCTGCATGAGGAACGCGCTGTATAAATGTGAGCAAGAGCGAAGCCAACATAAGTAAAAGTGCGTACGTTATGTCAAGCAGCACGAAGCAAAGGGATAGCCGCCTGGCGCTGATGCCTCCAACATGTTTCTCCGGGACGAAGAAATGGACGATGCGGCTCATGAGCACGTAGAGGAAGGCGTTGATCCATAGCGGGGATAGCAGGATGAGCAGCTGTGACGACGTTGCAAACGCGGAGGAAGTCGTGTGCAGAACCGAGAATACGCGCAGGACGAGTCCAGCGGTTTCCCAGATGCCACCCATGATAATAACCCAGCAGAACCTCTTGCGATAGTGAATGGCTTGCATGGTATGCGCGATGGTGGTGAGCCCGAACAGGACCGAGAAAAGCACGGCCGCAGGAAAGGACGGGCAATACATGAAGCTGTAGTTCTCGTTCTCCGGGTCTATGGGGGCTATCAGTGCGTGAAATTGAGAGCGGATTGCACTACTTCTCACCCATGCATATAATTTGCACCATTTTGAAGAGTAAAAAGAGAAGTAAAGGTGCAAAGGAAGAAGTGAAGCAAAAGGTGAATGTGAAGCGAATGATCCATTGGCATCGAGCAGGGCATCCTTATATAGCTCAACGCGCTCCGCAGCAGAGATACACAGCGAGTCCGACGTTTCAAGCGCGTCCGCTACCTTACGGACTTTCTGTCAATCATTCTGCAGGCCTAGTGATGGCGGTGCACACATCAACATGTAAGCATCCGCCTCCTCGACTAAGTGGCCGACTGAATACGAGCCAGTGGGCGGCGAGGTGTATGACTACAACCGCGTGTAAACTTAGTGGCACATTGGCAAGAAGAGAAGGAGCTGACGTGAGAAAAAATAATCCATCACTTATCCCTGATGTGGCTGTGTGATGCAATCAACTCAACCGAGCAGAAGTCGGGAGTTGGTCGGGAGCATTCCTTCCCACGCAAACTATAGAAGTTCCATATACTTGCAGGTCAGAATTGATAATCCCATATGCTGGGACTGTGATCGAATCATCAAACTTCAAGCATTCGGTTGAAATCCTCACGTGATTACATGTTCAACATGTTCAATTCCACCATTCACTCACTTCACGTCACACCGGAGAAGACATAATGGGACTGAGTTTGTGCCCCATTTCGATACAATGTACAGGAGACTCGCGTCTCGCGGATATCTGCGGAGCCGTAAAGGTCTCAGATCTAGATCGCACTGTTCTGAGGTTCCATTTCAAGTCCGCACATCCGTTAATCCTCCGCGAAACTCCCGTGTCTCGTCCACACCGGTCCTTATAAGCACCTCAGGGCCTAGTCTCTCTCAACACCCAGTCCCTCCCATCCACATACGCACGTAGCCCTCCTCCTCAACACCCACTCTCCCGACCCCAACCTACATACAAATATGAGCGACAAGGCCTGCAAGCTCTCCATGCTCTGGAACTGGTGAGCTACCCGCTCCATCGTTTCTCTAATCACCGACCGAATATCCTTAGGGACACCGTCGACGCGTGTATCATCTCCGACCAGTGGCACATCCACACGATCCGTGCATATCCTTCACTTATCTCCGCCCGCACCCTACTCACACGCGGGCAGAGCAATACGCGGGAACCCTGACGGGAATTTTCCTCATTGTAATTATCCTTGAAGGCCTGCGCAGGATGTCGCGCGCCTACGATCGGTTCATCCTGCGCCGGTTTCAGAGCCGCGCGAAGTTCGCGGAGCGGGTGCGGAGTGACCGGCCTTTCAGGTGCGTACTATCCCGTCGTCAGAGGAAAGGCCCTTATAGAACTGGACAGCCCGAGCATCGTACAGCACTTCATCCGAACCTTGCTTTATTTCATCCAATTCGGCGCCGCTTACCTCCTCATGCTGGCGGCCATGACCCATAATGGCGGCGTTATTCTTGCTATCTTTGTGCGTTCTTGCTCTACCTTGGCTGCCCGCAACATTCGGCTGACGCTTCACTTTCGAAGGCCGGCGCATTGGTTGGATTTTTGTTCTTCGGGGTACGCAGGACTCACTTCGTTTCGTTTCGTTGTTCCACAGCTGAGTGATATTTTTGCAGAGGGACACCGTTCCCGGGGCGCATACCACAGAATCGGGGGACTATGGGGTCCATCTGGAGCAGTTGAACTTTGGCGGGAAAGAATCGAAAGTGTGAACGAAGAGAGAGGAAGGAGTTGTACGAAAGGCATTTTTTGTTTTATTTTCCTTTTGTTGTAACATTCGTCATTCGTGGTTGAATCCAAGTTTAGAACTCTTCCTGAGAATTTAGCAATACATGCTTCTAAGTCGTACGTGTACATGGTATTTTCGCACACGTATGTCGCATTCAAAGCTCGTCGCAATAGGGTAGGTCGCTGTCGTCATCCACCTGCGCAGAGGCAGCCGGCGTTGCCGTCGCTGGGACTTGGGTCGCAGCGGTCGATGTGCCCGCCGGCGGGACTTGCACCGTCGACGCGACGCATAGCACCTGTGACATGTTCAGAACGGATTCGTGGTTGAAAAAAAGAGAGGTAAACCTCGCCGATGTAGATGTTATCGCATGCTTCATTGATCTGCGGATTATTCTCGTAGAGTGTGTGGATGTCGATCCCATGGGTCGCCGTGACGAGATCACAGGTATCGTTCGCAACAACTACGTACGTTGTCGTACAATCTTCGCCGTCGTAGCCCAGGCAGATATTGGCGTCAGGCTCGAGGTTGCCGCAGTCCGAGTCAATGTACCCCGCGTTGATGGTTTGGAGCTGATATCTGCAAAGAGTAAATGTACAGAACTTGAAATATAAGGGCTGTAAACATACGTAGAGACGTTGTTGGCAGCGGAGATGCTGTCACAGATGTCCCCATCGCGGACAGTGTAGTGCCGATTACACGCCCCGCGCGCGGTCACGGACGCAGCTACGGTGGGGAGATTAGACGAGCAAGAGAATGGCTGCAACTGGGCACATACCGCGGGCGACGAGAGGCAGGGCCACGAGGAGTGCGAGTGCCTGAGGGAACATGGTGTATGGTGAAAGAATGTGGGTGGACAGTTCGCGTGAGAAGAGGAAACGAGAGGCTTAGTCGTAGACGTTTTCTATTATGTGGAGAGCGCGACGTTGCGGTAACAACGGCAAAAGGCGATCGAGTAATTCGAATCGAATTTCATAAGGCTTACTGTGTAATATTTTTCGAAACATTCAACATTGTCGAAAACAGAGGGAAATTTAGTGCAACTTCCAGTGCAGAAGTCAGTGAATAGGGACCGGTAAAGACCCAAAGTCATACGCTGCGAAGATAACTTCCAAGATCGAACACCGATCGTCCTGACACCAAATTATTTATTCAAGGCAACGAAATTCCTTGGTATTGGTTTTCTAATGCGCTGAAACGAAGATCGCAAATCCGGGCCCCTTATTGAAATTGCGTGCTGCTGCCTTGGCGCCTGCGTAGTTACACACGCAATGACATGCTCCTTGACCGCCGGGAATGCGACCCGCTCAGCGACCCACGCATTCGCGTGTCGTCCGGGGTCACCGTCTCGGACGTGAAATCTCCCTCGGCTGCGGCTGCTGCCAGTGCCTGCAGCTGCGCCGCCTTGCCCCCAACGCGCCGTGAGTTGATGATCAGCCGAGTCGTAGTGATTGTCGTTGCCGCCCAAATGAAGCTGGGTTGAATGGGGAGGTAATCTGAGTATGCATAACGTGGCGAAGGTGGGAGGGCACCCACAAAACGATGACAAAGATGGAGGACACGGGGGCGACGACAGCGATCGCTGCATTCGCGATACGGAAAACTAGAGTGGGTCTCGTATCGGTGAAATTAGATTCACAGAAGGGTTTGCGCACTGAACAGCATCTACTCGAGTCGAGTCAACAAAACAGAGGTGAGCAGCGCAAAAGTGAACGCACGACGAAGTACACCACGCCGTCACGGAATAAAATACGGGTGACGGCGACGTCCGTGCCGGGGCTTAGCGCGCGCGGACGGTCCAGGGTGTTCCAGCACACCGTTATGAACACGACTACTTCAAACGCGAGCTAACATCAAGTAAGGTGGGAGAGATGTTTAGTTGGGTAACACAAAGACATACCCCGACGACCCAGAGTCCAACAACGTCGGGCTTGGCGGTGAAGGTACATAGGCCAATGGGGGAGTACACGAAGACCCCTGCACGCCGCAGTGGGTAAAGAAAGACCATTGAGAGGGCAAGACGCACGGATCATTTCGACGATGACCCACGAGGTGACGCCGAAGCTCGTGAGCTGCGTGACGACGAAAAAGGCGAGGGACCAGGCGATGAGGCGGTGGCCGCGGGGGAGCGTCGTCCATATGCGCAGCAGAACGAGAAAATTCGATATGGCGATCGAGAGCCAGCCGCTGTACGTCTATAGCTTCACGTCAACGGGTGGGCAAGGCTGATGAAGGGCGTATGCTTACCGCAAATGCTATCCACCCTTTGCATCTATGCAATGAAATGAGAAGCAACAACTTGGCGGAGGAGTGCGCCTTACGCCTGGGTAATTTTGGACGCTCAGGACTCCATAAAGTCGAAGAAAGGACTACGCACAGTATTGGACATTGGTATCACCGGAATACCGCTACGTGCTGGCGCATGATAAGTCGGTACGTCACAAGGGTTGGGCCTGACGCACTGATGATCTGAACGCTCAAGGATAATGGAACCATATACCGCAGCATCAAGAAGAGTATTTTGGCGAGGGTATTTGGCGCACTCCATACGTACTCAACCTCGTCGTCGAACGTGAGGACGTGGTCATAAAGAAGGGCCTGACGTTCCTCCTCAGAAAATCTGGAGCCAGAAAAAATGAGGGAAAGTACAGACCACATACCCAGCCGCTATGCCCAGTGCATGGATGTCAACGGATGAAAGTGTGCGGTGGAAAGAGTTGCTTACCGCTCACATACCGAGTAACGGCCACATTATGCAGCGCAACTATGAGGGGCTCGAGCCCAGCGGCATCCATGAGAGGGGTATGAGGGACACGATAACGGGCAATCTTGGGGCATCCCGTGAAATCCCTCCTGGTGTATCGATCAATTTACGTGGGGCCTTGCGGGGGCCGGAGTGCGCCTTCCCATCAATTGAGGAAGCGCATTCATCAGATAGAGTATGTCAGATTCTGTCAGATTCGCGACTGCCGAGATAGCATGTATTTGAAAAAAAACACCTCAATTGTTTAATGAAGGGATTGTTATTGTTTCTCCGACACTTACACTCACGCGCTTGGGGACGCGCTTGTTGAGGGCGGTGTTCACGCCCTAGGAGAAGCGGTATAAGCACGCGATGGTAGGGAGGAAATAAGTATGACGAACACCAAGGATGCTCGTGACGAGCGTGGCAATGTCCTCATTCGCAGCGCCTGCGTCGCCGGGGGACAACGAGGCTCAACGAGGAGAGCGAGGTGGTAGCAGTGCTCAGCGCATCCGTGAGCTTGGTGAGGAGGGGCGCAACGCTACCCGCGCTCCCCGCAGGGCCCTCGGCGGCAACGATCGAGTCCGTGGGCAGAAGAAATTATTGGTAAGAAGATAAGGGGATTTTATTGCAGGGAATTTCTTTACCGATTCCGGGGAGGATCGAGTCTGTCGCGACCTTGAGGTTCTGGAAGACGGAGAAGACGGCGAGAGGAGGACTGGGGCATCGGGGACAGTGTCGCGGGCAGCGATCTCAGGGAGGGTCGCTTGCAAAGAGGCCGAGTGCGAGGACGAGTAACGGCGAAGAGAACATCATTTTCGGAGGTGAGATGGATGGATGGACGGATGTGTGTGTGAGTAGGTGGGATGGTCCGGTGGATGAAAAATTAGCGCTCTATTCGGCGTCTTTTATACCTCATCTATCCGATCTCGTTGGAGCGTACTATGTCGAGCGAAAGACTTAGAAAGCCGAAAAAAGGTTGTCGAATTAATTACGCAGAGGGGGGAAAAGGAGCAGCGAACTGTGGGTCCCAGGGGTTCTCGATTTTGCGTAGTAGAAGTTGGTCCCCGCGCCGCACACTATTACTGTAATGAGGGGCTTTAGAAGACCATTTGCCGGAGTAGGAACCGGCTTCATCCCTCTAGCTCTTCCCTAAACCCAGGAACTCCGGGCGAGAAGCTGGTGACGTATCATCATATTATTCATGCTTACGCCTGATGTTTGAAGAGAAAACGGTGCTTGGCAGCAAGTTGACTTGGATGTAAGTTGGAGGCTGTACATAGGTACACTGCGAAGCTGGATCGTACGGTACAAGGAGTTGCCAGCCAGTCATGTGGGCCACATATCCTGCGTGTAAATTAATTCCAGGAGATAAAGCCTGCTTTTGACAAGCTTCTGAGAATGTTCTGAGTTGGGTTCGGCACAAAGTCCGGCATTACGGCAATCACCGTGACACAAGCTTACGCAAACAAGGCCCACTAAAAGTTGTAGCAAGTTGCTCTGGTTTTCTCAACGCTTTCTTACTTCCTTCTACTGCCCAAGGTCTCGAGAGAATAGAAATATGAAAATATCCCTCGACCCTTTAAATCTGCCACCTACAAAAATTTGATGATTTCCTTCAAGTCCGAATCTACGAAGCCAAGATCCGGAGAACCCTGTCCGCCGAATGGCTTTTTCAGCCAGGATCTTACAATTTTCTCTTGGAGGACCGGAGTTTCGGTGCGTCGGGTATTTTTGGCCTCTGATTTCGTCGACTAACGCTTAATGTTACCCCAGCTTTGGTGCGCGATCTCCCACCTCCCGGGATTAATATTGTCGACCACTGCGGCGACTTCTCCGTTCCTGGCCGCTGAAGGCAAACCCAGACCCTCCGGCGTCGCCCCTGTTTCCACAGCTACAGTTTGTAAACCTACAGTCATGCAAGTCCCCGAAGAAGCCAAAGCATACCTTTCAACCCTATTATCGTCTCTCGGCCATCGACTGGGTTTATTTTTCCCCGTCTGCGCCAACCACTCATGTTCCATTTCTTATTGATTTTCCGTATAGCATAACAGATGCTCTGAAAGAAGATTCGCGTAGTGTAACGACGAGCATCATAAACAGCACTTGATATTCCAAGAGAATCCGAGTCCGACTTGCACGAGAATCACGCAGTAGATCATTGACCCATGTCGCCACCAGCGTGCTGTACTTTTCCGATCAACACTGACACTCCGTCCTTCGCATGCCCGGCTGTTGAACTTTTTTGAGCTGGGTCTAATAAAAGAAATGGTACATCCACCGCCACCCCGGACCCGCCGTGACCCGAGTATGGCTTCGCGGTAATCTTGATCCACTCGAAGTCTTCCACTCCTTCCCGAGTCTTCGTCAAAATCAGACCTTATGCCAACATGCCATATGACGGCAAGACTAGGTCAGATTTATCCAGATGAAATCAAGTGGGTCTCTCACACCGACATTACAGAAAGAAAGAAACAGGTGGCCGGTGCAACCTTACGTATAGGAAACAAATGAGATAAAAGCGGCTCGGAATTCACCTCGACCATAATCCAGCCATGCCTTCCATTGTTGTCGAACCCACCCATTTCCGCCTCCCAGACATGCTGAGCAACTGGCCATGGCCCCGCCACCTCAATCCTCATTACGATGTATGCAAGGAAGAGTCAGTAGCATGGCTGGAAATGTTCCACGCCTTCAGCCCCAAGGCCCAGCAAGCATTCAATCTCTGTGATTTCAGTGGGTCCCGTTTCTCACGTGTGGCGAAGTGTTTATCTTGCTAAAATTTGTCAGACCTCCTGGCCTCGTTGGGCTACCCGCTCCACGACAAAGGTGAGCAACTACCTGCGCATAAAGAAAGAGCTGGCCAATAATTCCTCTCTTCTAGATGGCTGCAGAGTCGGCTGCGATCTGATGAATTTATTCTTTGTGATCGACCATTATACCGATATAGCCGATCCGGCGGGAGCCAGGGACCAAGCAAACGTTCTCATGGATGTTCTTAGAAACCCGCATATGGATCGGCCGCCTGGCGAATGGATCGGCGGTGAAGTTGCTCGCCAGTAGGCATCGCTCACCCATATTTCCGTGACATGCACCCATCTGAATTGTGACGAATTTCAGGTTCTGGTTGAATGCCCTCCGTATCGCTACCCCAACGTTTCAGCGCCATTTCATCGATTCATTCGAGATGTACATGGACGCGGTGGTTGAGGAAGCTCAGGATCGTACTGAGCACAACATCGACGGAATCGACGAGTTTTTTGACCTTCGCCGCAATACGTGTGGGGTTAAACCGACGTTTGCCATGATCGAGATTGGGATGGACATCCCAGACGAAGTTATGCAGAACGAACATATTGCGGCACTCATCCTCGGGGGCGTCGACATGGTGATCATCGTGAATGACTTGTGTTCTTACAATGTCGAGTTAGTTTGTCTTACTCCTCAAATACATTCACTTAACTTCCTTCAGGCAGGCTCGGAGCGACGATCATAACCTGGTGACGGTCGTTATGCATTCCCTCCATCTTGACCTCGCGGGGGCACTCGAATGGATTTCCGAGCTCCACGATAGAGTTGTGAAGAAATTCCTTCTCGCTTTCAGTCAGGTTCCCCATTACAGCGATCCCGACCTTGATCGTCAAGTCACACAGTTCATTCACGGGATTGGCAACTGGGTAATACCTGCCACACTTCCTCATACCCTTGCTCAGCAATATTTCGACAGGTCCGTGCTAACGAGGTTTGGTCATTTGAGGTCCGTTGTCCATATGTCGCCCTGGCGTCATCATTCAGATAATTGACACAGAGTGAGCGCTACTTCGGAAAAAGAGGAAAAAAAGTCCAAGTTACTCGAATGGTCGAGCTCTTGGCAAAGGCGGTCCCAGCACCGAAGACCACGTCCCCAGAAATTCTCATTCCTTATATGGCATAAATGTACACCGCCATTTTGCAAAAACGTGGCAGAGAGCTGCAGCTGACTTGTGTATCACATGGCGCGAAAAACTGGTGGCTAGCTGCCGTCCAGACTGGATTCGGATTAGATATCATATGGGTCCAAGATGGACCCAGGTCAGGCTGGGGGCCAGCTGCGAATGCGGCTGTCATTGAGGTGCTTTGCCAGTTCATTGCCGCTTCGCTCATTATCAGGATGGATTCAAATATTGTTCCTATTCAAGTGGTCTACGGCAAGTACAGGTGAGGTACGGGAACTGCGTGTCGGCGTCAGCCTTTATTGCCTACAATATGTCCCCGTATGCTGATCCTAGACCGCTTGTAAGTGAAAGGGTGCGAGGGGTAGAGATTATGACACACCTAAGGCTCCAACCATTTTCGTGTATAAACGGTTTTACACGATTATAACCGCTTTTATTTTCGTTTAATTTGCTGCCCTTGGAAACAATAAATGAATGGTAAAAAAACGGGGATAATTCTATTGAGAAACCCGGAAACCCTCCCGCTTTAGGGAATTTTGCAGAAACCCCACCAAAGTTTAATAAGAAACCTGTTCGCAGCGATCAAGCCGCGAGCGGGGTTTTAAAGCCTCGAACTCCGGCATTCCCTCTGCCATTTGGCACACATGCCTATTTGAATCAACCTTCTGGTACCTCTGGATGGTGTTCCGGTGCGACTCCCCGCATGCAAGCCCGGGATCATCGGTGAACATGCACTTTCTGTTGATTCCACAACAGTGGAATAAGTACCAGAATAAGTATTCATGGGGCTGCTTGAATCCTGATGCTTCAGGACATGCAGCATGCTCCATGTTGTATGCAATCTTCCAGCATCTAAGTATTTTATACCCGGTCACGTCAGCCCACTTGTGTAGAAGTGGAGGTGTTGCGAGGGGCAGTTCAACCAATATGTCGGAAAAATCCCAGATCAGTTGAAACGTCTCTCAACCAGCTCGAAGCCGTTCTAAGGTCTTAATTTTTAACTGGCTTGCAACACTTGGTGAAGTACACTCAACTGCTGCCAAGCCAGCCTCTGGGTCTCAAGCCGTTCCAAGTACGGTGTAAATTTTCTTAAAGCTCTGCCACTCCTGCGATCTTTAGGAGGGGTGTGACATTCTTAACAAGGCACCTCTGAGAAGTCAGTAAGTACTACGAGTAGCGGACTGAGAGGACTAGGAGTAGTGGTTCAAGTTAAACAACCAGAGCGTTAGAACCAGTAGTCTAAATGAGTATTCAACACGCGCACACACCTATGGGTTATTTTCAGAAGGCATGAACAGAGTTATGTACCTTGCTCCGGCCACCGGGTTTGTGCTCCACTCTGCTCCACACAGCTCGTCTAAGCGCTGCCAAGCCGTCTCAAGCGTACAAACACTTCGAGCCGCTGTGAACGTCTCGGGAATGGTTACAAGCCACGCGTCAGTGGCTTTCAACCAGTTGGAATCCCATGTCAGCCAACAATCCATGCCAATCCATTGCAACTGATTTAGGGTTTTTCCGACATACTTGGTATCTATATACCTGTCATGTTTTGAGGCTGGATAACCCCGTGAGTCGAAGGACGGGTTGTTCAGGACATTGAACGCCTCAAAAAATAGGATATGGCTTAAAACATACTACACCGCCAATGGTCAGGCACGTGGCCCCCAGCTGGATGCGATGTGTCGGATGCATGTCGGCGGCAGCTGGGGTCAGCATTTTGGATGCTGGACTCCAGCCTAATTATCAATGGGTCCATGCTGGAGCCAGTTCAGAGTGGTGGCCAGCTGAGGGTCAAGCTGGACCACATCTTTCTGATCATCTGTTTAATATTTCACTTTGCACACGACTGCCATTTCGAGAAACAAATTAATTAATTGCAGGGATCCGCACTCAAATGATATTCTACTCATTCCCAGCGTTGCCAGTGCGCCAGTAGCGTAGTCCAGCTGGAACACGTTGCCGGTGTTTTCGACTTCGTAATCGTCGACGGTTGTCCATTTCTCTTGCGGAAACGTGGTGGAATGCTCTGCAAGATGAATTTGAGACGAAGTTAAAGGACATTATCGTTTGCTTACCAACAAATTTGAGCATCTCCGTGAGCCGTTCGCGAGTGGGTGGGACTACCAGTGAGCGCTCGGGGATCTTCAGACGACGAGGGGAGTCCTGTCACGTTTGCGACTGAACGGGGTATGAACTCCTGTATCAATCAATAATGTAGGGTGAGTGGAAACAACAACAAAAAAGATGCACTAATCATCGGGCGCCGGCGATGACAAAGATGAAGAGGACGAATAAATAGGTAGAATATTGCGACCGACACACCATATGTCGCGGGCATAGGACATATAGATAAAGGGCGGAGCTAAAGAGAGGACAACTTTGGAAGTGACTCGGAGTACATTCTGCAGCGGATGAATTGCGCACCACCACACACAATCCCGACGTTGCAGAATCTTGAGTTAGACACCTGGGTTGATCGAGGCTGGGAACAGACCGCGGAATGGAGTCCTCGGGATATTCAATAATAAGGAAGAAAGGTCCTATGCGTGTTTGCTCATCAGAGAGTCCGGTGGTCTGATGTGCGGGAGCCTGTTCCGTTGGCCGTTTGATTCTGGCGCCTTGAGTTTGGATGAGACATTGGAGTTATAAAATTGTCTTGGAATTTTTTCGCAGCGGGCTGTTCAGGACCAGATGGCCGCGTGGAAAGCACGATGAGAAGGTACTCCTGGACCCGGGGGGCAGATGTCACATAGTCGTAACTGGGCTGATTCTTGAGTCGGATTTTCGATATCAGACTGATGTGAAGAATGGGATTGCCTGAGTGTGAGTTGCAATGAGAGTGGGAGCTCAAGAGCTGAGTGAAAAGACACGCCCAACCACGCTTTCCATCTTGCTGAAACAATGCAGAAGACACTTTGACTTTTGAACCTGGTCGTGGCGGGTGGGAACGAGTCTAAGATTTGCGGCAATATTCGTCGAGCATCTCGAGCTGTAAGCGAAGGACAAGGGAACGAGGAAGTTGGGGAGAAGCTTGAGACTCAGAGAAGCGACCAACATGCACGTGATAATATACAACAGCAAACATTGCGCACGGACCCACACCCTTTGTTCCGCTCGGCGACTCTGACAGCGAGTCTCAGACATAACGACGTAGAATTCAAACATTTATTCAGAATCTTCCAGAGCTTTACATTGCCGGCCGGGAAAATCCTCCGGGCGAGACTGGGAGGCCGTGTGCAACGTGTTACACCGCAGCCATGCGCCTGGCTTGCTAATTCAAAAATTCACGAGAGGCCATCGTGAATTGGAATTGGTAATGGACCTTTCCTTTGTAAATTCAGCTCATGCAGTTGGCCATGAAAGCGATCAAGAATCTCTTTAGACCTTAATAACAACGATTCCGAGTCAACTTTGAACGCCGGTGTACGCTGCTACTTCCACAATTGCAACTTGATCACATGTTGAAGATAGCTGATGATCCCAGAATGGTGGTATCACTCAGTTGAACATGTTCAAAGGAATGTACATTTCAGTGGTTTCCGGGTGTCGAAAATGATGGGAGCTATATCAATGGCGAGCCGGTGGCCAGCTGAAATTTCAGCTGCAAGAGTTCGGCTGGTAGCCAGCTGGAAAAATACTGGGACCAGCTTTCATTAAACATGGGCACTAGCTGAGCACTCCAACTGACTGTAGCGTGCCGGCACTTTGGCGGTGTACACTTGCAACAGAATATACAAATCTCGTCGTCTCGGCATCTTGGTCAGCACCATCCAGCACTGCCGCCACCATCTCTAAGGGTTCCTCGCGAAACCCGGCTTCCCAATAAGGTTACGGGAAACCGGGTTTCTCATTAGAATTATCCAACAAACGGTTTACACGGTTTCAATACCTCCCACAGATTGATGGGCCACTTTATTAACATGGAGGACCTGGTATCCAGTAATCTGACCATTCATAGATGGAAATAATGCCACAAAATTCACCTGCCTACCATACGGCGTTCAGCTGGAGGGATGTTCAACCAATGCGTCCCAATCGAGCAATTATTCACGTGATTGATGGCGGGCGGCAATCTCCGTCCCGCCTCTTGCCCACCGCCCATATCAATCCCGCCCAGTCGTCATCTTCGACAGCATTATAGGTGGGTGTTGTTCCAGCTTTCTACCGGCACATTTTCGGTGTACTGATTGTTGCATAAACTGAGAGAACCTGAGGAATGGCAGTTATGCAGAACCCTGCGAGGGGTAAAGCGGAACCTACTATGTAGTAGGGAGGACAATTCTTGGTAGCTTTCCCAGTTTAAAATTCTTGAATCTCATTGAGAATATCACCGATGTTCACGATACAATCCACACATCGTTGGAGTCTCTGCTGCACTGATAAGCTCATGTCTGAACTCAGCTGATCACTGCCCTGAAAAAAATACCATTTATAAACGGTTTTAAACAGTTTTAAACAGTTTAGATACTGTTTTCGTTTAATTTGCCCGGATCCCTACACGAAAACTAAATGGTTGGCGCCTTACCCGGGGCCCCGAGGTAAAAACTAGATTAGTTCTGAGGGCGAACTCATCGGTTCTCATTTGGAGCACTACCCTGGCTTTCTTGCACAAGTTTCGGACACAAAAAGATTGTATTCTATATATTCCAGATGCACTGGATGACTTTCCATCAGCATAGAATAATCCCCGAGCTTGTTTGAGAGTGCCAACGATGGGATCAACCCACGAAATATTCAACTAGTCTGTACACCACCGACGTTCCCATAAGACAGAATATATAAATCAGTGTGGTCCTCATTCGTGAACAAGGGCCTGAACGAACTCCGGCAGGCAATGGGAGTGCACCAGATTTTTCTCGAGACAAATGGGTAGCTTGATGGTTCGGGAGGAAGGCGAAGAGTGCCCATCACCACCCAAGAGAGTTTATTCCATCTAATAAAATCTGTAGGGGGGGTCCCTACCCCCTCTACAGACTTTCATAGGTTTCGACTTAATCTTGTATGTATTCTTGTCTCCGAGCTGATGGGGTCCTGACAGCCGCCTCGGCAATGGTGGCGGAAAGTGCGTAAATATTCTGGGGAATTTATCTATGCTTATGGAAAGTCATCCACTGGTTGAACATTTCAAGTTTTTCAGTGAAAATATTGGTGAAAAACTTGCTTCATTTTTCACACTTTTTTCACTGAAAAGTCTGTGAAAAATTCAAAATATAATCAGAAAGTGCTGAAAAAGTTATATATTTTTCACACACTTTTTCAGTGAAAAAAGTGTGAAAAATGAAGAAAGTTTTTTACCAATATTTTCACTGAAATTTTTGAAATGCTCAACCAGTGATGGCTGCCTGGAAGCAAACTGTCAAAATAATGTAGTAGCGATGTAGAATACTGCTGGCGGACAGCTGAAACTTCAGCTAAACTTTTCGGCTGGTATTGACCTGGTCCCCAGCCGTAATTAGCTGGCACAAAACCTGGCCCACATGCGTATTTCCCAGCTGATGTCAACCTGTCGGCACTTTGGCGGTGTAGTGAAGCAATGTGTCGTGAAACACGGCGCGAAAACACATTTTTTTGGTTGGAATTTGGGGAAGTTTTACAGCTGCCTCCGACCCTTTTCCGATAGTGGATTTTGAGGCCTCGGATGGCAGCACGAAGTCGCTTTTTTAGGCCAGATTCTGGGATTTTTCCAGACAACCCTTTGCAGGAGCTTCACAGGGCCTACCCCGACGCGGAGTCTTCGGATCGTATTACTGGGTTTGATCCGCAGAAGTTGAATTCCCGGGAAGGAAACACTTTGTCGAACCCTCCACTACGAAAGCGAACTCGATGTCGGTGCCTGTTCTTCTCGTATTCATTGAGGTGGCTCACCTTCTCATCACAACGAAGGCGGAGCCTTGACTAATGTACACCCTGGCATAAAAGCTGTCTACGATAATATGTGCCCGTCGAACGAACCACAACCATGCTTACGTTCCCCGTCTACCTGCTCGTTGTCTTGGCTATTGGGTGTCAGCAAAACATACACCGCCGTGTCTGATTTGCCTGGGTTAAGCTACGACTTTGTTACTGTAGGAGGTCAGCCTTTTCCGTCCCTTATCTCGGTGCCCTACTCATATTTCGCAGGCGGCACCGCTGGTAGTGTTGTTGTCAACCGATTGACCGAAAACCCCAATTTCAGTGAATAGACCCAAAGATATATGCTGCGAACATAACTTCCCAGATCGAACATCGATCGTCCTGACTTCGAATTATTTATTTTAATATAGGCTATCTAAATTCAGCTTGGCACTGGTTTTCCACTCTGTTACAATGCACTGAAACGAAGATCGCAAATCCGGGCCCCTTTCTAAAATTGTGTGCTGCTGCCTTGGCGCCTGCGTGCCCTTCCACCGGCCCACCAGTTACACACGCAATGTCATGCTCCTTGACCGCCGGGAATGCGACCCGTTTGACGACCCACGCATTGGCGTGTCGTCCGGGGTCACCGTCTCAGACGTGAAGTCTCCCTCAGCTGCGGCTGCTGCCAGTGCCATTCGCTGCGCCGCCTTGCCCCCGACGCGCCGCGAGTTGATGATCAGCCGAGTCGTAGTGATTGTCGTTGCTGCCCAGATGAAGCTGGGTTGAATGTGGAGGTAATCTGAGTATGCATAACGCGGCGAAGGTGAGAGGGCACCCACAAAACGATGACAAAGATGGAGGACACGGGGGCGACGACAGCGATCACTGTATTCGCGATGCGAAGAACTAGAGTGGGTCTCGTATCGGTGAAATTAGATTCACAGAAGGGATTGCGCACTGAAGAGCAGCTAGTCGAGTCGAGTCAACAAAACAGAAGGGAGCAGCGCAAAAGTGAACGCACGACGAAGTACACTACGCTGTCACGGAATAAAATACGGGTGACGGCGCTGTCCGTGTCAGGGCCTAGCGCACGCGGACGGTCCAGGTTGTTCCAGCACACCATTATGAACACGACTACTTCAAACGCGAGCTAACATCGAGTAAGATGGGAGAGATGTTTAGTTGGGTAACACAAAGACATACCCCGGCGACCCAGAGTCCAACAACGTCGGGCTTGGTGGTGAAGGTACATAGGCCGATGGGGGAGTACACGAGGACCCCTGCAGGATGCATGCAGTGGGTAAAGAGAGACCAGTAAGAGGGCACGACGCACGGATCATTTCGACGATGACCCACGAGTTAACACCAAAGCTCACGAGCTGCGTGATAACGAAGAAGGCGAGAGACCAGGCGATGAGGCGGTGGCCGCGGGGGAGCGTCGTCCATATGCGCAGCAGAACGAGAAAATTCGATATGGCGATCGAGAGCCAGCCCATGTATGACTATAGCTTCACGTCAACGAGTGGGGCAAGGTTGAGAAAGGGCGTATACTTACCGTAAACGCTGTATACCCTTTGCATCTGTGTAATGAAATGAGAAGCAACAACTTGGCGGAGGAGAGCACCCTACGCCTGTGCAATTTTGGAGGCTCAGAACTGGCAAGGTGAGAGAAGAAAGGACTACGCACAGTATCGGACATTGGTATCACCGGAATACCGCTACGTGCTGGTGCATGATAAGTCGGTGCATCGCAGGGATTGAGCGTGACGCACTGATGATCTGAACGGTCAAGAAAAATGGAACCGTATACCGCAGAATCAAGAAGAGAATTTTGGCGAGGGTATTTGGCGCGCTCCATATGTACTCGACCTCGTCGTCGAACGTGAGAACATGGTCATACAGAAGGACCTGACGTTCCTCCTCAGAAAAGCTGTTGTCAGAAAAACAGGGAAAGTACAGACCACATGTCCGGCCGCTATACGCAGTGCATGGATATCAAGAGAGAAAAGACCTGCGGTGGAAAGAGTTGCTTACCGCTTATATATCGAGTAACGGCTACATTATGCAGCGCTACTACGAGGGTCTCGAGCCCAGCAGCATCCATGAGGGGGTATAAGAGTCAAGTACGACGATGAGCATGAAATCCCTCATCATTGTGGGTCCCGAGACATCGGGTCTCAGCCTGCCGTCGGCAATCTTACCTCCAGAAATACTTACGCGGAGCCCAAGCGGGGTCTTGCAAGTTGCGGGGCAGCGTCGTCAAGGGCACCCATCAATCGAGGAGCGCTAGCTCCTCAGATAGCATGTACTGTACTTGAAAAAACACCCAATTATTTAATGAAGGGATTGTTTCTCCGACACTTACATCTTGCTTGCACCGCCGTCTATGTATGTGCCGACTGGGCCAATTGTTTCGCAAAGATATCTTGATCGGAGCAAACGCAAGCGAGTGCAAGCGCGACAAGGATAGATGTAAGGATGATGAAAAGAGTGGGAGTACATCGAGGTGAATTGAGAGCCGTTTTTGATATAGCTCTTCAATGAGGAGTGGCACCCAGCGGTGGTCTCCGTAGGCGCATAGTAACTTGATAGTAACCGTACAGACCCCATGGTAGAAGAAGATTCGTGAGGTAGCTGGCGGGGAGCTACTGAGTCCCCGGGCATAAGCACATTTCTCCAGGGTGTTAAGGTAGTTCCATTTGTCTGGTCGTCACCTTGCGGCTCCGCAAAAAAAAAAAAAAATCGTGAGGTAAGTTGCCGCCCGGAAATAGGGGAAAGGAGTCGCTCCATGATGGGCGCTCGATATTCGGCGGTGTCATTGTAGCCACCACCAAATTCAAGAGCCGATATCAAGGATCGGAGCACTGCCGTGTAAGAGAGGAGCTTATACGGAATATCTGGCCACTCAGAGTCAAGGTACTTACCTGGTAGACAGAGCTTCGGATGACAAGGAAGTCGCCGATCACAATCGGGTGATGGCGGAACAAATTGGTAACGTTCCGAAGACCCCGATCGCTGCCAGCGAGGCGCTCGTCGCAGCCGCCCCAGCAACTCGCCTGACGCTCGCGGCCCCACAGGTATCCACCGGCATGAGGGAGGTATCAAAGAACCCATGGCAAGTCACGGCATCCGCGGCAAGAGGACTCCTCGTCCTGGCGTGGCGAGCAGGTCAAGTCGGCGCATCCAGCTCCCAGCGCGTCCTGTGAGGTCCATTCCACCGAATCCAACGCCATAAATAATCCAAGAGGGGCCAGGGGAAGCGCGAAAGTCCGCATGCGCTGGGATCCGGTCGTCGCCCAGGGGCAGCAAGTCCGCGAATTTGGCCAATCCACCGGGGGATGCATCGCGCATCAGCACCCCGGACGGCCAGGAAGTTTGAGTTTGAGGTTAGCGGTTAGCGGTTTGGGTTAGCGGTTAGTGTTAGGGTTCAGGGTACTTATATTATATGCCGTTGAAGGCTCGAGGGACTTGTTAAATCGTTGAGAAACGGCATGATTGATGGCCGAGCAACTGAGTGCGACGGGCGCGCCATCAATAGGTTTTCGGGGCTCAGGGAGAACGCCTATATGCTACTAAAGCTTACTCCTTACCATCCGGCCGCGTGGAAACGGGGGCGCATCAGGCGCATCAAAGTAGGGCATCAACCATCGTTTTGAGCATCAAAATAATGCCTATGATTCTAATATTGTATGTACTCGGCGCCGGAAGCGGCGGGCGCTAGGGTTATATATAGGTTGTGTTTGAATTGGTAAATGTACGGATTCGCGACTGTGCCGAGATAACATGTACTTGAAAAAACACCCAATTTTGTTAAGGAAGGGATTGTTTCTCGACACTTACACCCACGCCTCCTTCACCAAATCAGCACCCCTTTCTGCGACGACGTACGTCGCCGCCTGTGTATGCGCCGACGGTACGATTGGCTGGGCAATTGTTTCGGCATCCTCAAAAACTTCATGACCGGACTGGACCACTCACCAGCACCGACGCGTCGATGATCCGCAGCCCGCGCGCGCCCTTGAGCTGCAGGTCGGGATCGACGACGCCGTACCCTGCGCCGCGCGCGGACATTGCGGCGCTACCGACGAGATGCGACGACGTGCTCGCAGATGCGCGGATGTACGCGTCCAGCGCGGCGTCCGTGGTCGCGTTCGCGAGGTCCGGTGTAGGCGCGAGGATGTACCCCGCCCACGCAGGGGCGGCAACGAAGCGTTGCGCCATCTTGATGCCCTCGCGCAGCGCGCGGACGTCGAAGGGGCTCGCGAGGAGCCCGGGGTCGATGAGTGGGGGGGCAGTGAGCGGGTGCGTGCTGTTGAGCGTGATGGACCCGCCTGGGTGCGTGTTATTTGATATTTCCAGCGGGTAAGAGTGAATGAAGGCGACGCACGGCTCATGGGGGAGACGACGGCGGTGTTGATGCTGAAAAAATGGCCGGGCGTGAGCCCGCCGGGGCTACCCGTCTGTACAGGTCGACGTCAGTGGCGTGAATACACGCATAGACACAACGTACCCCAAACTTGAGTTCGATGTGCGGAGAGAGCGGCCCTCCCGCCGGATCCGCGAACTCCCGCCACACATCCGAATCCGCGGCGAGCCGCTTCCACCCGACGTGCGTGATGCCGATGGTGGTGAACGGGCCTGTCTTGCTCACGTTCCACTCGGCGAACGCCGCGTTGAAGCGCGTGGCGTTCTGGCGTACCTCGTCGAGGGTGTCTGTGCTGTTGACGCTCCAGGTGGGAACCACCGCCGCGTGGTCCGAGACGTTCATCCCGACAGAGGGCAAGTCAAGCATTGAGCGGATGCCGAGCGCCTCGAGCGTGGTTTTGTTCCCGATGCCGGAGCGGAGCAGGATGTGCGGGGTGCCGATCGTGCCCGCAGCGAGGATGACCTCTTTGGAGGCGGTAGCCCTCGTGAGCGTTGCTGTAGCTGCAAGTCACTTTCGCAAGTAAGACACAAGCGGACATCAGGCATACGTAATTGGTTATGCGAGAACTCTACGCCGTGGATGGTCACGCCCTGCGCCGTCTCGTTCACCAGCACGCGAAGCACCTCGGCGTTCAGCAGAATGTGTAGGTTCGCGCGCTGCTGGACGGTTGGTGGCAGGTATGCCGTCGCGGCGCTGCTGCGCTCGCCACCGCCGATGGTCTGCTGCAGCCACCCTACTCCAAGCGGCGTCCCGGAGTTCGTGTCAAGGTTGAACGGGAACTCGTCCGGGAGCTCCTGGGTAGTCTGCAGGACGCGCGCCCCGGTTGGCCAGCGGTACCCCTGGAGGCTCACGGCCGTCATCCCGTGTGTGCCGTGCACCGCCGGGTCGAACTCGCCGCGCGTGTCGTGCCCGTCCGCGGGCGCAGTCCAGCGCTCGTTCTAAGTGTAGCAGTGTGAGATAGAGGAGCCAGTCATGCACGGTGCCGAGACCGTACCTTGAAGAAGTAGGGGATCAGTCGATCCCATGACCATCCTTCGTCGCCCGTAAGCGCGGCGTAGCGGTCAAAGTCATCCGTGCTCCCGCGCGTGTAGAACATGCCGTCTAGGGTCGCTTACTTTACTCTCGAGGGCAGAACGTAATGGAGAGGGCGCGCACTGTGGGAACTGCATCCGCCGAGGATGCGCCCGCGCTGGTACGGGATGGCGCGCCCGTTGAGGCCGGGCTGGGGCGTCGTCGTGTAGTTGTAGCTCCAGAGGGGATGCATGAGCATTTCTATGACGAGAAAGGGCGCCTGCGATTCCACGACGCCCTCGTTCCTGTTGATTTCCAATTAGCGTCGACTGTAATTAAGGCAACGACGCGCACGTTACACCGGCTTCGAGGAGTAGAACGGAGAAGTTTGGATTTTCAGTGAGGCGGTTCGCCAGGACGCTGCCGGCCGTTCCGCCTTAGTGGGGGTGAGGATTGTAAAGCAGGTAACGCAAGACGTGGCGGACCTCCTACAATTACAAAGTCATAGCTGAGCGCCGGGAGGTCTGCGACCGTATCATATATTTTGGACTGTGAGGCGACCGCAAACGCAAGCGCGACAAGGATAATTGTGAGCATGATGGGAGAGTGGGAATACATCGAGGTGAATGGAGAGCTGTTTATTATATAGCTCTTCGGGGAGTAACGTCCAGCCGGATGAGGCGCATGACCGTACAGACCAGATTCGCGAGGTAACTTGTCTGCGCTTCTCCCGCCGAAAAACTCGGAGATAAAGCACCAGGGAAAGGAGTGGTGCTCAATATCCGGCTGTGTTACTTATGGTAGCCACCACCAACTTCAAGAGAGGTGGACGTAATCGGAGCACTGCCGTGTAAGAGGACCCTACGACTCGTGCGAAATATCTGGCCCTCATAGTCAAGGCAGAACATTCAACAGAGAGCAGCGGGATGCCGTACTTCAAGTTGGCCCGTATGGAGTTGGCTCGTATGGAGTCGGACCGGGACCTAGGCGGAAAGCCGTCGTGGTGGAAAGATGAGGCCTTATTTGGTTGACGAGGCGTTGCCAAGCACCGGCAAGCAAAGGATGCCTCTGCCGATTCTTGCCGATTCCCAACACCGTCGTCAAAATCTCGGTCTCCGCACTCGAAGAAATCTAGGACTGCTTATCTATTGGGGAATCCGGAACCGTTCATGGAAAAAACTTGGTTTCCCGTAAACAGATCGGTATACTCAAGTCAAGGGGCCCAGGTCCGCCTTCAAACAGACAGCGATTCGGAGACAAAATTCTGCCGCTCCCTAGCGCTCCCTTCAGCGCTCATGGGCCGTGTAAAGGTGGCCGGTCATCGCGGGTTTTGGGCGGCAATTTTGCCGCCCGCAACCAGTCACTTCCCGGAACTCCTGCTAACACGGAGATAAGCGCCCAAGGACCCCATACTAAAGCAACAGATTATTGCTCTGACTTGGGCCTCGCATTCCCACTCTAAAGGATGGAATCCCCTTCAGTTTCCGCAATTGAGGCATTCATCCACACGTCGTTTGATTACATCGTCATTGGTACGCCTTCCCTCCGAGTCCTCGCGATTTCCGACTAGTTGCAACCCTGACTTTGAAACTATGTAGGTGGAGGAACAGCAGGCCTTCCAATTGCGAACAAGTGAATACATCAGAGCTCAGCTTACAGTATCTAACATTGCGCCAGGCTTTCCAACGACCCCAACATCAAAGTTGGAATCCTCGAGGCGGGTCTATTCCTTGAGAATGACCCCATCATCGACGTCCCCGGTGAGCTTCTTATCTTGGTTCATTTACCATTCCTTATATTCTGCTAGGAAACATGGCCATGAATAATGGTCAAGCCAAATACGATTGGCTGTTCAGGTTAGTGCAGGGTTCAAGCTATAAATAGGGGGACGCAAACTCAAGATGTCTTGATTAGCACTTCTCCTCAATCTGGAGCAGCTGGACGTTCTATTCCGGTAGTGAGGTAGAAACTCCATTTTTGACTTTCTAACTTGATACCTTGACTAATTTTGACTGCCAGAGGCAAGCTACTAGGGGGTTCCTCGGCTTTGAATTTCATGGCATGGGATCGTGGCTCGAAGGAAGAGTATGATGCTTGGAAAGTCGTCGCCGACGCTGACGGTGGCTGGGACTGGGACTCGCTGCTGCCCTTTTTCATGAAAACTGAAGATGCGGTGCCCGCTTCCGTCAACCCAGACTTGGCCGTCACCTATTCAGCCTCTGAAGCTCATGTTTTCAGCCCCGGTATCACAAGCAATCTGTCTGTCGGTATAGGAGGGCCTGTTGCGGTCAGAACCCTCCAATGCGCAATTATTCGCCTCTAACTAACTCTAACTTGAAGCTGAGCTACAATGCAATTCACAGCGACGCCATACCGCCCTATGTCAAGGCCTGGAATATGCTTAACCAGCACACCAATTCCAACCCCGTGCGTAATTGCTTCTATCATATTTACCATGCTAATAATTGACGCAGTGGGGTGGGGATGCTAGTGGGCTATACAACTGCCGGCTCAGCATAAATCACAAATCTGGGATGAGAACTACTGCTACTTCAGCCTATTATACGCCAGTCGCATCGCGCAGCAACCTCAAGCTTCTCACTGGGGCTCAAGTACATTCCTTCCGAGCCCTATGTCTTGATACTCATGCACTTGACAGGTGACCAAGATTCTGTTCAAGCCCGAATTGGTCGACGGCAATCGTGTCGCTACCGGGGTTGAATTCACCGTGGATAGCAACATTTATTCGGTCACTGTAACGAAAGAAATCATCCTCTCTGCGGGAACGATCCAAACTCCCCAAATTTTGGAGCTTTCCGGTACCTATATTTTTATAATTTGGGCTCTACAATTTTTACTTGATTCATCCAGGTATTGGGGGTTCTAAACTCCTGGAGCGGATGGGAATCAAGACCCTCATCGATTTGCCTGGCGTGGGAGAAAACCTCCAAGTTTGGTTACCCAGCTCACACGAATTATTCTTATTCACCCATTGTTTAGGACCACATGTTCGCCCACGTACACTATCAAGCAAAACATGGGATCCGTACCTTCGGTAGGATTCTTCATGATATTCCTGCCCATTCGGTTTCCTTACCAGTGCGCTAGATGAATTGAGCAAAAACCCCGCGTTCGCCGCAACGGAACGGGAGCGCTAGTAAGCCGCGCTTCAAAACCTCTAAATATGCTGAAATCTCCTGCAGTGAGAAAACTGGGAAGGGCTGGATGGCGTCTAGCGACAGCACCGTCGTATTCACGCCGCTGAATAAGATCATGCAGGAATCAGTCCTTTTCGTCAAGATTCAGGAGATTGAAGACGCCATTGCTGTAGAAAGAAGCAAAGGGCTGCTGAACGACCTAACGCTACAGCAGTATTCGATTCAGCTAGACTGGCTCAAGCAAGGGAGAGTCCCGCACATGGAATTTCTTGTCTTTTCGCGGGGCTTCGTGAGGCCAGAGCCTGATGAGAGCTACTTTATCATGAGCACCGGCGTGCAGGTATACCCTCCTCGCTATCCTTTAGAGTGTAGCTCACATTATGTTTTTAGCATCCATTCAGTCGCGGCTCCGTGGTTGGTTTTTCATTCTGACGATATCCATGCCCTCATGCTGATTTGGAGCCAGCATATCCAAAGCGCAGACCCTCTCCAACAGCCCTTGATTGATCCGGGTTACCTGACTCACGAATTCGGTACGTGTCAGTCGCAGTCAGATTTCTGTGGTCCTCAATCGATATATGTATCCAGATATGTTTTCGCTCTTAGCAGGTTATAGAGCTCTTGAGAAGCTCGCACAGACGCCGCCGTTCGCAGATATTATCGCGAAGCAGGTATTGCCTCTGGCCCCTCTTTCCGATGACGAGGTCATAGAGTGAGCTCTTTCCTCGCCTCGGTGTAATGTCCCTGATTTATGTCCCTATAGATATATTCGTCAAAGCTGTGGGGTGAGTCTCCATTATACGTTCAATTCTTCAATCTGACCGTGCGCATTAGTCTGGTAGCCATTACATGGGTCCGTTGGCTGAGTTTCCTCGCTGCTTATCGCTAATCCCAATTTCTCTAGGAACTGCTGCGATGGCTCGTCGGGATCTTGGAGGTGCGCCCGAAACGTCGAGATTGAACCCCTCAAGCTTACTATTAAACTTGCAGGCGTTGTTGGCAGTGATCTCAAAGTGCACGGCACCGCAAATCTGCGTGTGGCTGATGCTAGCATCATCCCGATGGCATTAGCCGCGCATATTCAGGCCACAGTGTTTGCTATTGGAGAAAAGGTAGAACAAGTAGTGATTGCTGTCTTGTTGCTTTCTGACGTGCCGTATTTTCAGGCGGCGGATCTCATCAAATCAGACAGTATCTAGTCTTTTGAATCACATAAATTTATTTTCGTTTCGTTTGAATCGATTTTTTTCTTTTCTGCCTCTAGATCTCATCCGACTTGAGATATCGATACTTCCGGGCCCTGGTGAACGGTGTAAAGTTGAGCTGGTGCAGCAATCACCGAGTCCTAAATACCAAGCTTGCACAAACAATGTCGGTTGAATTTCAAGTTGAAAAACGGCCTTTCACTTTCCTGCCCCCTGTGTTCCGTAAAGACTCAACGGAATCCGTACGTTCCTCATTGGGACCGCCGCGGTATATATCCTCCTCCTCCGATGAGCTCCGGGATAAGGCCGCAGAGTTGAAGTGTTGAGAAATGGCTGAGAAAGTTGGCATCTTTCAATGAAGGAGTCGGATATCTGCTACAAAAAAAGTCTCTGCAAAGCTGGCATTTCTCGACAAATGTAAATTATTTGCTCGTAATTTATTGGTTATACAAAATGGGAATTCAAGTTCATCCAATATTATTTCAGCGCTTCAGCCCGTCCGAGTTTGGGTGTGAATTAGAGACCAGCTAGACCGAGCCCGCTCAGCAGCTCACCGACGACTCCGCCGACAGGGATCAAGCTAATGAAGGGATGAGAATCTAAGAAGCAAGTTGGGCGTATTACTTACATTCCGCCAACGAGTGCGAGAACGGAGCGGGAGGATGCCGCCGAGGCTGGTGAGCAAGCCTGTGACGGCGCCGTCCACGGGGGTGAGCAGGTCGTTTAGCTCGAGCTTGGGGACGCGCTTGTTGAGGGCGGTGTTCACGCCCTAGAAGGAGAGGTATAAGCACGCGATAGTAGGGAGGAAATAAGTATGACGAACATCGAGGATACTCGCGACGAGGGTGGTAATGTCTTCATTCGCAGCGCCTGCGTCGCCGGGGGACAGCGAGGAAAGCGAGGTGGTAGCAGTGTTCAGTGTGTCCGTGAGCTAGGTGAGGAGGGGCACAACGCTACCCGCCCCCCCCCGCAGGGCCCTCGGCGGCGACGATCGAGTTTGTAGGCAGAAGAAATTATTGGTAAGAAGGTAAGGGGATTTTATTGGAGGGAATTTAATTACCGATTCCGGGGAGGATCGAGTCTGGCGCGACCTTGAGGGTCTGGAAGACGGAGAAGACGGGGAGGGGGAGGACTGAGGCATCGGGGACAGTGTCGCGGGCAGCGATCTCGGCGTCGCGGGAGGGTGTAGGGCTGGCGCTTACGAAGAGGCCGCGTGCGAATACGAGTAACGGCGAAGAGAACATCATTTTCGAAATTAGCGCTCTGTTCGGCGTCTTTTATACCTCATCTATCCGATCTCGTTGGAGCGTACTATGTCAAGCGAAGGACTTAGAAAGCTGGCAAAAGGTTGTCAAATTAACTGTGCAGAGGGGGGGAAGGAGCAGCAAAATTAGGGTCCCAGGGGTTCTCGATTTTGTGGAGTAGTTGGTCCCCGCGCCGCACACTATTACTGTAATAGGGGGCTTTAGAAGACTATTTGCCGGAGTAGGAACCGGCTTCATCCCTCTAGCTCTTGCCTGAACCAAGGAATTCCGGGCGAGAAACTGGTGACAAATCGTCATATTATTCGGGCTTAAGGATGTTCGAGGAGAAAACGGTGCTTGGCAGCAAGTTGACTTGGATGTAAGTTGGAGGCTGTACAGCGGTACACTGCGAAGCTGGATCGTACGGTATCAAGGAGTTTCCAGCATTCATGGGTGCCCTATATCCTGCGTGTAAATTAATCCCAGGAGATAAAGCCTGCTTCTGAGAATGTTCTGAGTTGCTCAAGAAGGGTTCGGCACACAAAGTCCGGCATTTACGGCGATCACCGGGACACAAGCTTACGCAAGCAAGATTCACTGCCACACGTTGTGACGCTTACTAGCAAGTTGCTCTGGTTTTCTCAACGCTTTCTTGCTTCCTTCTGCTGCCCAAGGTCTCGAGAGAATCGAATTACGAAAATATCCCTCGACCCTTTAGGCCTACCGCCTACAAAAATTTGATGATTTCCTTCAAGTCCGAATCTGCGAGGCCAGAATCCGGAGAACCCTGTCCGCCGAGTGGCTTTTTGAGCCAGGATTTTAGAATTTTCTCTTGGAAGCCCGGAGTTTCGGTGCGTCGGGTATTATTGACCTCGGATTTCGTCGACTAACGCTTAATGTTAGTGAAGCAATGTGCCGTTAAGCACGGCGCGAAAACGCATTTTTTTTGTTGGAATTTTGGGGAAGTTTTACAGCCTCCGACCCTTGTCCGATACTGTATTGTTAGGCCTCGGAGGGCAGCACGAAGTCCCTTTTTTTAGGCCAGATTCTGGGATTTTTCCGGACAACCCATTGCAGGAGCTTCACGGGCCTACCCCGACGCGGAGTCTTGGGATCGTATCACTGGGCTTGATCCGCAGACATTGAATTTCATGGGAAGGAAAACACCGTGACCTTGTCGGACCCTCCACTGTTCTTCGATGAACAAAACACGCGCCAGTAACGGACTTCCGTTCCTTTCATAGCTTCTTGAGACTTGCACATGACGAAAGCGGAGGCTTGACTAATGTAAGCCCTGGCATAAAGCTGCCCACGATACTATGTGCTCCTCGGACGAACCACATCCATGTTTGCGTTGCCCGTTTACCTCCTCGTCGTCTTGGCTATTGGGTGTCACGGCAAAATATACACCGCCGTGTCTGATTTGCCTGGGTTAAGCTACGACTTTGTCATTGTAGGAGGTCAGCCTTTTCCGTCGTTTATCTCGGTACCCTACTCATATTTCACAGGCGGCACCGCTGGTAGTGTTGTTGCCAACCGATTGACTGAAAACCCCAATTTCTCTGTGCTCGTACTGGAGGCGGGGGTGACGTGAGAATTCCGAATAGATACTAATGGAGCAACTGAACTGTTCGCCTCGCGTAGGAATGAAGGCGTCGTGGATTCCGAGGCACCTTTCCTCGTCATTGACTTCTTGACGAATCCAATATGGAGCTACAACTACTCGACGACGCCGCAGAGTGGGCTGAACGGGCGCGTCGTTCCGTATGCCCGTGGGCGCATCCTCGGCGGATGCAGTTCTCACAGTGAGCAGAAATATAACGAAGCAGAGCGTCGAGATGTAATCGTGTCTAGACGGAATGTACTACACCCGGGGCTCGCGGGACGACTTCGATCGCTATGCGGCCCTAACGGGCGAGGCGGGCTGGTCGTGGGATCGACTGCTCCCATATTTCTTCAAGGTACTGCTTCAGTTTGGTCTGCGTCCATCCATCTCACGTCGCCTGGCCGCAGAACGAGCGCTGGACGACGCCCGCAGACGGGCACGACACGCAGGGCCAGTTTGACCCGCATGTGCACAGCACCCGGGGGATGACGTCCGTCAGTCTTACGGGCTTCAGCTACCCCGCCAGCGCGCGCGTCATCCAGACGACGGCGGAGCTCTCCGACGAGTTTCCTTTCAACTTGGACATGAACTCGGGGACGCCCCTCGGAGTCGGCTGGCTACAAGAAACTATCGGGGGCGGCGAGCGAAGCAGCGCCGCAACGGCGTACCTGGCCCCGCGATTCCAGCGACGCCCTAATCTACACATCCTCCTGAATGCACAAGTGTCCCGGCTGCTCGCTAACGAGAGCAAGGACGGCGTCGCGTTCCATGGCGTAGAATTCTCGCAAGACCAATCTGGTGATTATGAATTCCATTCTTTCGCCAACGATGAAAACTAACCTCCACATTAGCCATTCTATCGACAGTGACAGCCCGCAAGGAGGTCATCCTCTCCGCCGGCGTCATCGGCACGCCTCACATTCTGCTGAACTCAGGGGTGGGCAACAAAACAGCGCTGCAAGCGCTTGGGCTCCGCACGCTCCTCGACCTGCCATCGGTAGGCCTCAACGCAACAGACCAGCCCGTCCTGAGCCCGACGTGGGCTGTTAATTCGACTGAGACGCTGGAGGAGATTAACCAAAACGCGACGAGATTCAACGCTGCCTTTGGAGAGTGGAACGCGAGCCGGACAGGACCGTTCACGGCGATTGGCGTGACACATGTTGGGTGGGCGCGCCTTGGGGCGGACATATTGGCGCAGTACGGGGATCCCGCCGCGGGCCCAGCCACCCCGCATGTCGAATTGATGTTTACCGTAAGTCTCCGGGCTTTGGTCTATGCTCCGTGTTAATCGAGACTCAGGCCGGCAGCTTCGGCGGCCTCATGCCAGGACATTTCTTCAGTATCGGCATAGCCGCCGTCTCTACCATGAGCCGTGCGTCTCGAATCCTTTTGAACTTCACCTCCTGGTTCTGACGACGCTCCTAGGCGGGTCCGTTACCATCAACAGCAGTAACCCCTTCGACCCGCCTCTCATCGACCCTGGCCTGCTCGCAAGTGACTTTGATCTGCGCGCGTTGCGAGAGGGCATCAAGATGGCCCGGCGGTTTGTTGCGGCACGCGCATGGGCGGGGTACATCCTTAACCCAGTCGGCGCGCTCGCGAACGCGACCACGGATGCGGAGCTGGACACTGTGATCCGCGCGACCGCGGGGTCGTCGTCGCACCTCGTTGGCACCGCCGGTATGTCTGCGCGCGATGCCGTGTATGGGGTGGTGGATCCGGACTTGCTCGTCAAGGGCGCCCGCGGGCTGCGGATCATCGATGCATCGGTCCTAGTGAGTCGTCTGGCCATGAAATTTTGAGGGATGCTGATGCAATTGCCAAGCCGATTGTGCCGTCGGCCCACACACAGGCAGCGACGTACGTGGTCGCCGAGAGAGGAGCGGACCTGGTCAAGGCGGCGTGGGCGTAGGAGGGATACGGCGGGCAAAGGTCTTCTGTATATTACTCTTTAAAATCTACATACATCTGGCCACGCGCTAGGCTCCCGCCAGCATCCGCCGCTTGATTAGCAAACCCTACTGCGGCGTCCCACCTCCCCGCCTCTACATGCGGACGACCCGCCTTCACCCATGCCTCGGTAAGCCACGCGCCCGGCCCCATCGTCCGCCAAACTGGCTGCCCCTCGCCCATGTACGCTCCCTCAGCCACAGGAGAAATGAACTGCGTTGCGATTGCAGCCCCCGCTTCCTCCCCTTCGCGCATTTCCTTTAATCCGCTAGGATTTCCCCACTCCTCCACAGGCCGCGCGGCTGCCCAGCCAAGATGGTGCGCCATTGCAAAAGCGCGGTGACACGCGCGTGCACGGTAGCGCGGCCGCGCGAGAAGAGACTGGTGCTGGCTTGGTATAAGGGTGCCACCGGCGCTGAGCCGTTTGGCTAATTGAATTCCCTGGGAAGGAGAACACTTTGTCAGACCCTCCACTGGTCATCGGTGGGTTTCGGAACGGCTTCACTGGGTATCAAAGAACGCAAACATGAAAAAGAAATCGAAAATGAGAAGAGGAGAGGGAGAAAGGAGGAATTCAGTGAGAACCTGCATTTTGGACTGGGAAATTTTGCAGAGCTATTGGGATGCAAAATAAATGCACAACGGAATGGACACATTCTTTCTGGTTGGAAATTCGGTGCTAATTTCCCGCCGCTGGCACGTCTGAATGGGCGTGCATTCAGCGCGCCTCCCGACACGTGGTGTGGGCCAAAAACACGATTTATTTCCGCCGCGGGCGCGCCGTTTCGATTCACGCACGCAGATTCGATTGCGGGCCTTGTGTAACGAAGAACTCCTTGTTGAAGAGGGTGGAAACTTGTCTCCAGGTACCGGTGTGCGGTCATGCGAGTTGGCGAGCCTCCACCCACTGTATTTGAAGTGGAACTAGGTAGATGCAGAAAAAGTGATATAATAACCAGAGCCTTTGCAAGCTGATGGATGAAACAACTTCCATGTGGTTGAACTGAATCCCTGCACGGTGTCAAATTTCATGAGAGATCAAGCCTTGCCCCGTAGATCGCCAGTTTTGTCCCCACACATCATTCTACATATGGTAATCCACACACGTGATCTCCGGACCCTCCGGCGACGCTCCGCAAAGCCACCGTGCAGTCGAGAACGGGTGGGTGGCATGGCAGCCCCAAACTGTGTATGGCCAAGGGCTTTCAAGAAATAAATTCTCATTACATTACTACAGTCGCGAATGTATAGACATGAAACAGTACAGGGTAATACACACTGATAGGACGCGGCGCGGACCGCACCAACGCGTCCACGACGCGTCGGGACGCGTAATTTGTATCCAATATGACCAAGAGGATTTGGATAGGATAGAATAGAAAGAGAGATTATCAGTCAGCATGCCACCCACAACGTGAGGCGGTGGCATCGCGCATTGGGGGCGTGGCTGAGCGCAAGGAGAGCTTGAGGACGAACCGGGAGCCCGAGGGCTATATGAGCCTCGGGATGCTTGAGGATGGTCCGCGGGTGGTGATTTGAGCGATGGGGAAGCCTCCCTTGCAGCTGGGAAGTGGCGTCGTGGTGGTACGGAGGAAAGAGGCATTGATGGACAAACAATGCCCGACAGTTCTCCGGAGCTCCGGAGGTCACGTTTTGATGTTGCCATATAGGGATTGATGCGTGGGGACCATTCTCAAAAGCTTTGCCCCGTGCAAAGTGAAAGTGTACAGTTTATAACGCAGAGCCGACCCCGAGTCTCAGAGCGATTCTGTTTCATTAATTTAGTAGCTAAGAACAACGAAAGTGTGCCCGAGGGCGCGCGTAAGATCCTGGGTTCGACGTTGAATTCGACGTGTTTTTTGTGAGTGATTTGGAGCTGATTCTGAATGTTTAAGGAGCTAGTATTTAGGCAGCTACGCCCCGCAGAGCTTAGCGTGTACATGGTAGGCTTGGGGGAAGCTCCAGAGGCATCACGGCGTCGACGCAGAAAGATGGCAGATAATTGTGACGTGACAAGTTATCTGCGGGGCAGTCACAGAATTATCTGCCATCGGCCAGTCTCAAGCTGTATGGGATGGTGTTGGGTGAACCTAAGAAATATCCATGCTCTAAATGCAATATAGAGGCTTCAAAAATATCCTGGTGAATTTAGAAGATGGTAATAAGGTAGTTCAAGCTGGAGTTCCGAGTGGCAGATAACTGTACAGCCCCAGCTGATCTAATCATAAACCCTTCGGTGAACACAACACTAGTCACTGCGGTGGCCCATGCATTTTTGGGAGCCAAACATCAAGTCCAAACACGTCGCCCGGTTTGGGTATATTTTAACACCGGACGAGGATGAGACTAAAATCTTACCTTTTGGGACTGCTTTTGGAGCCTAAACATGACGCAAAACATAGTAACTTTCGGTTCTGCGAATACTGAATCAAAAATCCACGGTTTTTCCCTGTCTTTTTGGCCAACAAAACATAGGTCGTTTTTGTCGCCTCAACAGGAGCGAAAAGAACAATATCTCTTTGGAATAAGAAATGGATGATTGTTTGTGGCAGAAATGATGATCAAACATGGGTTATTTTTAAGTCTATTTTTGCAGCTGAAAAACAAGTAGTTTCAGAGGGCCAAAAAGACGAAGAAAAAATATTATTTTTGCAGACCGTTTTAGCTGCTAAAAATCATTCGGCACGTGTATAGAGCATGCTTTAAAACGCGCCAAAGGGTGCGCTAGGACCCGCCGAAGACACGTTAAGGGTGTGCTTGCAACCCGCTGGGCGCGCGATGTGGGTCCGCTTGGCTCGTGATGCGGCGGGCGCTGAGCGCGCGAATGATTTTTAGCATCTAAAACGGTCTACAAAAATAATATTTTTCTTCGTCTTTTTGGCACTCTGAAACCACTTGTTATTAGGCCGCAAAAATAGATTCAAAAATAACCCATGTTTGATCATCATTTCGGCCACAAACAATCATCTATTTCTTATTCCAAAGAGATATTGTTCTTTCTGCTCCTGTTGAGGTGACAAAAATGACCTATGTTTTTTTGGCCAAAAAGACAGGGAAAAACCATGGATTTTCAATTCAGTATTCAGAGAACCGAAAGTCACTATGTTTTGTGTCATGTTTAGGCTCCAAAAGCAGTCCCAAAAAGGTAAGATTTTACTCTCATCCTCGTCCGGTGTTAAAAATATACCTAAACCGGGCGACGTGTTTGGACTTGATGTTTGGCGCCCAAAAATGCATGGGCCACCGCAGTGAGTAACGGACTTCATAGCTTAATGCCACGACAAAGGCGGAGCCTTGACTAATGTGCACCCTGGCACAAAAGCTGCCTACGATAATATGTGCCCCTCGAACGAACCACAACCATGTTTGCGTTGCCCGTCTGCCTGCTCGTTATCTTGGCTATTGGGGGTCACGGCAAAATATACACCGCCGTGTCTGATTTGCCTGGGTTAAGCTACGACTTTGTCATTGTAGGAGGTCAGTTTTTTCCGTCCCTTGTCTCGATACCCTACTCATATTTCACAGGCGGCACCGCTGGTAGTGTTGTTGCAAACCGATTGACCGAAAACCTCAATTTCTCTGTCCTCCTACTGGAGGCGGGGGTGACGTGAGAATTCCGAATCGATACTAATGGAGCAACTGAACTGTTCGCCTCGCGTAGGAATGAAGGCGTCGTGGACTCCGAGGCACCTTTCCTCATCCATGACTTGTTGGCGCATCCAATATGGAGCTACAACTACTCGACGACGCCGCAGAGTGGGCTGAACGGGCGCGTCGTTCCGTATGCCCGTGGGCGCATCCTCGGCGGATGCAGTTCTCACAGTGAGCAGAAATATAACGAAGCAGAGCGTCGAGATGTAATCGTGTCTAGACGGTATGTACTACACCCGGGGCTCGCGGGACGACTTCGATCGCTATGCGGCCCTGACGGGCGAGGCGGGCTGGTCGTGGGATCGACTGCTCCCGTATTTCTTCAAGGTACTGCTTCAGTTTGGTCTGCGTCCATCCATCTCACGTCGCCTGACCGCAGAACGAGCGCTGGACGACGCCCGCAGACGGACACGACACGCAGGGCCAGTTTGACCCGCATGTGCACAGCACCCGGGGGATGACGTCCGTCAGTCTTACGGGCTTCAGCTACCCCGCCAGCGCGCGCGTCATCCAGACGACGGCGGAGCTCTCCGACGAGTTTCCTTTCAACTTGGACATGAATTCGGGGACGCCCCTCGGAGTCGGCTGGCTGCAAGAAACTATCGGGGGCGGCGAGCGAAGCAGCGCCGCAACGGCGTACCTGGCCCCGCGATTCCAGCGACGCCCTAATCTATACATCCTCCTGAATGCACAAGTGTCCCGGCTGCTCGCTAACGAGAGCAAGGACGGCGTCGCGTTCCATGGCGTAGAATTCTCGCAAGACCAATCTGGTGATTATGAATTCTATTCTTTCGCCAACGATGAAAACCAACCTCCACATTAGCCATTCTATCGACAGTGACAGCCCGCAAGGAGGTCATCCTCTCCGCCGGCGTCATCGGCACGCCTCATATTCTGCTGAACTCAGGGGTGGGCAACAAAACAGTGCTGCAAGCGCTCAGGCTCCGCACGCTCCTCGACCTGCCATCGGTAGGCCTCAACGCAACAGACCAGCCCGTCCTGAGCCCGACGTGGGCTGTTAACTCAACTGAGACGCTGGAGGAGATTAACCAAAACGCGACGAGATTCAACGCTGCCTTTGGAGAGTGGAACGCGAGCCGGACAGGGCCGTTCACGGCGATTGGTGTGTCACATGTTGGGTGGGCGCGCCTTGGGGCGGACATATTGGCGCAGTACGGGGATCCCGCCGCGGGCCCAGCCACCCCGCATGTCGAATTGATGTTTACCGTAAGTCTCCGGGCTTTGGTCTATGCTCCGTGTTAATCGAGACGCAGGCTGGCAGCTTCAACGGCCTCATGCCAGGACATTTCTTCAGTATCGGCACAGCCGCCGTCTCTCCCATGAGCCGTGCGTCTCGAATCCTTTTGAGCTTCACCCCCTGGTTTTAACGACGCTCCTAGGCGGGTCCGTTACCATCAACAGCAGTAACCCCTTCGACCCGCCTCTCATCGACCCTGGCCTGCTCGCAAGCGACTTTGACCTGCGCGCGTTGCGGGAGGGCATCAAGATGGCGCGGCGGTTTGTTGCGGCACGCGCATGGGCGGGGTACATCCTTAACCCGGTTGGCGCGCTCGCGAACGCGACCACGAATGCGGAGCTGGACACTGTTATCCGCGCGACCGCGGGGTCGGCGTCGCACCTCGTTGGCACCGCCGGTATGTCTGCGCGCGATGCCGCGTATGGGGTGGTGGATCCGGACTTGCTCGTCAAGGGCGCCCGCGGGCTCCGGATCATCGATGCATCGGTCCTAGTGAGTCGTCCCGCCATGAAGCTTTGAGAGATGCTGATGCAATTATCAAGCCGATTGTGCCGTCGGCCCATCCCCAGGCAGCGACGTACGTGGTCGCCGAGAGAGGAGCGGACCTGGTCAAGGCGGCGTGGGCGTAGGAGGGATACGGCGGGCAAAGGTCTTCTGTATATTACTCTTTAAAATCTACATACATCTGGCCACGCGCTAGGCTCCCGCCAGCATCCGCCGCTTGGTTAGCAAACTCTACTGCGGCGTCCGACCTCCCCGCCTCTACATGCGGCCGACCCGCCTTCACCCATGCCTCCGCGAGCCACGCGCCCGGCCCCATCGTCCGCCAAACTGGCTGCCCCTCGCCCATGTACGCTCCCTCAGCCACAGGAGAAATGAACTGCGTTGCGATTGCAGCCCCCGCTTCCTCCGCTTCGCGCATTTCCTTTGATCCGCTAGGATTTCCCCACTCCTCTACTGGCCGCGCGGCTGCCCAGCCAAGATAGTGCGCCATTGCAGAAGCGCGGCGACACGCGCGTGCACGGTAACGCAGCCGCGCGAGAAGAGATTTTTGCTGGCTTGGTATAAGGGTGCCACCGGCGCTGAGCTTTTTGGCTAAAGCATTTACTGTTAAATCTCTAGCTGTATCTGCCCGCGGAAATCTGGCATGTTCTCTGGCAAGGCAGAGCAATTCCTTTGCATCGACGGTGGAGAGGGGGAGGGGCGGGGGCGGGGGCGGAGGGCGAGGCGTGCGCACGTTGCAGCGGGATCCTGACGCGGACCTAGGGATCTCCGGCTTGGATGGAGGGCCAGGTGACGCGCCTATGAGAACTAATCTCTCGCCGTATTCCGCGGTAAAAGGCCGTAGGAGGAAGGTCGACGGGGTATCGGAGCCGAGATCAAGCACGGATTTTGAAACGGCGTACGTATGCCTCATGGTCTTCCGGAGGGCATCCATGAACTCATAAGCTTTTGTGCCGGATCTCCGAGGGCTCTCTAGGGTTCTGGGCGAGCTTAGTTTTCCGGCGACTGTCGAATGATTCCGACGAAATTGATCGTCTGCGAAGACCGCGTCCGCGTCATATTGCATGGCGATGGGATGAGGGGCAGTCAAGCCAAACTCGTCGGCACGCTCTGCCAGGGCGGCGTATGTGGAGACCCCGCCTCGGAACTCCCCAGACCCCGACTGCGCCATCGCGATGGACTCATCACAGGCCTCAGCACCGGCGAGGAGCGTCCACTTGGGACTCCTCCACAGACCTGAGTAGCAGGCCGTCGAAACCAGGAAAACTTGGTCCTGCGGGATGTTGATTCCGTCGACTGCGTCCTCAACGATGCGCTTTGTCAGGGGGTTATCCATGAAACCCTGGCCGCCGACGAGGATGTCCCCAGTACCCTCTTCTCCGTGACCGCACAAGATAATCACGAGCATGTCGTCCCCGCTCGCCACTCCTGAGATTCTTGATATCGCGTTCGTGAATGCCTGTTTCAGCTCGTACACTTTGGGGACGAAAGTGATCCCTGCGTCTATACTTGGCAGCTTTAGACGCTGGGCGTGAGGATCGCCAATTACTGGGGCGAAGGAAGATGAGTCGAGGGCTGCCGAGGCGAACCAGTGGGCGGTGTCGGCCTCA
>JARGYA010001279.1:0-15673 GCA_029204335.1 Mycena vulgaris | reverse complement strand
GCGGAAGCGTGGCGTCGTGAGCGGCGTCTTGCGTGTCTTTCGTGCGTGCGCGCGCGTGTGCTGCGGGTGTCCGACTGTGTCGCCTCGTCGTGACGGCCGCACCTAATAATCCCATATAACAGTACTAGTTAGAGGCGCGGTATACGGTGGGTTGGCATTTCTAATTAGAAGCGATAAATGAAATCCCCGCATGCTGCTAAAAAAGCTGCTAAAACGGTCGGATATGCTGCAACCATCTAGCAGCATATTGGCCTCAAAACGACTTGACTATATTTCTTGCATGTATTAGATAAGCGGGCGGGCGTCGGGCGCGCCCCGCCATCCCAAAATGGAAGGTGGTCAAGAAAATCAATTAAAAGCGGGAAAAAAATACAAGTCGGCGTATGCTACGGAAAATCAAAATGTTCATGCTACCGCACTCCAGGAGGACCGCCAGGCTTCCCCCTCACTGTGTTGCGCTTCCCCCCGCTCGCCGACGCCCCGCTGCTGCTGCCGTTCGGAGGCGCGTCCTCGGTGGGGCTCTTGCGCGCCGGCAGCGCGTCGGTGCTAGCGGCGCCCGCGCCATCTCCAGGCGCGTCGGTGGTGGCGGGCGCCGCGCCGGTGGTGGTGGTGGTGGTGGTGGTGGTGGCGTGCGCCGCGCCGGTAGTGCTGGTCGTCGCGGCGCCAGTGGGGAGCTTGCACCTCGGTTTGGGTCTCGGCACAGTGCGGGGGCGGTTGGGCTCGGTGTCGGTGGCGCCTTTCTTGGCAGGGCGCGCGTTGCTCTCCTTCTCCTTCTCCTTCTTCTTCTTCCTCTGGCTCCCCTCGTCCTCGTCCCCGTTCCTCTTCCGCTTTCCTGCCGTCTTGCCACCTGCAACCTCCTCTCCCCTGTCCTCCTCCTCCCCATCTTTGCGCCTCTTCTTGCGAGCCCCGTCACCCTCCTCCTCGCGGCGGCGCTTAGACGCAGCCTTGACTGTATCCGCGCCATTGACCTTTTTGCGCTTCGCCTTCTCCACGAGCGCAACGAGCCGCGCACGCACCGATAACGTCCCTCCGCTCGAGGTCTTGGCGGCGGCTTTCGACTTTGGGCACGGCGGGACGTTCCCCCCTTTGTCAGAGGCGGAGTCGGAGCTGGCCTTGCGCTGTGCGAACATTTTACGCGCGGCCTTCGCCCTTGCGTGCCGGGGGTCGCTCTGGTCGACTTCCTCATCGTCGTCGGAGTTGGCGTCGCGGCCCGAGGACTTGCGCGCGCCTTTCGATTTGGGGCGCATGGCGCGTTCCTCGTCATCCACCCCATCCTCTTTGTTGTCCTCGTCATCGCTCATCACCCTTCTCTTCGGCTTGGAGCGCGACGCTCCGGTCAGCGTCGCGGGCGCGGGCACGGCTTTGGACTTGCGCGCGGTCAGGGGCTTGGGCGCGGCCTTGGATTTGCGCGCGGTCGAGGCCTTGGGCGCGGCTTTGGACTGCCGCGGGGCGTGTTCTTCGTCGTCCTCCTCGTCGTCGTCCTCCTCGTCCCCGTCCTCCTCATCGCTCACCACCGTCTTTTTCGACTTGGCGCGTGACGCCCGGGTCGACGCGCCTGACGCCTTGGTCGTCTTGCGTGCGGTCTCGGTGCGTGTCGACGCCCGCGGCGCCTTCACCGACTTCTCCGTCGCTTCACCCCTCTTCACCATCTCCTTGAAGTTCGCCACCAGCTGCTTCTTTTCCCCCGGCGTCAGCGACTTCCACTTGCACGTCCCCTCCTTGAGCGCGTCGCGCAAGATGCGGAGCGGCCCCATCGCGGACTGCTTTGACATCCGCTTGAAGTCCACCCCGTCCGGCCACCCCACCAGCCCCACGTTCCTGCGCTCGACGAGTTTCTGGATGTAGCCTTCGAAGCTCATCCTCACGCTGGCGTTGGCGAGGAGGGTGCCTATTAAATAGGGTTAGCGACGGTCATCATACGGAAGCGAAAAGGAAAGGAAAGAACTCACGGAGGCCCGAGGAGATGTAGCCTGTGCACTCCTGCTGCATGCCGAGCAGCGTATCTGCGCCCGTGATGCCTGCAATGTAGAATTGAGTAAAATGGCACATCAGCGTTGTTTAAGGCTTACCTCGTTCGCGTCTCACGGCCCAGAGCTCGAAGAGCGCGGAGATGTCGGCGGGATCCTTCTTCAAAATTTCACGGCAGAAGTCGAGCGCCCCCCACGAGTGGATCGTGACGGGGGCGGTCTTGTCGTGGATGTGGCCGCGCGTGAAGAACGCGAAGCCAATCATCCCCGCGCGGTCCGCAAGGGCGGTAATCTTCGTAGTTGTCAGTAAATGTGCTCGAGAGATGGAAGAGACAAGAAAAAACACACCTCCTTCGACAAGCGCTCTATGGTACGCCTCGCGTCCGCGCTCGCCGCGAGGTTGTTGGCGCGCGCTCCCCGGAACTTCGTCTTGCGCTTCGCCTCCGCCTCCGCCACCAGCTCTGCCTCCTCCTCCTTCGTGAACGCATCCAGCATCGACGGGTCCTCCGCGACCAGCCGCTTGACGTCGACCATCTTGTAGCGATCCCCCAGCTCACGATCTAAACGGAGAGTCATGTTAGTGGGTGTAGCTCGTAGTCGACCGGATTTGGAACTCACCTGCGTTCACATCCGCCATTATCCGCGCAATTTTCGCATTATAGAGGCTAATCTTGCGTTTGGGGGCGTAGGCCGACTGCGACAGCATACATCGCCGCACCTCCTTGAGCTGCATTCCATGCAGGTCGGCGAGCTGCTGCGCGCGCTCCTCGCGCTCCACCTCCCACGCCGCAAGGTCTGCTGCGAAGTTGAGGGTAACCCCCGCCTTGACAGCGCGAGCCTTCGCGCTGGCGCGAGAGTTGGTGCCAGCGACGCGGCGGCGGTGCTTGCGAACGGGGATCACGGGTACAGTGCGGTTGCGGCTACGGTGGGTCGTCAGGCCAAGGCCATCGAGATGCACGTCTTCGTCCTCCCAATCCTGCTCTTCTGGGTCGAAGTCCACAATGCGGCGCGTTTGGGGGATGCTGTCGTCGGGAGGAGGCGACGCGTCGGGAAGAGGAGAGGGGCTAGTACGCGGAGGAAGTTCTGCGTCAGGACCGGACGCGGCGTTGACTTGGTCTTGGTCTTGGTCGTCGGCCATGTGCGCGTTGCCACCAAGGGTGAGAGTACCAAAGTGGAAGTTGGGGCGGTAAACAGGTCGTTGCGGGTTGTTTGTGCCCCAGACCACGTGCCCAGTTCGCGAAACCGTTCGAGTTAGTGGATTCGTCGCAGACATCGCAGAGGACGTCGAGCTCGCCAGCAGAGAGGGTGTGAGAGAGAGAGGTACGGCATGACATGAGGCTGTGAGAATGGACCCACAAGATAAATATAGAAATGAATTGCGGTGATCATTGCGGAGATTGACATCAATATAAACATAGAAATGAATTGCGGTGATCATTGCGGAGATTACATCAATCTACATCGGCTAGATATATCCCATCAAATCGACCCACGCCCCATACCAAGATGGTACAGGGGTTGGGTGCACGGATTCAGTGAGTGATCAGTTAATTCGTGAATCCAATCCCTGTATCATCTGGTATTTTTGGGTTCAATCCTCGCAGCGCTCTTTCTTTCATTACTTTCATTTAATTTTTTGTATCACTTACACTCAAGTCATTCGCTATCACCAAAACAACACATTGCATTCTTCACCAAGTACATACACAATAACAGAAATTCAATGAGGAACGCGCGGCACGGCAGCGCGAAAGAGCAAAAAAAAAAGAAACAAAAAACAAAAAAAGACCGGCCTCACTTTGCCATCTTCCCGCCCTTCCCTGCACAGAATTTCACCACATCCTCGCAATCCACCACCTGGACACTGTCTTTCGGCCCCATCTCGTCGACGGCCGTTTCCCTGCAATGAGGATTAATTTAAGATTTCGGGCACAGAAAAAAAAAAGGTACGAACACATCCTTGTAAAGCGTGCGCTTCGCGTTGTTGTAGAGGAGGCGCGTGGAGGGAGAACCGGAGCCACTTGCGCTTGAAGCAGTGGCGGCAGCCAATTGAAGGATGGCGTCGCGCGGGACGCATCGCACGCCTGAGGTGGAAGACACCGGCCGTCGTCGCTGTGGAGATTGACGACACGGAGCTCATGCTGGGAGAGAGCGAGCGGGCGGGGGAGGCGGGGCGCGTGGAGCGGCGTGGTGAGGGCGAGGGCGATGCCAGGCGTCTTGCGCGCTTGGATCCGGCTGCGGTGGGCGTGGCCTGCACCTCTAGGCGGATGTCGGAGTCGTTGAGGGTGCGGCTGGGCATCTCCTCGTCCGAGTCGCCGCGGAACAGAGGGAGCTTGCGCTCTCTGTTGTCGAGAGGGAGCTTGCGCGGCGAGCGCGGCTCAGTCTTGACGGGGGCGCTGCCTTCACGCTTGGCTTGGACGGCAGTGCTGCCCTCGCGCTTGACGATGGTGCTGCCTTCGCGCATCACGGCGGCGCTGGCGTCACGCTTGCCGGGGGGGCTCGCGCCGTCCGAGCTATCGTCCATATAGAGGGGGAGCATGCGCGGCGAACACCGCTCCGCCTTGACGGTGGCGCGGCCTGCGCTCTTGGCTTGGACGGGGGCGCTGCTGATGCGCTTCGCTGCGATGGACTTGACGGGGGCTCGGCCGGCAGTCACAGACGAAGCGCCAGCGCGGGTCTTGATGGCGGCGGTGCTGGCGTTCGACGACGGCACGCACTTGGTGGTGGAAGAGGTGGGAGCGCGTGGGGTGGGATTAGGACGTGCAGCCGAGTTTGTGGCGACCGAGCACCGTGCACGAGACGGAGCCGGGGACGGAGTGGGACTGGTTACGTCGGCGACACGGTTGTCGTCGTCGTCGCTGATGACGTGTGCGCCGGTGTCGTCGCCATCGTCGTGAGAGTGCCGCTTCTGGCAATTCAAGTCCCAAAGCCGCTGGGCCTGCGACTTGGTGTAGAGAATGATAATATCGTCCGGCGCGCACAGCGGGTCGGCGTCGCTTCTCAAAGGTAGCTTTGTGGTCAGGGACGGCAGGGACAAGAAACAAACAAAAAACGCACTTCAGCGTGAAGAGGCCTAAGGCCAAGACTAGGAACCAAAACTTCCGCTTGTTCGTGTCATGGTCGTGGTCCGACACGTAGTTGGTGTTCGTGAATACGGGGAGTTCGCAGGGCATGAGGCAGAAATGAGGCGAGAACAGATGAGGGGGGAAGAGATGAGAAGAGAGACGCGAAGAGAGACGCGGGTTTGGATTGGCCCCGTGACTGGTGCACCGCCACCTGATTGACATACGCGGAGGCCAATTTGGGCCCAAATCCATTCATTACGAGCCGGAAATACATGTATTGTAGCAGTAGCAATTTTTTTCAACCATTATGCGCCCGACGAATCCTGCGCCGCGTTCTCCAACGCCTCCTGAGCGCGCTTCTTCGACCTCCTCGACCTCGCCTTCCTCTTCTTGGCTGGGCCCTCCTCGAATTTGAAGCCGGGTAGCAGGTTGGTCCCTAGCTCTTTGTACTTGGGGAGCAGGTGGGTGAAAAAGCGTTGGTTCCGTATCTCTTGAGGAATAGTCTGCGCAGCGCGGGTCAGTGCCACACCATTGGGGCTGAAACGACGACGTACACTCGGCGCCGGCTGCAAACGAGCAGCAAGGGTTAGTGAGAGCGGTGGTTGGACGTGCAACACTCACCGCTCGTTTTCCTCAGTGTCATACGCACGCCGTTTGCGGAGAAGCTCTTGGGTTTCCTCGGACGAGCGAGGCTGCGCGCGAAGTCTGTAAAAGCAGCAAATGACATTAGTAGCAGCGATGTTGGCGGTTAATATGAACACAAATACCTCTTCATACGTTCCCGAGCCTTGGCCCGCATTTTTTCAGGGTTCCTGGAAGCCGCAGGCGTCAATCCTGCACATTTCGCATATTGGCAGCATACCGGCTTTTTACCTCTCTCGGTAGCGGCGCTGCGCTTCGGCGTGTCGCTGGTGCTTCTCTGAGTCAGGGAGCATGTGTTGGATAAGAGAGAGCCGAGAGTTTGAGGTTGGAGGTGAGAAGGATCGACGATGGTGGTGGTAGGAGGTAAAGGTCTATAGGCCAAATTTGGCTACTTTGGTCACCTTTGGATTTCAGATTGTCGAAACTTACAATTTCATTTCCTGAGGTTGTCCAATATTCAGGGAAAAAATTCAATCGCTTCAATCAGACCTGAGACTCACGCGTCAAAATTCCTAGTGTCCGCAGGCTGTAGGACATTTTAATAAAAAAAGTTTCCCGTGGCATCAGCTACGGGTTCGTGATATTCTTGCCCAAACCTACAATTTCTTTTTCTGTGTTGATTCCAGCCTCAAGAAAAAAAATCAGCGAGTATAGACAGGTACCAGAACTCTTATACCATAGTACCAGTCTCTGTAGTGCACGGGATGTTTTCATATACACTGTTTTGCGGGGCATCAGGTACATATTCGTGATATCGGGGCCATCGGCCGATACCCTTTGACGCTCCCTTGACAAGTCCCGCACGATTAAAAATGGGAGAAAAGGGCTCGTTAACATTGCTAGGTACGCTGCGGGGTCTACAGGTCGTCGATTACACTAAACATTTCCATCCCCTGCTGCCAGCGACTTCTGCTCTCCTCCTCGCGCGCCTGCAGCTGCTCTTGCGACGCTGACGCTTCCCAATCCTCGTCCGTCTTGAATCCATTGCGTACCCAACGGAACAGGCCGCCCGCAGTGTACTGCACGAAGGAGTACCGGTGCTCGTGGGGCCCGACTGGGGACGTTCGAGTGACGAATGAGGGCGGAGGGGAGGAGGATGGTGGCGCCCGGGGGAAATCGAATGACGAGGCGCAGATCCCACAGAATGAGATGGCCGCCTACGTCGGGGTCGAAGTCCCCGAGGGCGGTGATTGAACACCATCCCCACGAAAGGTTCGCGAAGTCGAGGTGGGGGGCGCAGATGGCGCGGGGTCCGAAATTGAAGGTACATGCAGCAAAAACGCTCCCCAGGAAGTTGGGGCGCAAGCTGGGCTTCGAGGCGGCGAGGAGAGCCATCTGCGCCTGGTAGAAGGCGAAGAGGAGAGGCGCCCAGAGCGAGAATAGCACTAGAAATGTGTTAGACGCCACTGTGATGCATGAATGGGTGTAGACTCACGATTGGCAAAGCCCACGATGCGCTTGAAGCACAGATGGGCCAGCAGCTCGTCGGTGAGCTTCGTGTTCGCGACGTTGTTCTGTAGCTCCCCCGGCTCCTGCGGTATGTGTGAGAGCGTTCACACTGGAAGGTGGGGGACTTACAGTTTGACCTCCGCCATGCGACCACCCACGCGCGATCGTGGGGAAGGGGTCCTGCGCGCGGCGGTGGTGTAGGCGCTCCTCCGTGAGGCGGATGCGGTTGCGGCGCTCCTCGAGCAGCTCGGCGGCACCATCCGTCGCGGTCTTCCATCCGGCGAGGTCGCGTGGCATCCCGCCGAGGAGAGCGATAACGCGGCGGTGGCTGTCAAGGAGCGGGATAGTGAGTCTGGGCTGTACGTTAGCGCGGGGTGTCTAAGATAGAGGGGAGGGGGCGTACAGGCCAAGCCAAGCAATATACATGAAGCCTTCCGTCCCGCTGAGCTCGTCGATCTCGGCCTGCGAGTAAGAGACGCCGCCGAGGCCAGTGCTGAGGTCGTGGGGTTCCGCGGGCTCCATAAACTCGAAGTCGGCGTCGCCGGCGGAGCGACTCCCTAGCCAGGCCGGTTTGGAGTGCGGGAGGGATGCTGCGTCGAGGTCGAGCTGGAGCGCAGACGATTTAGCCTCTTGGACGCGCTTTCCGTGTACCGCTTTGAGGTAGGGGTTGCCGGTTGCCGCAGCGCGCTTCTTGTCGCGGCGCACCTTCGACTTGCCTTTGCTGCGATCGAGGGAGGAGGAGGGAGGAGGGGGTGCAGGAACGGCAGGGGCCGCAGACACGATGGGTACCACAACGGCGGGGGCTGCAGCCACGGGGGTGGCCACCTGTCTCGTCCTCCTCGACGGCGCCGGTGGCTTCCTGTTCAGCGAGCCGTGTGCGGAGGGTATCCCCGATGTCGAATTGAAAGTGGGGTGGGATGGCGCGGCTGAGCGCCAGGTCGAACGCCGAAAACTCCTTGCCTGACCGAGTGCGGCGGAGTGGAAGATCTGTAGAAAAGAAAGAAAGGGTCAGCTTATGAAAAGAGAGACGAAGAGGGAGCTGGGGGTGGAGGGGGAGAAGACGAAAGACAGCGCCGACGCAGGGTCTGGAGTTCTAGGGTCGGATCTCGGGCCTGGCGGTTTACGGCGGTGGGTGGGATGGGATGATTTGGGGAGGTGGAGGGAAAAAGAAGAGGTGGGGCGCGAGCGGGGTGGAAAGAAGGACTTACTAGACATCGGGAACGTCCACGGCGGCGAAGGGCGGCCAAGGATAACCAGGGGGGAATGGGGGAGAGTGAGTGGCACGCGATGGTACGCGATGGTTGGCAGCGGTCACGTGACGGAAATGCACGCGCTGGGTCACCCGTTACTCTACAGTAGTCACGATCGTTACTGATCACAAACTCACGCTCACTTTTTGGCAATGCACTGTCGACCCAGCGGCATCAAGAAGACCGGCGCCAGCTCGAACCGGATGCGAATCCTGGGGACTGGAGCGCAAAGTTGCTCACATACCCGGCCGACCCATCCACCAGTCTGTCACCTTGGGGTCGCGCGGACTCGACAATTATCGAAGGGATGGGGAAAGAAGGCTGCGGGAGAGAATTCAGAGTACGGGCATCGTCTTTTATCTCCTCCTACCTTGTTTCTGACAAGCTGCTGCAGATATGGACCCCGAGGCTCGCGAGGAATTCCACAATCTGCAAACCCTGGGCGCAGACGACAACTTTCGCGCCGGCGATACGCCCGCTGCCGTGAACATGGTCAACATGGCGGGCGTGCTGGATGGCTCGGAGCAGATTGAGATGAGCCACGCTGGGGGGGAATTCACCGCGTTGGCGCAGGGGATCGAGGACGACTCTGGGGACGAGCGCCCATCGCCAAAACAGTAAGTCTCACTGTTTTTGCTTTTGAAAAGGTTCTCACTATACCACTAGCACCCAATACGACTGGTGCACGCGCCGCGACAGGACCGAGCGTCGCAACCTCGCGTTCCAGGGGCAAATGCCCCAGATGTTAGCGGCGTACTTCCGGATGTGCGCACGCGATGAATTGCCGGTTAGGGCGGGTACGGAGGATGTGGGGGAGGGTTTGACAGATGAGATCTATGAGCTCACGGTCGTAGATATGTTCGGTGAGTTGAGGCGCTTTTACTACATTGAATCTCTACTTATTCTTCACAGACACAAGCGATATTGAGGTTAAGCTTGAGCCCGACGCCGGCGGGATCGCCTCCGCTCTCATCCTGCAGGGGCTGATGCCCTGCGCGCCTTGGACGCCCACCGTAGCGATTCGGCTGCGTGTGCTCGAGGCGTACCGCGTCACTCATGTGCGGTGCCCTCAGCTCGCAATCCAAAGCTACGTGAAGTCGCTCTGCGACATTCATGAGGTATGTTCTCATTCCTGGTAAGGGAACAAGTCCTGACCCTTCGACGCAGGTGCCGTACCGCCCATATCTTTGCCAACAATTTTCTATCGCCTACGACCTCTATCTGGAGCTTCGGCGACGCACCGACGAGCGTGTTATGCACGCGCTCGGCCGCGACTCCAGCTGGCGCCTGAAACACGCGTGCCCCGCTTGTATGTACAAGCTCGAGGGTGAAGACCAGCTTATCTTCAGCATGCTGACCACGATGGACGGCAACGACTCCCTCAAGCGCGTGCTTCGCCGCGAGAAGACGACGATGGAGCAAGAGGAGGCCGACGACCCAACGCTGGCGAACTCGAAGGAGCGTGTCGACAACCGCGACGCGGGGGATGGCTACTTCCTCTCCCGCGAGAAGGTGGACAAATGGGCCAAGTCGCGTTTGGGCGAGCAGCTTCCCATGGCGGCGAGCAACGCGGTAAGTTGTTCTCTTCAAAGTACAGGGCGTGCACTTATCTTGTCTTCAGCAGGCGGCTAGTCCCTGTGCCGATCGTTGGAAGAACATGATCAACGACGTAACATCCAAGATGTGGGGGATATTCGATGAAACCGGCATCTTCCTGGCGCTCTGTCGCCACGGGTTCGTTATTCTTCTGGCGGATATGATCAGGAGTGGGGAATTGTGAGTTCGTTCGTTCAGCACCTGCGATACTTTGATTAACGCGTTTCGGACAGAGCTAAATACCCGCTAGCCATTGTCAAGGAACTCCTCGGCACCTTCGGGCTGAAAGTCGGGGCCGGCTACGACGTCGGGTGTCACTTCGGCGCGACGGTCGACAACAGCGAGCTGGGCGAGGAGGCACGGGAGAAGGAGCTGAGATGTCTGGTCGGATCCTTCCACGGCCACGCCCACAACCGGCTCTGACAGATGGGTTTCCTCGCGATGTACGTCGAGGGGATGGGCCTCGAGGATCTCGAGGGCTGCGAGCGGTATTTCTCCCGCTCGAACGGCCTGGCAAAGTCCTGCCGCTACGCGAGCCGATTTCATCGTCAGCAAGAAATCAGCACGTACGCAAAGCACTTCGACAGCTTTGAAACGTACGCGAATCTTGGTACGTTTCTCCCCACGTTTCTCCTTGTTTTCCCAGCTGACATTGTGTGCAGGAAAGTTCCTGGTGTCCAACTACAACCAGGCGCTGTCGATCCTCAAGACAGAGCCCACGCTCAAGGAGTGGATGCGATCCGAGGGCGTCGAAGACTACGCCGTGTTCAAGGAGTGGCTGGAAGAGGAGAAAACCTACCTCCTCGGCCTGAAGCACGCGCCGAAGACAAACGTCGAGACGTTGGAGATGGAATACGTCCAGAAATTGGTCAATCTAAGCGCGAGCCAGTGAGTCATTCCATTTCGCGCTGGCAAAAGTTCTGACCTCGGTGCGTGCCCAGGGCAAAGCATTCCGTCATGGCCGCGGAGGCAAGACGCGCGAGAGCAGATGGAGCGTCGTACGAGCCGGGTGTTCCGAAGGCGGAGTTGGCAAGGCGTCAGGCGAGGGAGAAGATGGAGAAGGACCTGGACGGCGTGATGGAGCTCGAGGTGACGCTGCAGATCGTGGAGCGTTGGACGACGACGTCGCCGAAGTGGGTGGCGACAGCGGAGGCGATCAAGATGCGCAAGTACCAGCTCGCCCTGGACGCGCTGGAGCTCTTGATCGTCGAGCGCATCTTCGAGCTAACGAAGATGAATCAATCGCAGACGGGTACGTGCAATTTCATATTCTATTCGTCGCACTTGCTAATGGTCTCTGCTTTACAGGCTACAAGATGCGAAAACACATTGCGAAGGCCCTCCAGGCGCGATCGAAGGCCGTGCGGAATGCCATCGAGCATTACAACGCCGCAGCCGGTGCCATCTCCCCCCCAATGCCCATGCTCGACTGGGAGCAGGTTGTCGAGTACGCCTTCTTGGCAGACTTCGACATCCTGCGGGACACACGCGCGGAGATCCAGTCGCGGCCATGGACGCGCCCCGCATACCGGCTTGCGATGGATCGCTATTTTCGAATCGAACGCGCGCGGGAGGAGATAAAACGCCTGAACGTCGAGATCCCCCGTGTCGTAACGTGGATCCGCGACGAAAATGCGTTCCTCCGGAAGATGGAGACGCAGCTGAGGGAGCCGGGGGAGAAGACGGCGGAGGAGATTGAAGCGGACGTGCAGATGGCGGTGCAGATCCGCCTGTACCGAGGCCGCCGGGGGCGTTTCGACGTGGGCCATATGCGGCGCTTCCACAAGCTCGCGGCGACGCCGGGCTTCACTGGATCGCTGAAGTGCGGGGTGGCTGTCGAGCGCAGAGAAATACGGGAGCGGTTGCGGGAGCTTCGCGAGCGGGTGGCAAGGGAGGACGGCGCGATGGATGTGGATGGTGAGGAGGAGGACGAGGGCGAGTGGGAGGATGAGGATGGTGAGGAGGAGGACAAGGGCGAGTGGGAGGATGAGGATGCGCCGCGCGTGGCGCGCAACGACAGGTCGGAGGACAGCGAGGAGGAGGATGGCGAGGGGGATGTGGCGAAGGACCAGGCGGTCTCGGACATGGTATACCAGATATCCATGCTTGCCGTTGATGTCGAGGTGCGGGGGCGGGCGGATGAGTAGGTGTACTTCTAGCCATTATTTAATTGTATTTTCTTACATTTTCTTGACCACCTTCCATTTTGGGATGGCGGGGCGCGCCCGACGCCCGCCCGCTTATCTAATACACGCGAGAAATATAGCTAAGTCGTTTTGAGGCCAATATGCTGCTAGATGGTTGCAGCATATCCGACCGTTTTAGCAGCTTTTTTAGCAGCATGCGGGGATTTCATTTATCGCTTCTAATTAGAAATGCCAACCCACCGTATACCGCGCCTCTAACTAGTACTGTTATATGGGATTATTAGGTGGACGGCCGGCGCAGGCAACACACGTGGCCGCGGGGGGCGACATGGATGGTGGAGCAGACACGCTTTTGTGTACGACGCGGCGCGAGAGCGTGCGTCCTCTCCCCTCCATCTCCACCCTCCCCACCCGCAGGCGTCTCGTGGGACGCATGCGACCTCCGTGTGCTGCGGAGGCGACATGCTCGTCCGGGCCTCGCTGCTGATCGACGAAACGAGCGATAACGTGGCGAGCTCGAGCTCCGTCTGGATTGCGGGCACAGCGCGCCTGGGCATCTTGTGCAGCGGGGACGCTGGAAGGGGCGGGTTAGCGTGCGTTCGGAGGCGGTAAAGATGAGAAATAAGCTAAGGACGGAAAGGCCGAATTGGGAAGGGAGGCTGTGCCCGAGAAGGAAGCGCAGGGCCCGGACAGCAGCAAACGGGCTGGAGATGGCGCAGCGCGGAGGGGACTGGAGTAGGAAAAGACTGGGCCCGCGTGCAGGGAGGAGGATGAACGGCAGAGAATGAGGAGGGAAGACGGTGGGGGAGAGTCACATCAGGAAAGACCTCCTTTGGCAATACCCCAGTATTGCCCCGAAGTTCGACCTAATTGGACCAAATATCTGCGATTAGTTCGATTTGGTTCCTAGCAACGTTGAAAGTAACTTACCTCTAATTTCACTCCAACTTACCGGAAATTTGGGACAATTAGTTGCTCATATTGGGGCTCAATTTATCGTTCAGGGTCCATAAAACATTGCATTCAAACACTACGTACAGCACGGCAGCAGAATGTACATACAGGGACCCAGGTGTAACAAAACATATGTAGTGAAGCTCTGAATTTGAAGTGTTCACGCACCCCCCGAGCGTGGCACGCACCAAAATGCGATCAAAAGTTACTGGAAGGGTACGGCGGTTAAAACAGATGTGAAATATAAAAGCAGATCTTAGCATGGGAGCATTGAAAACGGAGGTGACGCACTGAGCTCGATGTGTATTCCTGCTAACAGGGCTGCAAATCAAGCTACCACGACAGGACCTTGCGCGTTGATGGTGGCTGGAACGGATGCAGGTCAGCTATGAGTATGTAATGTGAGCATCGAGAAACATTCAAGATAGGCAATGGGCGAACGAACATCAACTTTAGGGACAGCAACTATCAGATCGAAATTGCGGGTGGCGCGCGTCCCGGAATCGTGTGCGACTGGTGTGCTACACATAAGTAATCCGTAGTCGATACATGAATGGGACATACTCACTTAACCGGCACCGCCGCGCAGGAAACATCCAGGACAGGGAGCAGTGGTCAGTAGGGTGTGACACGGGTGGATACCGTGGGAACGCGATCGGCTACCGTACCCGTGACCCGTGACACTGTACCTGTGACACCGCGGTTTTAACTGTAGGTGAAATTCGAAAAAACAGCATTTTAGCTGGTTTGGATGCAGCTACGGTAGTTTTCTTTTTCGCGGGTTTATCCAAACTGTACACCGTACCCGCACCCGTGACACCCATACCCATGACACCGCGGTATTGCGTCACACCGTGTCACACACTAGTGGTCAGGACAGTCGCGAGCGAGTCGAAATCGAAGCAGGTCACGTAGACGATCTACGTGACAGTCTACATGAGGAATATACAAGCCTTGCAGCATGAATGAAACTGCAATGGACCGGAATATAAGCGCTCTGCGAACGCTGCGGTGGTTGGTAGGTGGATGAATCAGTTTCAAAAGCCATCCCAGTGGAGGGGAAGCCTCACCTCAGAGTCAGACATATGAGTGTGGTAGTCAGCGCAGAGGCTTACACCGTGTAAAGTGACGCCACCGCAATTCACTCGAGCCGCCGCACGCACGGCGCTGGGGGCCAGACTCCAGAGATTCCGGACTATACAAGTGACTTTAGTGTGGTGTCCCTAGGGAATGGAAACCCTACTTGCCTGGGCCCAGAAAGTCATTGAGGAGGGAAAGAAGGGGAAAGACGAGAGGAGGATGTGGGGGGAAAGGAAGAAAGATGTTTGATGTTGTTGTGCGTACATCAAAACGAACCACTTTTCGCGCTCACGTGTTTCAATAAGCGAGCTGATGGAGTTTAGGGCCGGTTTGATGGACTCACTGCGTTCCCACCCCCCGTAGACCGACCTCTGTCTACGTAGTTCTACATTCGGCGACATGCGGCGACCTTCGGCTACGTCTGGCTACCTATGTGTACACCGAGACCTGTGGCGAGCTTGATCTACGTCCGGCTACCGTCCGGCTACATGCCGTAGACACGGTCCGTCTACCCGTCGGCTACCCGTCGGCTACCTAACTCCGAGCCGACGTTGCCAAGCACAGCCATCAATGATGATCAACCGCCGCGAAATCTCGAAATTTGCTCTTGATTCTCTTTGAGTTTCCTCAGCCCATTCTGGATCCCCAAATTGGCTCAGGTGCGTGTGCATGTGTCTACATCTGCCTATGTGCGGCTACGTCGGTCTACATGTGTCTACGTCGGTGTAGGTCAGTGAATGAATGTAGAGCTATGTAGACCAATGTAGACTTACTGTGTCTACATGGTGTGGACACAGGTAGACACAGGGTTCCATCTACCCTTCGTCTACGGGGGTAGACGGACCCTCTGTCTACATGGGGTGGGAACGCAGTGACTGTTGGTTGCAGTACCCGATTGCACCCCCACGGTGATTTCAACGGCTCTCCTCTTTCTGATGCATGTCCTTCTCTTACAAGAATAATTCGCCATTCCTCTGTCGGAGTCTGAATCTTACCCCTACAAAATTACAACGGACCAAAATTATTGCACGAGTGTATGCGGTAAGTATTAGAGTGCGGGATAAATCAGTTGATTTTTGAAGCTGGGACAATCTTGAGGACAGTCCTCATTTCGATCAGACCAGTCTTATGACTCGGGAAACCCCGCTAACCAAGGAAATTCACTGATCTTGCCTCGAATCATCCCAGCTTGGACTTATTCGGAGTGGAGGAACCAAATTTCCCCAAATTGGAGGCAAATTTGCCAAGGAGCTTTTTCCTAATGCACATGTAACGACAGCGAGAAAAGAATACTGCGCTATGGACACGGGAGAGGGTGACTATGGAAGACGGGGAACGGTACCAGCCGCATCTCCGGGGCTCTGAGGCGCGTCGATGAATGGGGGCGTGTTTGTCATCGCAAGCAAGCGCCACTGCAAGAGAATGGAAGGAGGTGCGGGGGTGGATGGGGATGATAGAATCGGAAACGGCGAAGTGTACGTGCGCGCGCGAGTGGATTCGCGGGGTAAACGAGGAGGGTAGGC
>JARGYA010001278.1:0-15720 GCA_029204335.1 Mycena vulgaris | reverse complement strand
TGTTTCCATCCCCAAAGCATCATTTTGTGCACTGAGCCAGACATGGTGCAAGATTTGTTTTCAACGGCTTTAGGGAGCGCGGGGCAAGCATCTGTTTTTTTTTTCATTGTGTCATGTATGTCTGCGGCACTCACTGCGGCACCCTGCATCACTCCTGCGGCGGTCTGCGTCACTTCCGCGGCTGTATCCGTCACTCTTGTATCGATCTACCTCAAACAATCCTCCCTCTTTGGAAGACATTTCATAATGTTGCTGCTTCGTACCAACTAACTAGGACCATTTCTCAACCACGGTTGAAATTCAAGTTTGACTACCATGTCATTTTTCTCCGGGGTCACACTGCTATGAGCTCCCTTAGGAACATGCCGTGTCGCTCGATGTCGAATCAGCCATCAACATAAAAATCTGCCCATATATGCCCAGGTCGGGCGGCAATGACACAGCCACTCTGCGGCAATAGAACATTGCCGCTGCATGGATCTTTCCCCATGTTTTTTGAGATTCATGGATGAAACAACGGTAATACCTGCATAATATATCCTGGTAACGTCGAAAACCTTTGTTGGTGTGCTGCGATTGAGTGATTCAAGAAATAATTTTCAATGCAGACACAGTCTCCTTCTAACACTGGCCGCATACGTTGCACTATCAAGGATATCTCGATCCTCGCACACTATCTAAGCGCAGACTGAACCAGATTTACCCCGAGATAACTTAAAAACGGGTCCAGAGAACGTGGCGAAAGGGATCTATTTTTGTTTATGGTCACCGAAATAATTTTCGTAGCTGGCATTGTTCACGCGGCGAAGGCTCAAGTTCGTCTATGTATTTTGAGACAGGGACGACATTACCTACTTTATCCTGTCCCCAAATGCTTAAACAGTCATTCTAATGCAAGATGTCATCCAATCGCCCGCTCTGCGGCAATAGCACAGCCACTCTGCGGCACCAGAACATTGCCGCTGCATTATATTTATTTTTCAGATAAGGACTGAGGATGACGGGGATGCGTGCATAATGCATCCTGGTAACGGATAAAACCTCCCCTCTTATCTTTCAATTGATTTATTCAGGAAATAACCTTCATTGCAGAAACAGTCCTCGCGCAATACCAGCCACATTATGCATACCAGGAGAAACTGTTCTGTCAGAGAAGGGTTAAGCCACCTATTGAAACAAGCCCCATGCAGAAAACTCATCAATAACACTGGCAGAGTTGGCATAAATGCTACCCATTCTTTTGGTGCATCTAACACATGGTACATTCAATATTGACTGAATAAATATCCTTCTTTCCGGTTTTTACCCTCGGTGCCGCCTGCCGCCTGCAATGGATCATTTCATCTATTTAAATTCTCTCTTGAACCCTGCCACATTAAAAATGGATGTCTGAAGAAACACCTATCTCACTGGCTACGCCCATGTTTTATTTTGCCACCCTTCAAACTTTCTTTCTACAACGCCCACACCATCTATACCGAGTACCCTAGCAGGGTTCTGGTTTAAACCACATCGTGTCCAACGATGCCCCTGGGTTCGAACCGGTTCGAACCATGAGTGTTTCTCCTACAGAACTTGCCTCTGGCTGTGGTTTGCGGTTTGAACCATGGTTTAAATCGATGTGGTTCGAACCGCGGTTTAAACCATGATGGTTTGATGGTTTGAACTTGCCATTCAACCTATCATGGTTTGAACTCAGAGTCAAGATGTTCAAACTGCAGATTCTTTTTTGTTGACACAAAAGGGGCTGCTCAGCTGCTTCAGCATCAACTTCTCTTGAGAGCAAACAGGCTTAATTTCCATTTCGCTAGCTTTGAACTTGCCTGAGTTTCCTGAACTTTTCCCACAATCCCAGGTTAAGTATCTGACATAAGATGTGATGGAACGGTGAAATGAAGTGAAATCACCAAAACAGGAAGATGATGGCATTTGGCGGAAATTCAAAACTGACAACAGAGGTTGAAAAGACTTCAGACAGATGGACAGACAAAAGCAATTTTATAAATAGACTGATGAAAACAGATGTTTATACAATCACGACAAAAATTGTTGCCCATACCAAAAAAGGAAATCTTGTGATGGCTCACAATAAATGTGTGGTGGACAAAATACTAGCTAATGCTTGGGTAGAGGAGTATTCAGATGTTGTATATGAGCCATTCATAAGGCCCTCCGGGCACCCCTGGTACCTCTTAGAGACTTAGCTACATGCCCTAAGTGAAAGGCCTAGAGTGAGGTCTCGGAACTTACCGCTTGATCGAGAAAAACCTTAGTGCTTTCTGAGGCGCCGGAAAAGGAAACGGTCTAGACCGCGGTCTCGGAACTTACCGCACGATCGAAAAAAATACATTAGCGCTTTCTGAGGCGCCGGAAAAGGAAACAGTCTAGATCGCATTCTCGGAACTTACCACACGATCGAGGAAAAAAACATCAGCACTTTCTGAGAGGGAAGGGCCTAGATCGCGGTCTCGGATCACATGATCACAGATAACGTGATATCTGACTTCGGGAATTTTTGGACGTAGACCTGGTCCCTAAATCGGTACCAGTGGGGACTGGCAACCTGCGCCAAACAAATGTCTGTATGGTCTTGTTTGGTCGCTCAGCCAAATGCAATTTTCCGACGGCAAATCGGTTTCCTGGTGGCCACAACCTGTCCAGAAAAAATCTGAGCCACAGAAAGTGCTGTAAATATCAATTTGACCATGTAACAGAGCAAATTAGCTTGTCAGCAGCCTTGAAATGAAAGAAATGTGCCTTTGAACTGTTGGCTCGAATGTAAGTCACCGAGATATGCCTCATTCATCTGGTCAATTCACGGAGTTGGTGCGAGAAGTAGTAGTAGATCATGCTACCATCAATCTCCGGTCTATCCGCTGTTTGCCCGATCTCAGAGAGACTTCCTATTCCAACGCTCGTGCACAGAGCCAAAATATCAGAAATGTATGGATTAAAAGTGTTTTCAGGGTACATAGACCGTGAATTAGGAAGATACTCGCCATTATGGTCAATTGTGACTCCCAGAGCATTTTATTGTTGCATGAGAGAAGATGCACAGGAGAAGTATGAGGACGCGACACGTTTGATGGATTATATAAACACTGGTCATAGTGATTTTGATGCATTCTTCGGACGTCGGTGGAGCCTTCCACAACCATGTTCTGACCCTGGAAAAAATATGGGTAACTAATATGGGATGTACCTGCATGTATTCTGCGAGCCAGAATTTGTAAAATCATCTTGGATGGTTTGCACTTGGGACGGAAAATAATAGTGAGGACGAAAATTGAAAATCCGGCTCGCAGAATATATGAACAATGGATTATAATATCGATCTCTCACCCAGAACCTGCCGTCAACATGAGTTGTTGAGGCTGCACCGAGCTCGCCAGTGATTTGCCACAATTTCGGTCTTTGACAGCATTATGTAAGTGCCATCACGACCCAATGCATTGCCAGTCCCCAGTACCAGGAAAAATACCACTCATTTTGTCATGTGCTTGGGCTTGGATGCACTGTTATATGGATCATCAGGCTACCACCAAATCCCAGCGGGGGAGCAATTTCCGGGATTTGGTGCACCAAAGTAGCAAGTATATATTATGAATCATATACAACATCTGGCCAATATTCTAGGTCAGAACCTGCTAGTGGTTGGTCCACAGTGTGATTTTTTATGAGCCATCAAAAAATTTCCTTTTTTGGTATGGGCAACAATTTTTGTTGTGATTGTATAAACATTTGTTTTCATCAGTCTATTTATAAAATTGCTTTTGTCTGTCCATCTCTCTGAAGTCTTTTCAACCTCTGTTGTCAGTTTTGAATTTCCGCCAAATGCCATCATCTTCCTGTTTTGGTGATTTCACTTCATTTCACCGTTCCATCACATCTTATGTCAGACACTTAACCTGGGATTATGGGAAAGTTCAGGAAACTCAGGCAAGTTCAAAGCTAGCGAAATGGAAATTAAGCCTGTTTGCTCTCAAGAGAAGTTGATGCTGAAGCAGCTGAGCAGCCCCTTTTGTGTCAACAAAAAGAATCTGCAGTTTGAACATCTTGACTCTGAGTTCAAACCATGATAGGTTGAATGGCAAGTTCAAACCATCAAACCATCATGGTTTAAACCGCGGTTCGAACCATCACGGCTTAAACCATGGTTCGAACCATCACGGCTTAAACCACGGTTCGAACCATCATGGTTTAAACCGCGGTTCGAACCACATCGGTTTAAACCATGGTTCAAACCGCAAACCACAGCCAGAGGCAAGTTCTGTAGGAGAAACACTCATGGTTCAAACCAGGTTGGTTCGAACCGGTTCGAACCCAGGGGCATCGTTGGGTACGATGCGGTTTAAACTCGAACCCTGCTGTTGCTGATACCGACCACCTACATTTCAGCGCGACGAGCCATCTCAGACTGCAAACACAGCAGATATTCCGCTAGAGAGCAAACGGAGGCACGGGGAGGAAGACGAGAATGAGCCGCCGTCTAAGCGAGCCAAGAAAATCGAGACGGCGTTGGGCTTCTGGGTGGGTACCCAGAAGCCCAAGAAGACACCGAAGAAACATCAGGTATGGTGGGACATAGAATTCTTCGTTCCAGGAAGACGGTGTAGCGTAGCAGCTGTATTACCGGTTAACTTTTGATTTGGCTCGGGGTAGCTTGATAATAATGAGTTGGCTGTGTGGAGTTATGTATTGTTGAATAACACTGAGAAAGCCAAAGAGATATAGAGACATGCCGACTGACATGTAATTGAGAGTTGAATGGTCGCTGGGGAATAGTTATTAATAGTTGATTTGGCTCGCAGACGCGATAATGGATGACAGTAGATTCAAAGTATCATGTAACAACATAGACGAAGGGATAGGATCGCGCTTTAGGGACTTGCATAACTATGATTTCCACGGTAGGATTCGGAGTTGTATTATGGTGGGCTGGGACGAAAGTCTGAGAGAGTCGAACACATGGTATTACCTCACACTGCTTTAGCGATGCACGGAGTTGTAGTCATGTAGTGCTAGAGGGACTGAACGGGCAGGCGGGAGGATTTTCCAAACCGCAAGTATTCATAGCAACGTTGCTGCGGCAAGCACAGCACTGGTGCTCAAGGGGCTGCCGCTAAATGCGGCAATGCGTGCGGCAGCCCAGGCGTGACACAGCGGCAGTGTGACATGTTGCGGCAGTATTGCCGCATGGAGCAGCAATTTCAATTTTTGCAGCGGCAGTCAGCGGCACTTGTAAGGTCGAAATGTCACTTTCGCCCTGCCCCATTGAGAGTGTAATAGCAAGAGATGCAATAGTAGGTGTTGTTAGCGTGTAAAGACGCGAGTTGGCGCGTAGAAACACGTCCATTGTGGCACATAATGAGCCCAAAGCGCAGGCCACCGAACAAATACCTTTCTGGGATACGAGATGCCGCGCGATGGCCGCGCTTCACGTGACTTCCGGATTTGGGCACATCCTGGGGCGGCTTACATTCCAGGGGTTGGGGGTGATCGGTATGGTCTTATTTGTCTCTGGCTCCGACCGAGGGTGGCAGTGCTGTTCTCCTGACGACAATATGTTCAACGCCGACTCGTTCATGAGGACTCTTGAATCTCTGCATTGTGATTAGTCGGCGTGGGCCCCGCTTGCTTCCCACGCGATACCCTAAGGGCAGCCCCAAGCAAAAACGAGAAGGAGGTGCGCGTCATTGTCCTAGGAAATCCTTAGTCTCCCGTAGTCAGACTCCACACAATATTTATGACAGTCGATAAATCTTTATATGGAGTCTGATTTCGTTGGCATCAGCTTTGCCGGACCCCGAAATTCCGTGCCGAAAATGTGATCTCACGTGAATTCCCACGGACCAAATCGGGACATCCCCTTCATCCGAGAGGCCCTGTGGGCCTACTGGTCATGTTTCGAGCCCAAAAGGCCTTAGAATATGTCCTCCATCCCATAAACACCTTCGAAATTGGAGTTTAATACAGTATGCACCGAGTAGCAGGCATGGGTTCTTAATAAATGGAAAGTCCCATTTGAACGCCGGATTAAATTAAATTTGACCTCCAAACATAATATCTCTAGTGTAAAAATCACTCACAGGACCGCAAATTCTGATTCCGACGCTCAATTGCGCAGAAATCACCTTGCTGTCCCAATTTGGACCGTGGGAATGACACGTGCAGTCACGTTTTCGGCACGGAATCCGGGTTCCGCTAACCGGAATGCCAACAGATTAAGACTAGGAAATCCTCTCTGCAGCGCAATCGAGCCCTCCCGTGCACTTCTCTAGGTACACTTGCTTTGCAGCTGCCTCTCGCGCGCCGCAGCATGGCTCGGGATCATCGCAGCGGAGTTTGGGGCGGAGCTGCGTTGGCTCCGCCGGCGCCAGCGCCCTCCTCTCTGAATCCTCGGAGGCCCGCTCCATGCGCGGCGTCATCACGCATGACACACACACGGCTCGCTCTTCGGAGTCTCCACGGACTGCCATATCCACGTACAACCTGCGCGCGCGGTCCGAGGCGGAGACCTACGGGTCGGTTCGCTCGCGTGGGACACGTATGGTGCTGGGTGGGAGTACTACATGGCCGACCGGCCCGTGAGCATCGGGCTCGTGGTGGGCCTGGATTACAAGAATTAGTGGGTGGAGCTGTATCGCGGGTTGAACCGGGTTCCAGGTGCGCTGCTCAGTACCCCATGGCCGACGGGGCCGTGAGCATTGGGCTCGTGGTGGGCCTGGATTACAAGAATTCGTGGGTGGAGTTGTATTACGGGCTCCAGGTGCGCTGCTCCGTTCGTCCTGCATGTGTGGATTTTAAAGCCACACAGTGTATGAAACACCACCCGCACTTCCGCACGCTGCTCTCGACGCCAGGCGCGGAGCGCGTCGCGGACGAGACACGTGCACGCCCACCTAGGGCGGGCTACAGAGCCTCCCGCCGCTCCATTTTACGGGATGCGGGTTGATAGGGTGCATCGTTCTTCGTGCGTTCCGGTTCTTCCCTTAATTTCCTCCTGGCGCTCACCGCTGCTTCTCCCTCACTTCGAGCTTTCAAACCTCCCCCCTTCCTTCGACTTACCGCCACTAACTACCGTTCGTTCGCAGATCTCCCGCCGGCTTAGTCAACACGCGCAGTAGCAAGGGGACGCATAGCGCGATGCGGGTGAGTCGATCTTCGTTTGGTTCCGATTTTTTTCCGTCACGGGCGAAGTTTGCATTTGGGTCTGTGGGGAGAAGGTCTGCGCTCCATGTTGCTAGGAGCTCGTTTAAATCTGGAGTAACTCTGTACGGCCTAACCTCGGCGTCGAATCGGAGTGGACTCCGAGTGGTGCGCCCGATTTGGGCCTTCACGCTTCCGCTCTCATCGATCTTTGGCTGCTCCTATAAATTCTTTATCCAACTTCTTTATTTTTCTGTCGTGTCTTATTTCTCCTCCTCCTGCCCGCGCGGTAACTCAGCCCAAGGCCGCCCCACTGAGACCGCCGAGCTCGCCGCTGAAGCCTCGCTCCACCCCTCCGCCTGCGACGTTCGAAAACCGTGCGTCCGCTTCTACCGCCCCTCCTCCGAAGCCTCCGCTTCCAATACCCTCCCTCCAACGCCTCTGCCTCCGACAACTCCGAATCCACTTCGGAACCAGAGGTAGAGATCATCTTCCTCTGCCTACTCCGAATGCGAACCTGTGGGCCGTGCGCAAGATGCGTCCTGGCTTCGCCACGCGCCTCGGGCTTGCAGGCGGTACGCCGGGGTGGATAAAATGCTCTGGGGGCGGGTGCCGTGGACTTTGGGGCATCATGGGAAGGGGGTAAGTCGCTCTACCTTAGTCTATATTGCCTCACGCCGCATTGATCTTAATTATAACTGAATGAATTCGTAGACGAATCTCTCGACGAGCTCGCTCGACGCCCTCGCTACGCGCCCGGCGGCTGCGTGCGCGCCGATCGCGTACCCCACGTTCGAGCCGCCACGGAGCACGGACCTGATGAGCTTGTCGTGCTCACGGGAACGAACCACGCTGCGGGCGAGGCGGTGCATCTGCGCGTGATGCGCGTTCTCGGCGGGCCTGCGTTGTCCGGTGCTTGTTTGCGCTTACTGCTTACTGCACTCTGGCTGACGGATGGATAGCGGTGGATATTAAAGGAACGAAGGCGAATGCTGGGAGGTGTGGACGCGCAGGAGACGGCGCCGCCGCGGCGGTCGCACGTCGCGGTGAATGTGGGGACGGATGCGGGGTTGCTGCAGCGTGCCTTTCCACCGTGTCTGTACGAGTACATGGCGGACGACGGGGGGAGGGTGGTCCTGGGGAATGCGGGGGTGAGTTGATTTCGATTCAAATTCTGCTCGTTCTCTTTTCCTACCCCCTCAGGTATGTATCTTTCAACACGCGCTGACGAATGAATTACAGGCCGAGGCCGAGGCCGAGAGGTGGGAAGGCACGAAGCTCGTAATTAATTTTCAGGTACGGCACTTTCTTCCTTACCTTTATATTATTCTCTCTGAAATCTTAATTCACCTGAAACTCGAACCGCATAGAACTGCATACACTGCTCTGCAACATCAAGGTGCCGACGCAGTACATCACGTGGACCGTCCCCGAGGCCGGCGGCGGGCCAAGTACAGTGAGTTGTGTTTTATGTTTCAAAGTCTGGACTAACGGATCATTTTCAGCACTTACCTGGGGTTCGACTGTCAAAATTTGTGAGGAGGAGCAAGTAAGGTGTCAACACAGGGGAAGAGGCCGGACGTCGCATTGATATACACAATTCATCTTAACCTGGCTATCTACTATCAATAGCCTACATCTGCAAAACAGCCCACAACTGCAACAGAAAGTTAAATTATTTTCCCAAGTCAATTTTGCTCCAATTCACTTCGAAAAATACGGGGAGATAGATCTGCTTCCTGAGAATATGACCCAGAAAGATTAGGAAAAAAATGACCTAGACTGAGCGAGCCCCCAATCAATTTTTTTTTTTTGCATATGTAGGTGGTTTTGATCGCGTGGCTCGGCAACTTCATTGCGAGCTCAATTCTGCTCGGAGCCTTATACCACCTCTCAGCAACCAAGTAACCACTTGGAGGATCCTATATCCCAAACCCGAAGCGTATCTGGCAAGAGGCAGGCAGGCCGGGAGCGCCATCAAAATATTTTTGCAGAGGTGGGCGATCGATAGTACAGGCTCGAATCAGGATTATTCTACTGAGAAACCCGGCTTTCAAGAGAAACCCCTCATAAAACAATTGTACTATTTGGAAACCCGGATTCCAAGGGTTTCCCTCACCGGCGGTGGGCTGAAACGGGAAGTGAAACCCGGAGCCAAGCACCGGCCCGGGGCTCATGTTTCAAGTAGAAAATACACAAGATATTCTACGATTGAAGAGGACATTTGGAACGATTGTGTCCCTCCTCCCGACACAGAGTACACTTGTAAGTCCTGCCAACCCGTGATCTTTTGGCGGCAGGACCGGCCGTCTCAACACGTGCAACATTGCTACTGTTCCGAGTAACACCGCCTCCTCTCTGTCGGCCCTCACGCGCATTTTTAAGTCGCATTGTACGTGGACGGCCTTTGTGAGAGATCACCGGTGGGTCAATGATTTGTTCTCGGCAAGTCTCGTCGAGATTTCTCTGACTGTTGGGTGTTAACTCAGTATGTGCCCAATCCAAGAAAATGAAGTGTACTGTAAGCCTTCGTGACTGCTTATGACCTGTTCACGTCAGCAAATATTACCTGGGTGGTGGTGAGATGATCGTGAAACACCAGCCGACCTGTTGGTGTTGCCATAGAGTGAGCAGCCAGAATGTGAATTGACCCTGAGCCCCACTAGTAGCACCGCGTCCGCTTAGATATTTGAAATTAGGGACAGCCAAGGGCGGTTAATGGCAGAGAGAGCAGCGATTTGAGCACAGGGAAGCCAATTTTACGAACCTCAATGTATTGGATTGCTTTGCGGAGGGGTAAACACACTATAAGTTCGGGATTTTCGGAAGTAGCGTATCTCCCAGAGCGGCACGGAACATAGGAAAATTCCGAGCCTAGAAATACAGTGCATGGAGATGGAACACAGCCTAGTTTAGCGCCAAATGAAACAGGAGCTCCCTTGATTGGAAGGCACCGTAAGCGTTGAAAAACTGTCCACGGCGCAAGAAGTCCGCAAGACCCTGATTTGGACATGCAAAGGCGGTCAGTAACGTTCAATGCACTTGGCACTAGAGGGCGAAATCCATGTGCGTTGATTGCGTCTGGAGGCGCGAGCATGGCCGCGACGCGTTGTTTGACTTACTTTGTCGGTGATCCGGACTTCAAACTCCGCTACGCGATCGGCCCTGCATCGGCGACGCCGGAGGGGCTTCCGATTAGACACTTTGAAGGAGTTCCTCGGCTACGGGGGTTTCCATTGAAAGCCGGGTTCCTCAATAGAATCATCCCTCGAATCAAAAGTAATTTCATTCTCGGTACATTGTAAGAAGGATTTAATGACCGTCACTCCTGGCACCTCCACTAGTTTCATCGAGCTTTTCGACCATTTTCTTTAGACCGTTGAGGTCCACATAGAATCCATCCCGCAATTCGTACCAATATTTTCTTTCCGCCTCTTTCAACTCGCCGTTGATCGTTGCTGCCAACTTAGACAGCAAGTGGGCCACCCCCTTCAACACTTCGATCAATTGCTGGGGAATGTTAGGCTGGGGTGCCACCGCCCTTCCCTCCGCCTGTACAAGTGAATCTCCGAGGCGGACAAGGATTTTGTCTTTGAAGAGCTGGGACGTGTTGTTGTAAAGCTCCCCACGGACTATCCTCGTCCAGAATGCTGTTTCAATGGTGGACTCGATAAGCCGGGTGATATGCTCAATCTCCTGTGTATTTAGGAAATCAAAGGCATCCCAAGTATTTGCTAGTGCAGTAAAAGCCATCACGAGAGCTTTTTGATCATCAAACTGATTGGCTTCACTCTCATCGATATCCCACACGTGGGATAGAACAGCACAAAATGCTTCCCTTGTTTCTCCATCGCAATCAGATGAAAGCACATATTCCAAATGTGCAAGCCAGCCTGGAAGATCTTGCAAAATTATGTCTTTCCACTCGGCTCTTGTGAATATTCTGTGACCAAGGCTGATATAAGGAACAGCCAACCCGACCCACCCGAACTGCTTCGTACAATCTCCCAGATTTAACCAGATGGAAGATTGTTGCAGTGAAGACTGAAGCTCATTGTCTTGGAACCAGTGAGGTGCAGAGCACAACCCTGCCAGTAAGCCAATCGGATCCTGTACAATGTGTTTGTTATCTTCAAGGGTCACGGCCTCCGGTGATATTGCCCAGAGGATGGTACGGAGGGAGGCTATAGTCGGTTCCTTTGTACCAGGTCCACAACAAAAAAAGGACTTGGAGAAATCACCAACGGTGTCCGCAGTTGTGTTCTGTTTCAAGAATCGTAGAGCTCCTCCAAAGAACTGTACACCCATGCAATATTGTGCATTGGATTTGTACCAGAAAAAGGCTCCATTCATTCCTGCCTATCTAGCCTGATAATTTGAAGTGCCAAGTAACTGTACTCTGCTGGAGACCAGGGACAGAGCAAAAGTCATACACAGCTTTCCTGCATTGAACTGTGCTCCTGGCATCATAGTTCCCCATTGGCCGCAAAAAAGCAATCTTTTTGATAACATCCCCGACAATTTCAGAGTCTATGGGTGTTTCATCCGTGAGACGTCTAGCCAGGTTCTCAAACAGAAGTGTTGTGAGAGGACAGAATACTGGCTGGAAGAAACTAAGCCGTGGTTCAAGGACATTGATTACTCTTACCTCTTATCCTGCAGGAAACGGTCATGAGTTGCCAGGCGTACAAACAAGAATTCATAAAAAATAGATCTGCAAACAGGGAGTGATTGGAGAGTGATGTTTTCTCTGGTTGGAAGCATTTCAGGATCACTCCTAGGCCATCACTGTGTTTTGAGAAGCGGCCTGCTGAAATAAACCTGAGTGTCCACTGGGTGACATGGTATGTTTGGCACAGGATAGTATTGCTCCGGAGCAAAAACTCGCACCGCAGAAGTCAGATCAGCATCTGCAGTCTCAAAGTTGTATGTGAGAAAAGAAAAGAGGTTATCAATGTCCGTATCTGGTTCAAAAAGTATCTGAAACATGCCAAAAGCATGTATGCAATTGGTGGCCCGATAGCCATGCCTTCTTGAATCACTGAACCATTGAAACATCCATGGATAATGTCTGTGAGGCGCTTTAGCGAGGGCCCCACATCAAGTGTTGTGGGCCACTGTAGGTCAGGAACCATGGCAGCAGCGGGCTCTACCAGTCTGGGATCAGGTTGTTTCCAAGGCCCATATTACTGCAGGTACTGCCAGAGATGGTTTTGGCAGATCACCAAAAATTGGGAGAAGGCCTGAGGTCAGTTGGTCTGAGGACTTTTTGGTAGTGAATTGTGGCAGAAGCGGAGGCAGGGTTTTCATCATGCGAGAATGCTAACCACATTGGTGCAAGGAAGGGAGCAAGTCGGGAAACACCAGTATTCAGCAGTGCTTGGGTCTCTTGACCCAGCTTCTTCATTAGAGGGAGATCTGAGATTCCCTTGATCAAGCTGTTTAACAAGAAAGTCAAGGAGGTTTGGAAGGGAGAATCCGGTGATGCCACAGCCGAGACAACCATCAGGGTATAGGACAAGGCCTGCTGATGTTAATCTAAGGACAAACCAGCAATCACATGGTTAATTGTCCAGAGGTAGATGGATATGCTGCCGCAAAGAGCAGTAGTCCGAGCTGGAGCAGGAGAGGGAAGACCTGCATAACCAAGTCAAATTTCCAGGTTTTCAGGCCAGTAAATTTGCGCTGTGTCGTTCAAGTCCACGTTCCTCAATTGTTCCCTTCTCGCCAACTGAATCATATGCAGCAGCCACTGCTTCCCGAGCACAGCCAGTAGTGCAGCGAGAATGTGGACATGAGACTGAAATATAGAAGACTTGGGCTACCACAATAATTGGAGCAGGGCCAGTCCCTTCAGCAATCTGGAGTCCTGCTGGAGTAGAGCCAGTAATGTTTTGCACCAGTGCTAGCAAGAGTGCTTGAGTTGTAGCATTTGGATCTGGCTGGAGTTCGGGCTGGATCTGGATGATGAAAGCTAGCTACAGCGAGAATAGACCAGCCTAATTATTAAAGTTTCAACAGAAGTATTGCCAGAGAACAACTCACCCCACAAATCAATGAGGTGTCCAGCATCACCCGTATTTCCGTTGAAATTCCTTGTCAAATTCATCTGCCAAGGTCTTTGTAACCAAATGCCGTCTTCTTGTCACTGACTGGTTGGGTTTGAGGATTCAACCACTATATTTACTCTGGGACTTATTGTCAGAGCAACAAAACTAAGGTGTGCTGACCCTCTCCAGCTGTGTTCATCCTTCCGCTAAATCAGCCCCGAATACTGCGTGAGAATGCAGGAATCCCACCTGTCGACTGCTTGTCTGTGCTCAACTAATTGTTGGAGTTGCATCCATCAGTCTTCAGAATCAATATTAGTATATGAGGAAGACAGAGAACTATTCTCTCACTTCTCGCTGTGTGGAGAGCCTCCTGTACTGCTCTTCTGGTTCTGTTGCCCCTGGATTCTCGGCCGTCGGCTTCATTGGCTGTCGGAAGGGGTTCCATACCGACCACTGATGCATCATCGCCAGCCTCACGCCTGCCGGAGATTTAAGGCTACCGGCCATTTTGTTATCCGCGGGCGGTTCTCGATGAGGGCCGCTGGCGGGGACTGCTATCATCCGCCGTATCAGAGTCTTTGCTGGAGATTGGGGGTGCTGTGAGCTAGACATCTGGGGCAGCGAGCTGAGGTTACTGTCGAGGGAGGGAAGAAGGAAGCTGGGTGCTTGCAGGCAACACGGGGACTGGCTGAGTGCTTTCCATTCCGAATGTCATGGATCCCACACGCTTGACAGATTGGCGCCGTGCCGGTGAGATCGAGCATGTCATCCTGTTTTTGTCTTGGACGCCTCGCGCGCCAATTGCGCACGCCTTAACCCGGTTAGAATAAGTGCTGAGTCCAAGCAGAATTGAGGGTTATAAGCAAGCCAGGATGGTGGAGCCTTGGGGATATCCCAGGGGACCTGACATCAGCGTCGATGAGAAGGTGATGAACGTGAGGAAGAAGTCGCGGAGAACACTTGACCCCAGCGCCTCGCCGCTCCGGAAGGGATCTAACTGCCGGTGTGAATTAGCATAAAATACCCGCACGGCTGGAAGAAGGAATGCGCGCCGTCTGCCGATAACGCGGCACTGTACTGAGAATCAGGCTGAAAATGCTGAAGGCAGCTATGCACTATCCATACGCAAAGATTTCCGCGATTCCGCTCAGCGCTGAACGACAGCCCAATAGATTAGAGATATACAAAATCCATTACCGGAAAGAAGCCATGTCACGAACCGGAACAACTAGGGAAGCTCCCGACGCCGCTCCTGATAAAGCCCTCGTTCCAGAATACCCCGTGCCTCTTGGGTAACGATCCGAACACACAAAAATGCATTTTGATCCCCAAGGGATCCAGCATACTAAACATAATTCTCTGGTGCGGACCCGGTTCGAATATGGCGATAAGCTCCCAGGGAAGTCAACCTCGAACTCGAATGGATAAATTATTCTTCCTGGGGAGTCTGAAATCCGGCGGTGATCGGTCACAGTTTCTGAGACGAGATTATCGCCGGTGTGCGGTAGGGGTTTCGAACGAGCACGGAGACAATCCGAAAGGTCATCGCGTAGAACGAAACGACGCGGCGTCCAGCACATACGAAGAGATTCGGCACAGCACTTCCCGCATAAGAAGACTGACGCAAATTCAGAGAAAATAGGTCGCCCGAGAACCCCGCGAGTCGTTCCCATTCAGTCGATGTACCAAGCAAAAGTTCGGGGGCGAGGACAAAAAAAGCTGGAGACATCTTTCGTGATCTCCAGAGGGTCCGGGAGTTGATCCATGCCGAAAGTGGGCTTGAAGCACGCGGGGAGTAGTGAGTTGTAGCCGTACGGTGCGTGGAGCTGGGAGGACAAATGATCCAGTAAGATAGAAAAAAGCACAGCGGAGAGTAGACTTCCATAACACTTCGAAACACCAGACCGTACAAGTTACAACCGTACTCGCGCAGGTGCGAACCGCCAGCGGCCAAGACATAAAGAATGATCGGAAGGGTGGAGACGGGAATTGGAGGTTCCCTCAAAATAAAGACCGGTAGGTGTGAAGTTTAGTGGGGAACAAAGAGGCTGTCGAAAGTGCAGTCCTGAGTCGGCGAGCGCAGATGGCAAGACTGTGACAAGGTAAATTTGATCTGTATGGGCTTGTTTGTCTCCGGCGGCACGGACCGGCGCGTGGCAGTGCTCTCAGCTCTTCTCTCTACCAAACCGGTTTGAACTACGTCGACAGCGCTGGCTGCCCTCGCGTCCAACGGTGAAACCGAGGACTCATCTACTTCAGAATCTTGGATCCCCCTGCTGCGCAACCTACGATCCCGATTCAGTCCTACTCAGTGGAGCGCTATGCATCGGCGGCGCACGCCCCCTCATGGAAACGGAGGTGCGGGTCATTGTCCTTGAGAAGACCGTAGACCTGGGCGCGGACATCCTCTCCGGACCGTAACTTAACCTCCCATGTGCTTCTCGGGGTGTCCTCCGCCGCTCCCTTCTCGCGCATCGCGGCGTGGCTCGGCAGGATCACAGAGCTCGGGCCAGACGTC
>JARGYA010001277.1:0-15776 GCA_029204335.1 Mycena vulgaris | reverse complement strand
AGATCCGGCCGCAAGACTGAAGTCCTCAACGGGGCCGCTTTCGATCAGGAATACGTCCTTAACATCACAGTCGGCGGGAAAGTCTTCAACGCGATCCTCGATACCGGCAGGTGTGTTCTAGTCAATCTCGACCGTGATATTCTAGACTCTGACCGGGAAACCACCAATTAGTTCTGACACCTGGGTCGTCCACGACGGCTTCAGTTGCCTCGATCTCAACGGTACTGCGGTGCCCGCGGCAACATGCGATTTCGGCCCCTCACATTTCAACCCGGCGGACTCCCCGACGTTCCAGCCCTTCCCGAACGCGACCTTCTTCGTCAGATACGGCTCTGGGGAGTTCCTCCGAGGCCCTGCCGGCTTCGACACGGTCACGGTCGCTGGATTATCGGTCTCTCAGCAAGAAATTGGGGTCCCCAACAGCACTGCCTTCCTCGGGGACGGCGTCTCCGAAGGCGTCCTTGGGTTGGCGTTCCCCCGTTTGACCAGCGTGTTTCTCCCGGATCCCCAAAATGCATCGCACATCCAGCAGATGCCATACAGCCCCTTCTTTATCAACGCGATCGAACATAAAAAAGTCAAAAGTCCGCGTAAGTGTTCTTTCCTGCGTTTCTTGTGTCCCAATCCTAATTTCACAAATCCGTGGCGCAGTCTTCTCTATTTCCCTTGACCGGCCGACGCTCGAACAGCAGGCAAACGAGTCGTTCACTCCACATCTGGGATTCCTCTCGTTCGGCGGTATTGTCCCCGTTCCCGTCCTGGAGACATCGGTAACAGCACCTGTCCAGGAATATGCCTTCGACTCAGCGGGGCTCCTCCTCCCTTCGGATGCCCCCGAGGCCCAGTTCTTCTGGTATTCGCTAGACATCGATTCCTACACGTTCCCCGGAAGCGAGACGCTCGTCACCAAGAGCAACAAAACGTTTACCGACAGCGGCTCAACCCTCAACATCGTCCCTAGTCACGTCGCAGCGGCATACAACGCGCAATTCAACCCGCCGGCGACGTTCGATGCCGCCTCCGATACCTACATCGTCGCCTGCAATGCGACTGCGCCGCGGTTCGGGGTGGTGATAGGCGGGATGGCGTTTGATATCGACCCGCGGGACCAGATCGTCGCACAGCGCAAGGATAATGGGAATACGTTCTGCATCTCGGGGACTCAGGGCGGCGGGCCTGACGTGCCGGGAAATGTATTCACGCTGTGCGTCGTTTGCCACCTTTTCCCTCTCCAGTTAGTCTCATTCGTTTGTGTGCAGAGGGGATGTGTTCCTGCACAATGTCGTTACCACGTACCACCCCGTGGAGCACAAGGTGACGATCACTCAGAGAGTGCCCTACTAGTTGGTTTGCTATTGGATCAAATTTTCCCAGTATTATGGATGTTTGTGTTCTGCGTTTGTGCTGAGAATATATTCTTTGGTCCATGAAGATTGTAAGGTTTTGAACAGCAACACGATACAGTAGTCCTAGAACGCAAACTCAACGCCCAGGTCGTGACCGTGTCGGTCTGGAATATCGGGAAGGACAGCACGTTCCCCGTGTACGTGTGGGCCACCAGCCCCAAGTCCGTCGGGGCACCCACTTGCCCCTGCGTCCCTGCGAACGAGAACTGGCGCGTCCGCACGCTGATGGTCCCTGCTGTCGCCAGGCCTAGCGCGGAGAGGTTTTTGATCTGGAGCGAGTACGTGCCTGCCCGAGAGATCAGTGTGCGATCTTGTGGATTGGGTGTTGCATGAGAGGTTGCGTACCCGTGACGAGCCGCCCGCCGACGAGGATACGCACGATGTTCGTCCCGACGACGGCGAAGTTGTCCATGAGCCGGTCGGTCGATCCGGTGGTGGCGACGCGGTGCCCGGTCATCGACGTCGCATAGTAGTTGTATACTTGCCACTCTGGATTCCGGCGTGAAATGAGCGCTCAATTGAACCCTGAAGTGCTGCTGAACGCACCGCCGTTAGCGAAATAGGTGCTTCCGCTCTTCCAAAGGAGGCCGGAGAGGAAGTCCTGCAGGTTGGCACCGTTAAGCCAGTTGCCGCGGAGACCCGACATGTTGAAGCGCTCGAAGCGCGAAATCCACCACGCAGCCGAGGATGGGTTCTGCTCCGCGACGTTCGCATACTCGTCGATGACTGTGTACAGTATGCCATCAGCACTTGGAGTCGGCGCGCTGGTGGAGTTACGCACCGAATTCACCGATGGCGAGGCCGAACGAGTTGAGCAAGTTCACCATAGCGGGCTGGCTCGTCTGGAGATCGTTGTTAATGTCGGTGCTCTGTGAGTTGCGGAATTAGCGGGGGGTGGGGATTTGCATGCGCGGATAAACTCACGCTGCCCTCGTGGTGCCAGGTATACACATCCGGTGCCGTCCCGTCTGCCTTGACGTGACTCAAGAAGCTTGTCCACCAGGTGTTAGAGCTGGATGGCATCCCGGCGAAAGCGGGCCCCGCGATGGGGACGCCCGCAAGATTCGTCCTGGCCCAGAACCCCTGAGAAAGACGCAAAAGTCGAGGAGATATATCCACCTTAGGAATTTCACTGCGTGACTCCACATGGCGAGGTATTGCGCCATCGCTAGGCGTAAAGACTAGATAAAAAAATTGACCAACAAACAAAGGAGATACGCACTGCCGCCCCAGAACGCGCCGGCGAGATCAGGCTCGTTCCAAATGAGCAGTTTTGATGTTCGTGGTCATGCTATGCTCGGTCAGTTAACCTCCCGAGCGGCATGAGGAGAAATGAGCGAACCCGTTGGCCTTCAGGTCTTTGACCAGTTGCGTAAGATATGCATCGAATTCTTTGGAATGGATGCATGAGTATCTTCGAAGGGATTGGAAGTGCAACGTATGTTACCAGTGAAATCGGTGTTGACGCCAGGGTACACGCCGTTCGAGCCTTGGGTGCCGTCTGTGCCCCAGAGATCGCTCATCTTCAGGATAAACTGGGCATTGAATTGTCGGGCTGTCTGAAAGTTGGAGAGAACGTCTTGGAACCGACTCTATTTATGCCCTTGGTGAGTCATGGGTCGCAGTAATGACAGTGGCACGGGCTACCGTGTATCCGCCGAAGATCCAGCCAGTGGCCGCCGTGAATTGCGCGCCGCCGGCGCTGAGGTAGTTCATTCCCATTCCTATGGAGTTCAGTATATGTCTCATCCACCGCTACACAACGCGTACCGGTGTAGAATGTCGACGGAATTTGGTTCTTGGTATTCGGAACTCCATAAAGAACCCCTACGAGATGTATTAGACAAAAAAAAAAGACAAAAAGAATCAAATACCGGAGGCACGACGGACCGGGGTACCCCAATTCACGGCGAGATCCACCGTCGTAATCTGAGAGGCCGATTGCCGGGATTCGAGATCAACCACGGCCGCCGCTGCGATTGCAGCCAAAAACAGGAGAGGGATAATCATTGTGGAATAGGGTGTATGAGACGCTTCCTGGTCCTTATACCCGGAAACGTATCCCACTCTGAAGGAGGAGGTCATGTTCTTGTGATATGGGCTGGCTGACCTGGCACAGACCCCGTTGGTACAGGTGAACGGCCCGTGACGGGTAACCTCCCGTACGAGGCAGCTAATTTGTTGAGAAGTCGAGTGCATATCAGAAGGCAGTTGAGTTATACCCTATAACCGGTTCGCAAACACACACAAGTGCGGTCGTGTGCCCATTGCGGCTAAAGTTCGCATCGACGTTTCGATGGGACATGGGCACGGACATCATTGAACAGCTGATCTGTTGTTGCATGAGATTCTGGGCGAACCATAGGACAAAATGACCGTCCATCCGCCGGTTCGTAGCGTCAGGTAATGCCGATACACGACGTGGCAAGCCGCAAGTTAGCCTGGATGCAGCGCCACTGATCGGATTTTCGGCTCGGATTGGCGACAGCATCCCGGGCCGTTCCGCATTCCCAGCCAATACCTTTATCTAATCTAATCTAAGACTTCAGCGGCTGCCGACGGCAAGTACTCCTGGAGAATCTCTGCCAATTTATTGGCAGCTCCGGATCCCCAGCATACCTTATCCACGTATTTTCCTCCTGAGGGCCCGGCTCATCGGCGTGTCCGTTAAATGACTCGTGATCATGACCAACCAAGTCTCAACTGCACTGCAAAAAAGCCATCAGATGGCTCAAATGGCTGGTGCGCAACCTCTCTATTCTAATAAGCACAGCCTAAACCACGGAGATTGGACATGTTCCTAAATCCCACGAGAAGAGGTTGGATTGGAGGAATACCACCAAATGTACCTATAGGAGACGTGGCACACGGCGGACTATATATGCTCGGAATAGCTCGGAATCACCAAGGGAAACCAAGTTCTAGACGCGTCATGAAACCAGGAGAAAAACTGGAGCAGCCCAAAACTAGCATTAGAGCACGAACACACGAGTGCGAGAATCTCCGGCTTAGACATCACAGCACCCAGTATATATCCATGGCTGCCTGACGGTGGGAATTCAGTGCTGCCGGCCTTTGCCGCTTCAACGGCACCTATTAAGCGGGTGTCATTCCCCACGGCACGGCTACTTGCTGAATTGGGAGACAATAAGAGATCGTTAGAGCAAAAGAGACATACTATAACAGTAGTGCTAGGCTCGACAATACAACTACTAGATTACATAAAGAATGCTGCTCATCTACAGAATGCTGATAAGTACGAAGCACGAAATCGGGACTGGCCGGCAAATATAATGGGGTGTGGAACGGAGAAAGAAATCAACACGCATCAAGTTCCCCCCTCCATTGCGCCCGAGTCTTGGATGCATGTTTCGTGACGGCGTCGGCGACCGCAAGTGCATATGTGCCGTCATCCTCGTCTTTCATGAGTGTTAGCGCGGGTAGGTCAAACAGATCAGCATACACGCACAATATTTGAGTGAGGCTTGTATTTCCAGTGGATTTTCAAGATCGGGCGTTAGGAGTGTTCCGTAAACCAGGCTGAAGATCTCTTTCAAGTTGATGTCCGACGACCACAAGGCGTCCAAGTTCAGCAATACAAACCTGGAATGCCGTTTTTACTTGCCTGAGGATACCCATGATAGTTGTTATTACTCACTTTCCCTTGCTTCGAGACCTAAGGTTCCTCAGCACGTAGATCGCAGAACAGAGGTAGATAAAAAATCTCACATTGGGATGTATAATAAAGGTCACGAATCGAACTTCTGGGGGATCACGCGGGTATCCGACAGGCAAATCGCATGTTAGTAAAAATGTTCCACCCTTGTACGGGCAGTTGTCAACGTCCTTTGGAGCCTGTTATGCACCGAGTTTAAATGCGGGCATTCACCGCGGACCTGAACGGACCTCGAGGATAATTTTGAGGAATGACATGTCGCCGTTATTGAAGTATACGTCTATGTTCGGATGCGGGTCAGTGACGACCGCTTTTATCTGGAGAACGGCACACGATAAATGAGTCTCGCACCTAGTAAAGACCGGAGGATGTTACCTTTCTCATAATCCGCTTCATCCGATCATCACCGCCGCCCGACATCCCAGCAGAATTGGCGGCCGATTTCACTGGCTGCTGCAGAAGGGGATGTTCTGCTCTTGGAGGGAAATTGTCAACAGTTATCACGTCGATGGGGTGCCAGTACAGGTTCTGATAAGAAAACAGCTGAGCTTCAGATGTAACGAATGGTTTAGCTGAACGGAGCGGTCTTTCTCCCGAATACAGCATAGTTTCGAGGTCCTGGGAGCCATTAAGTAGACGATGCGAGCGAGTCTCGGGGCGTACGAATATGCTCAATACATCCGCGAGTGATGTCCTCGGTGAGAAGCGACAACCCCCTTGCGAACCATATCAGCTCTGTCCTCCAGGACGCAGCAACAGAATTATTACCAATAGCAACAGATATGGCACGCAAAACGGGGTCGCTTCTTGGGCCGACTTGAACGGAGTCTACAGTGACCCGGGCACGTTGCAGAGCAAGGCAGACCTCCTGGGCCGGAGTCTTGGAGCTCGTATCTTCACCATCCGAAACGATGACGATCCGCTTCCGAAGATTTGGGAGGTCCGCCCGGTACAATGACAACATTTGCCTCGCTGAATCGAGAGCATCGTAGATGGCGGTATCTCCGTCAGCTTCGACACGATCTAAACGCTGTCTGAAGTTCTCAAAGATAGGCGTGAGCTCTTGCTCCACTGACACCTGACTGGAAACTGGAGAGCGATAGAGTCATTCGCAACTCGTGAGCCGCACGCAAGTAAAGGCTTACAGGTAATGAGTCCAAGGACCAGAGATGCCGTAGTATCAAACGAACCCTGGAATAGGTGAGAACCGGTAGATAAACTCAAGGATCTTCAACTCACAGCACGATTCAAAAACACATTAAACAGCTCCTTTAAAAGGTGTAACCGTGTAAGGTCCCTGCTCTCCTCCCGAGCGTGTAGGGCTCCTTGCACAACTCGAGTCCATGTTCTGCATTCGAGAGATATTGAGCCTGAGGATTGGGACAAGGAACAAAGGGATGTGTCGGTCTCTAGTACTGATCCTCGCTGCATGCCATCTCCGTAATCTTTGAGTCCGTGCCTAAATAAGAGCCAAGTCAACCAAGCACCCAGAATGATACTGACGGACACGGGCGAACCACAGAGTCTTATCCGTCATCCTCAAACCATGTGTATCGGAGTTAGCGCAATCAATGTAGCTGAGCACGGCAAGAACAGAGGTATCTTCTGGTAGTAACAATCTTTGAGGTTGTCGCGTTGCTGTGATGATCTCGAAGTCGCGGTTCCTTCGTTTGTGAGGGACAGATCCAACCGTTTCCACTATACCGCCATCTGAGACAGCTGTAGCGTCGAGAGTGAGCGAAGCAGAATCCGGGATGATCGCGTTTGATGAGATTCGTTTAAGACTGAATGTCGAGTGGCTGGCTCGGATTGCACGATTCACCAGAGAGTATAAAGTACGAGTCGTTGTGGTTCGTAGAAGCTTCCACGCGGTCTCTTCGCCGCGATGCCGGAGAGTAATGGTGATAAAAACGTCTTTTGAAGCTTTCTTAAACTTGGGAACGAGGTCGCTGCCAGAAATCTGACGACACCACAGTTCAACCCCAGTCACGTGGCTTTGTTCTGAACGCACCCAAGTTTCCACGGATTTCTTCACTTGACGTGGTGTCACGTTGGAAGGTACACAGTGTCCTGCGGGCCAATCGCCTTGCTCAAACTACGGTTGAGAAGTGATATCGACGGAGACACGGTGCGGCGCATTGCTCGGATGGACAGGTTCCGTCAGAAGATCGCCAGTTCTTTTTCAAGTTTTCGCTGAGTCCTCGGCGACGAAGGCAACATGAACTACTCACCTGAAATCAACGCTCACGTGGTACGTTGAATGGTTCCGGCCCAATCATATCGACGTTCGGAGAATCTATCAATCGAATCAAAGACGCCCGCAATTCCTCGTTCATGACCGCGTCGGAAGTAACAAATACGAAGCACGCCAACTATGATGAGCATTGCGGATTAGCATTAGGGCGGTGCCAAGATAAGATGAGGGTGTACCTGAAGAATGGTCGTGCGGATGGCAGGATCCCGTGCGCCCTCATCCCCGTCCTCATGGCTAACTGAAAGACGCAGAAGGTCCCTTGAGGCTATAACAGAGAGACGAGACAGAAGATCGACTCCACGTTGGTCACTCGCATTGCTTAGAATCCGCCAAGCGTGGTGGCAACTGTCGTGTTGAACCCGCAAGTGTGCTTCCGCTGAAGATGTCGTCGAAAGAGAATGAATCAATGCAAGCGAGGATCGGCTACAAGCAGTTCTCGTACCAGTTTCCACGATATTTGCATGCGCCCTATTCGCAACCAACTCCGCCACGATCTTCTCCGTCTCGGCGTCCAAGTCAAGAACAGGTTCTTGGAAAGCAGGAAGCGAAGATCGCTTTACCCCAGATCGTTTCGTCATCGACTGGCTCAGATCCAGACAGAGAACAATGGCCTGGTGATAAAGGTTGGGTAAAGTAAATGCTCTATTGATGTGGGTCAGCGCAATGAGAGACGTCACGTACCTCGTCGGGCGGTCGAACAACAGACGAAACCTCGCCGAATGTATCCACCTGCCAGGTGTCTTCCGTCTTGCGTACTTTGATGACCTTCTGCAACGCGTGGCTAACATCATTGACATCGACTGCAGTATCTCCGCCGTTTCTGTGATTGAGATGAGCAATAAATAGAAGGGCGAATAGGGACGTACGTGGGCCGGAAAAAATTGACATCGCGACTAGTGCCGCATCCCCGACCAGTGAAGACGGCGAGCAAGCCCTAAGTCATCAGATAAATACTCACGCGCGAAAAGGAACAGCGGATAGTTACCTGCTGGTCGACGACGATCCGCGGGCTATTACTTGCACGGACTTGAGGTCGAGAGGCCCTTGGCTAACGAGATCGGTCTGATTTGCACGACGAATCGCTGCAGTAAAGTCCCGCGCAGCGGCGTGCACCGCGGACATGGCGGATGTCGGTGCCGAACCGATATCACGTACTCGAAGCAGGAGCGCTGAAGTTGACAGGAGGCCGCGTAGACGAGGTAAAATTTGCAGCATGATATCTTCGGGAGACAACTCCACGATTGCCGACGGGGCAGTGGAATGGCTCGGGCGGTATAGAGCACCTCCGGGTTGGTGCAGATACGCGACCGTTCGCTCGACGAGGACCGAATTTAAGGAGACCGGGTCACGCAGCCGCTTCTGCGACAACGCGCAGAGAAGCGATACATCTTCGACGGGACGCCGAGGAACAGCTGCGGATTGAGCGTCGGACGCATCTGCGATATGAGCTAAGAGGATCCGGGCCTGCCACGACCGGAATTTGAGTCAACGCGTAAAAAGGAACTACCGACTGCGTACAGTTTCGAAGCGGCGCGTTTGGCGGTTCGTAATGGCATAGGGTCCCCGCGCAGAGAAGTCATTCAACGCATGGTACAATATTTCTGACAGCGCCGTCTTGTCTTCGGGTGCCGGAACTTTGTTCAGGAGCAATTGAGCGACTGCATAAATTGAATGAGAATGACGTAGACGTCACGGGCTGTAAAAACCTACGGGTTCTGATGGCGGGCGGGAATCTGAAAATCGCGTAGGCGAGCGCGAGAACCTTCTGTTCCGCGGCGACGCCTTTTTGAGCTACGGAATGCGCAAGCAAGTAGAGAGAGGAAAGAAGGACGGCGATGCCGCGCGGTGTCTGCGGGACACTCGGATGCCATGCGGGATCTTCTAAATACATCGACTGCTTGGATGCCGTTACCCTCTTGTCCGGTATCGCGTTCCCTGTTGTCGTTTTACCACATACAGCACGATCGATGACTCTCCAGCCGGCCCCGGTGGCGGAAACAGTCGGTTGACGGGTGTGCAGCCACATGCCACGATAGGCCCGTAGGACGTATGAAAGTCGATAGAAAAAGCGCTGAAGCGTCGTGTGTTTGGTGAAGGAATCAAGCTCGAGAATAAGGGGAAGCGCCGATAGGCCGGATTTACATGGCTCGACGAGGGACAAACACTGACCAGCGTAGACTGCGAGAAGCGCAACGTTCTACGCGCGAGGAATTTCAGAAGGCGAGACATGACACCGGTGAATGCAACGTACTCAGTGACGGGGTCTCGAAAATGGATCCGTACCGAGAGGCCGGGGCGCGCAAAGTGGTGGCTCGCGAGGAATGCCTCCACGATCGAGATGATAGTATCTGTGGTGAGCGCGATAGTGGAAACGCGCGAAGCACCGCCGAACATAGAGGAAGGGATGGGAATCTTGTAGAGCTTGTCGCCGTCCCAGACGATGATTATAATTAGATGTGGCGCGCGCGTCTCTAGATCGGCGGCCCTCGCGGGAAACCGTTGGATCGAGCAACCTGAAGGGCAGTTCGCGGCGCGAATGGTCATCCGTGGGCCCACGCAATGTGCATGATGAAGGTGGCCGTTCTAGGAAACAACTCAGTCAAGAAATGTGGGACCGAAGCCTATGTACCTGAACGAGGGGACAAAAGATGACAGAAGCTGGCTCTTTTCCAGCGTATTCCGCGCGGGCGAGACATCCGGGACATGGAAATGCTGATGTTGGGTGAGATGCGAACCGGGAGAGCGGTGGGGGTAACTACCCAGCGCATCGAGACATATAGTACAATGGGGTGCACCGGCCATATTAGAGTCTAAGAGAGTCAGAAACAGATCACATTCGTCCGGGGAAGAACTTACCCGTTAGTTTCGACGTGCGAATACGGGCATTCTGCGTTTCCACAACTCGAGCCGTCGACCGTGGAGCGGCAGTGGAACGTGCTGGAGAGTCCATTCTCTTCGATCTCGCGAGCAATGGGGCAGCTGCATGCGGCGTCGTCTACGTGGTCGCAAGCGACGTCCATTGCCTCGGGAGACGTCCATTGTAGGACCCGTGCGGCCTCTTGTTCAAGGGTCCTCTAACCGTCTTCGTGAGAAAGGATGGATCTTCGAAGGAGCCCATACCAAAGTTATGTTTCCATTGACCGGCTTGCTGTTAAAGGCAAACATCCCGTTCACGGGCTCGGTCCTTTCCTTCGGCGTCTCTCTAGCATGAGCCAGGGCATGCTCAGCTGTGAAAAATCTGATCTTGAAACGCGCAACTGCATCCGGGAGCACGTCGCTGGACGAGGCGACCCCCGTGACTGCAACGAGTAGTGGGTCGGGTTCGGGGTCGGTATCACGCGCGTCTACCGGAGAGACGAGTCGTACGGTGACGATGTCGTCCTCTCCAATCATATCGACCCCACTGTATAGGTAGTGAGTTATGTATTTACCATTCGGTAGATCTTGAGCTTACTCTTGTTCACGGAGTTCGAAGCCACCAGAAATTTCCAAAGTTACGATCGGTTTCTGGAGGGTCTGTGCAATCTTTTTCGCGAGCTCGGCGTTGGTAGCAGCCTTATCGATAGACACCTGGATTCATGCATTTAGAAGGATGAAACTGGATGTCGCGTGGTCGGAGTCGTCGGACGTACTGCGAGTTTCCGCTGCCGCTTCTGGGGCGGGTCCGCGCCACAGTCTTCCTCGAAGGCTACAAGAATTCTTCGCTTCATGGTTGTTAGAATAAAAGAGAAGATGAAGGAATGAGAAGAAATGACGCGAGAAAGCACTTGTTTGATCTAAGTTTGGTCCCTGCCTCCAGGCCAAGCGGACACAAATACGGCCGAACTGTGGGAACTGGTTTCGAACTTTCAATTTGGCTACTGCCTTCCGCAGTCCAGTGTTCATCCACCGCAATTCGCCAACCGGACGACTGCTCAATTCATTCTTGCATCCACGTCACCCCCTAGTCGACCAGGAAAGCCAACTTCGAAGTTCGAGCTCAGGAGCCTCCGAGTCTCCGGAGACCGAACTTTTCCGAACGCCGTCCGAAGAGCTGCGCAAAATGACTCGCTGAGGATCTTCGCTCCATGATAGGCGAGGCGTGATCTATAGGGACTTGCTATTCAAACTTATCCTGCGCAAGCGAGGAGATATCAAAGGCCAGTTCTAACCCTTTCTCCTTGCTGGTCGGTTGGTGACTTGCACCAATGCGCAGCCTCCTTTTTACCAGACTCTGTGAGGAAACCTGCAATCCCTCACGGGGGCTCGGAAGTAATGGAGAATTGATCCTCAGCCCCTTGATTGCTTGATATTGGAAGCCTCGATTCGCCGTTTGGTTAGTCCTTATCCTCCATTACCCTTGGTCATAGATCAATTCATTGCAAGGATGCAAATGATTTTTATGCGTACCGCATTGTCAGCCAAAGCCTGGTCTTGCCTCCTTCAACTCGCCGACGTTTTTACCCTCGTGGTCCGGCGTTATTCATTGTCCGGGAGGTACGTACACGGAGATTGCCGGAAAATAAAGGGGTAGGGCCGGCGAGCGGCACAGCCCGCTACCTTGTAGACCGTCTTTTTAAAAAGATAGTAGGTGGGGAAGCACATGATTCAATGAAACTAAGGCTGGCCCAATGTGAGCTGGTCGACGCAGCGGCCGCGGTAAGCTTACTTAGTTACACCGACATTCCGAGTCTGTACCGTGCAACACATCTAATCTGCGGAAGAGAAGTAGTACGACTAATTTCGGTGCTCGAAAAATAAAAAGGACTAGATGTTGAAAATTGGACTTTCCTCCCCCAGTTTTGATTCGTCAGGAGCGGCGGGAAAGAAAGGCATGGATGTCGGGGAGTCGAAAAAGAAGAAATTTTGGCACAAATTGGATGGGAACTGAATGAGATCCTGATTTCTCAGCACTCAATCTCATTCAGTTGCCATCTAAATTTCGGCAAATTGTCTTTGAGCATATACATCCAATATACATCGCGCGCACTGCACTTCAGTCCAATTTTTGGCCCACCGTCAGGTGGCCGATATGGGTATTGTCGCCCATTGTAGCCAACTTACCGGCCATTTTGACAGCCACTGCCTCGTCCACTTCCCCCAGAACCCAATCGCTGCAGGATAATTATTTTCATTCTTCCTCCAGTTCTTGAGTTATGAAGCCAATTTTCAGGCAGTGTATAGAGGGCGTACATGAGCATAGTACCGCCAACAGTCTACGGTATGTACAGAGCAGATGATGCACAGCAAAGGGAATAATATCCTCCTACTCCAGGTGTGCGCAGCGCAGCGGCAGCTGTAGGTTGAGGGTACTTGCCCAGCACGGTGCCATCAATCCATCCAGGCGCACCAACAGGAGGGAAGCATGCCGTGGTTTGGACCGAGTAACAAGCTGTCGGCAAATGGCGCGGAAGGATGGCCTACGCACCTGCCTCCGCGCGGGCACAGATGCGCCTCGTGAATCGTGCGCGCAGCGATTTATGCCTAACGAGACTTCCCGCAGCTTGCGCAAAGGTCCGTGTATCAGTGGCAGTCGGATGGCGAGATAACGGTGACACACCGATACACCGATGTTACCGCCCTCCTCAGCACAGCTTGCATCATCGTCTTGAGCGTGAAACACGAGACCTCGGAAATTTTGGCAACGGTAATCAGCACAATACGGTATGGCATACCGACACACACACTGACTCTGTCACTGGTGAATTTGTTACTGGGAGTGGAAAGGCTTCCTGTTAGACGGCGGGGATACCAAGAAGTAGCCTATATCTATATAGGGTAGGATAGACTGGGAGGGTAGAAAGTGGGACACTCATCTAAGTGCTGTCAAGGAGGATGAAGTCAGGTCACATACCAGTATCACGATTTCGACATGTATTTAGCTAGTTCGACGCATCTCGCATGTTTTTGGCGCTCACGGACACCAGATGGGCCGCCCTCTAGTCCTTCGTGAGACGGGAAATCGGATGAAGAAAGACATACGGGGAATTCAATATGCCGCGATCTGCACAGCAATGCTCCTCTTGATTACATTGCGATCAGATTACTTTAGAAATCCATATTATTCAAACCGACTACTACAAATGGTATGCTATGCCAACGGACCAACACCAACGCCGCACCGGGACATTCCCACATCTCCCAGGCCGCGCGTCCGCGCGTATCCTTGGACATCGCGCGTGGAGTGGGGTGCAACGTCGGATCGCGTCCGGATCGCGTTGAATGCTCGCGAGTGCGGCGTGGGCGCGGCTGGAATCGCCAAGGGCATTGTTGGCATGGGTGCAAACCGTATGCATGGAAAGGGGACGCACATGGCCAGGACGGTCTTCGGAAAAAGGGCGGGCTCTTCACGTTCGGTTAGAGAATGTAGGCGCGAGGAAATAAAACGAGGACGCAGCTTCGCTGCACGTGCCACGTCAAATGTCGGTATATGCGAGCCTAACATAAGAAGTAACTCACCATACGTGCTCAGCGTTGACGAAATCATCGATGCGTGAAGGAAGCGTCGTTGAGCGCAGTCCTTAATCAGGAGCAAATGACTTACTTAGGCTGGGACGGCGGCAGCGAATATATACCTAGATGTCTATGCAGCGCCTGGACTGGAGGTCGTGGTCGTGGGTCCAAGTGGGGACATGGGGTGTAACGTGTTAATGGGAATGAGCGGGATAGGCTCACCCGTCTTGAATACGCTTGCGCGCTTTCTCCACCCAATGGGCAGCGAATTGATCGCAGGCGCCCAGCGTGGTAGTCGATTTACGCGGTGGCGGCGTGCTGGAACCGAGCGAGCATCGGAAAGCGTGCAAGTCGAAGGCATGACTCACCGAGTACCTCCTCCTAACTCTCCCATTCTACATGATGTATAGGAGGGGCATTGGAATCAACGTAAGACCTGAACGAAACCGAGAAAATCCATACCAGCCATGAAAGTCACGTCGATGCAAAGAGAATTTTTGCCTTGCCTTTGTCGGTCGGTTCGTCGCAGCGGCGTCGCGTTGGGACTGTAGACCAGGAGAGACAGGTGATAGTAGAGCTCGAATGCAGATGGAACAACTGGAGCGACAGGAAGAGAGGGGAGGGGAGGGGAGAGAGGGAGGCGGCGGCGGGCGATGGTGGTGGTAGAAAGCAAGGAGTGATTCAAATTCCGACTGATCCCCCGCTCAAAGTGGCCCGTGCGCGAGAGGTCGATGACGTGGACCTCGACTGAAAATCGGGTTCTGCCCAGGTCAGAAAATGGGTTTTCTCCCTTTTCTCAGATTTTCCAAACTATTCTTAGAATTTCAAGTCACCGACGGACAGTGGCAGATTTCAGCATAAATAAGTCCAAGTCGGACAGATTTGGGCGGACGTCGGCAGAACCCGGCAGAGGGGCTGCCCAGGCCAAAAACGCAGTGTTGTACGTACATGGTTCAAACGAAAGATCGAGAATGTTATACCAAGGGTGATGACAAGGTCTAATTGACAAAATCATTGTCCTTTCGGAAGGTGGGGCTGCTTACGCAAAAAAAGCTGAGTAAAAATGGAGTTACTGGGAGTTATCACTGATAGGGCGCCCGGCGCCCTATAGAGTCCGTTCCGTAGTAGTATGATTATTCGATTTGGTTAGATTGGTGTCAGTACACTGTCAGTATGTAAGAGAAGTGGAAGAGTTGGCAAAAGCCCCGATGGCAAATAACCGGGCCGGCGGGCCGGTCGACAGCGTCGCATCAGGCGCGCTCGTCGGAGGGCGCGTGGCAGTGCCGTGCGCCACCGGCGCCGGCAAGATCGCACGCAGGTTGAGCACGTGACTCATGGGGCTCGACCAAAATAAGAAACTTTGATTCAACTTGTCGCCACCTTAGTACTATAACAACTACAGAGAGTGTAAAGGAATGAAGTTCTGGGTCATGGTAAACAGTTTATTTATCAGTGGCCCAAGACTAGCCTCTAGGGTGCAGGCCAGTTAATCGCGAGCCGAACGTCCTGCGCATTCGCGGTTGTTCATACGCACGCGGCATCGACGTCCGCGTTCCAGAGCCAGATCGCGTGCCGGGGCCGTCCCTTTCATCGAGGGTAAATTTGCTTCTCGAGCGGCTAGCCGTCGTGGACGGTGACCGGTGATGCAGCGCTTCGAGTGCACCGAGCGTGAAAAGCGGCAAAGGAAGTGCGGAAGAAGTACAGGACGGAGTGTGCCGAGAATGTTCATCAGATGGTTCCGGTGATGTGCCATCACTGACGCCGGGAGCGCATCAAGCTGATGGCGTCGAGCGGGGCTTGTTTGACAAAGGCCTTAGACGGCGGCCCGAGTACACATATTTACTTAAAAGAAGTATGAGTACGTATCTTCAAGAAGAGGAAGCTAACTCGGAGTCCGAATAATCATAAAGCACTCTTCCCTCGCGCCTTATAGAAACCCTTACCTAACGGTAGCGGGAATTAGCTGTTAAGTTTACGTGCTGAGGAGAGCGATCCGCAACAAATGATG